>OZ018326.1:0-511930 GCA_963969495.1 Ceratothoa steindachneri | reverse complement strand
CTTGAAATATCACATAAGAGAAGTGATTAATACGAGTGGAGGTCAATAATTTTTGCAATTAGGATATAAGGAAACGAGATATGAGGAAAAGTGTTTTAGTATGTTTCAATATAATTACCCTCGACTTCAATGCACTTGCACCACTTGTCCCTGATGCTTCGAATTCGTGACAACCAGAAATCTCCCGACTGCTGTTCAATCCACTCCTGGACGTCAAGCTCGGGCCTCGTCTATTTAAGAAGCAGTAGCTGATCGCAGATCGTCAGTCACAAATTTTTCAACAATTGAGAAGGTTGAGCACCGCGCAGTGATCAAATTTTTTACCAAGGAAGGCAAGAATGCAAAGGAGATCCATGAACGCATGGTTCTTGTGTACACCGACACAGCCCCTTCCTATGCAACCAATGCTCGCTGGAATAGGGAGTTCCGCCATAGTCGTGAGTCCCTTGAAGATGACCCCCGTCCTGGACGCCCGTGAGACGTGACCAACGAGTACAATGTGGCCTGTGTGGAGAGGATGATCCTCGAAAATCGAGGGGTGAAGGTCGAAGAAATCGAGCGAGAACTTGTAATATCAAATGGAAGTGTTATCAACATCATCCACGACAATTTGGCCATGACCAAGGTCTCTGCCCGTTGAGTCCCTAGAAACCTCACGCCCCATGATAGACTTCAACGTCGTCAAAGTCCACAATGCCAGAGTTGCACAAGCTGCCCTGCGCGAGTGCGGGTTTAAGGAGCTCAACCATCCCCCCTACAGTCCAGATGTGGCCCCTAGCGACTACTTTTTATTCCGCCAGCTCAAGGTTGCACTGCGTGGACGCTGGTTTAGGGACGATGAAAATGTCTAGCTCGCTGTCCAGGAGTGGATTGAACAGCAGTCGGGAGATTTCTGGTTGCCGGGAATTCGAAGCCTCAGGGGCTAGTGGCACAAGTGCATTGAAGTCTAGGGTAGTTATATTGAAAAATAATATAAAACACTTTTCCTCATATCTCGTTTCCTTATATCCGAACGAGGTGATAATGTTGAGGGTTTTTTTATCTAGTTTGAGGTTTGTCAAACTCAGATAGCGTAAGATTTGGGTACTCAAACTGTGTCGAGAGTATTTGTATTTTTGATCCTTGATGATCTTGGGGCTCGAGCTGTGTCGAGACTCCTTGGAACAATCTGGTATTTTCCAAGAAACTGCAAGTCTTTCTTAACTTGCAGAAAAACTTTCTACCAGTGACTTTTCTGTTTCTTATCGAATGCGTAAAGACTTCTCTCTCCCGGTGACTTTTCTATCCCTTGGTGAAAACGAAAAAGCCTCGTTTTTTTGTGTAGACCTGTTTTATACCTCAATTAACTCGCGTGGTAAATGGAGTTGTCGGGGACTCCTCTATAGGCCGCAAATGAAGTCTTCCTTTTGGTGTCTGTTGTTTGTCTACTCAGCATTTTGAACTTAAGGAAGCCCGTAATACGATGTCCACAGTTTGCACTTTTGACTTTCGTATTTATAAATTTTGTCCGTTCTCCTATGTTACCGGAGAACATCGGAGGGGCACAGCGAAACCCAGATGTCTTTTGTTATTATTACATTAGTTCTACTCGCTATTTCACAACAGTTTTTGTTAAACTCTTATATCTCTACAAAGACTATTCGGCATTTAGTACTTTCTACATTAGAATGAAATACCGCATGATGAGCACAAAATGAATGAGAATTTTCATGTCTAAACTTTTCTAGATCAGATATGGGTTCTATTATATTATCTTTTACTTGCTGATTTACAACTTGATATATTTAATTTAATTTATCTGAAATTTTAAGCCTTTTTAAAGTTGAAATTAAGACACTTTTTGTAAGTTTAAAATTGTCAGGTAAAAGATGTATTGATTCCGATTTCCAAAGAGCAGGCATGATTAGTCTTCCATCTGGGTCTCTACCATAATTATTTAATACATATTGAATTAAATTTTTGTCTGAATCGGTTATGTCAGTTTCGTTAATTTCTCCGTAGTTTGAATCAAGTTTGGAGGCATTTATTAAGATCTCTTCAGTAGCACTCTATAATTTTTTCACTAATTTCAGGATAATTTAATATTTCTTCAGATATGGTCTAACACACAGCTTCTAGTATTTTATCACTTAGCTTAGAAAGGTTTATACTATGCGCAAGTAAGTTTTCCAAGAGAACAGAGGCCTTTCCCAATAAAAGAACACCAATGGGCGAAACAAACATCATGAAACTACATGCACGCATGTGCAGCATTCATTCCTAATATTAAGCATACCAGGCAATGGCTTCGCTACTAAGATTAAAATCTTTTAACAAGCAACCATGATTAACTTTTATAAATTTTCCCAACTTCGCCAATTATAATAATTTTAAAAAGGAAGTCTAAACTAAATTTCACCCCTTTCAAAATATCACGTTGCTAAATTTAGTTATAGAAGAGGAAGATATATAAAAATAAATTTTCTGAACTTCACCATTTGTAATACTTTGGGTTTTAAAAAAATTCACAAACTTTCGATACTAATATTTATTTCTGAACTTCACCATTTTTTTTATATTATAAAAGAATTATTAGAAATAACTTTGATAAAAAACGTCAGTCATAACCAAACTAAGATAAAATTATTATTTAAATACTAAAAAAAATCCCCTTCTTAAATTATAGAGTTAGTGATGATAATGATGATGTTATTGTTTAAACTATCACCACTGATCTGTCTATCTGCTAAATTTACATATTTTCTTGTAAATGCTGCTTAATTTCTTTTAAATTTAGTATATGCAAATATAAGTCGTATGTTATCAACACAGGTTGCTTCAAATGATTTTATTTTACCTTTTATCTTTAAATTTACTAAAATTACTTTAGTTTTGTAGCTATTTTAGCAATTAAATCCTTTAATATTAATTTTTACATTACTTTTAACTACTTTTAATTTTAATTTCCATGCTAAAGATGTTTTGATGAAGCAAGACTGAGAACCAGAATCATAAATTGCCCTTACGTCTTCAGTTTTATTATTAGAAGCAAAACACGCAGTAAAAGTTGGTACTATGACGTCATTGCAGGAAACGTCATTCGCGTAACGGGACATATTTGTGGTTGCTTCCTCACTAGAACTTAAAATTTAGAACTATTATGTTTTTCATTTTTTTTAATGACTAGAGTTATTCTTAACATTTTTACTTACTGAAGTGATTATTTTTGGTTCTTTATCTTTAATACAAAGTAGATGAGAATGCCACTTTTTACACCTTTCTTTAAACCTATATTTACAATTTTTAATAGTATGTGAAATAAATCCACATTTCTCGCAATTATTTAATACTCTAAACCTATCAAGTTTGGTAATACTTCAGATTTGGGGCGCACGGTAGGTGGCGCTGTTAGTAGTAGGCTACAATATATCTCTAATGACGTCAGGCGGTAGCTTCAGATGTGACCAATTACAGCGTTATATTTTTTTGTTGTTTTGGGGTTTTGTAACTTTTAGTCTGTATTATTTACTAAAAATCTACTCCTCTGCTCGTTTATAGGTTTTCTAAGTTAGGTAAGGTGTCTTGATGTCTTTTATTGTTTTGTTTTTTGTTTTTGTATTTTTTGTTTCGCAGTGAACGATAACAGCTTCTTACTGGCAACGTCGTAGCATTTGTTTGTTTCGTTATGGCTTTTTCGCGCTCTAATTGTGCTTCTTCGTTATTCGAATTCGGTTTATTTTGCATGACCGCGAAAAACTTTTAGAGGCGCATAAACTAATCAAGGAACCTACAAAAGTAAGTATTGTTTGTCATTAGGTTAGGTTTTTCTGCCAGTAAAGAGCTGTTGGGGAAAAAAACAGTAAATTCAAGGGGATTGCTCGTGGGAGAGATATCACTGCAGGGGGACCACCCTGCGATGATCCTGAGCTTCAATCAATTGGGGGAGGTCTAGGGGGCGCAGCCCCCCAGTATATACTCATATACAAAAAAATATAAAGCTGTAATTGTTCACATCTGACGCTACCGTCTGACGTCATAAGACATATATTGTAGCGCAAAACTGTAGCCTATAAACAGCGCCACCTACCGTGCGCCCCAAAACTGAAGTGTTACCTCAAGTTTCTCTTGCGGAGTAGAATAATTTGGACACTGAAAAGGTTGTGATTGTTATTTGGAGAAACGCAAAAATGACAAGTGAAGCCCTTTTCCTTTGAGTGTTAGAATTTGCGGCAAAAGATACCGTAGTTTTGGTCTCACTTGAATCTTTGCTTTTCTCTTTGGATTTCACAGTCTCGTCAAATTCCATTACTCTTCTGTTTACTTCAACTGCATGATCTAATATTTCTTTCAAAGTAGGTCTTAAATTGCCAGTTATATTTACAAAATGTTGTTTAAATGAATCGGTTAAACTATCTCATCTAAAATACTGGGTAAAGTGATTCCCGTCTATTTGTAAACACTCGACTTGGTCACGCAAAATACGGGCCTCCCCGATCCACTTAAATCCATCAGCTGAAAGTTTTAATTTAATCAATTTAATTTAATAAATATTGCTGATCTAGTTTAATGCAGAATGCTTCGTTCAGAAGGGCTTTAGCCGAAACAAATTTAAGGTCATCTGCAGGCAATGAGGAAAGCAGCAATTTTTCAGGACCCGATGCTTGCTTTAGCAAGTATGTATATTTCTCATACTGTGGTAAATCAATTAGGAAAGAATATTTTCTAATGGAAAAATAATTTTTTCATAGTTATTTTACTGACCATCGAACTTATGCAATTTTAATTGTGGTAAACTAATCTTTTGATATCCTACCCTACTGCTTTCTACAGAATTACTTTTTAAAAATTATTTTGTTTAATAGGTTGTAAGTTTTCTTCTAAATAAAGAAGAGCTTCTCTTAACGTATCCAGGTAACTTTCAGCTGCCTCCAGTTCTTCTAAATAATAATCTTCTTCCCATTGCCCATTTGTAACACCATATTCGATGATTTTATCATCTAACTGATTCAATTCTAAGTTTAAATTATTTAATTTTGTTAGGAGATGTTTAATTTGATTTGTACTTAAATTTGGGGATATATTTTGTAAGGTTTTGGTTACTGATATTCTTTTACCTTTACGTAAAAGTAATCGTTTTTTATTAAAGTTCCCCAATTAACTTTTGCTGAATCTTAAGTTTTCTGGCTCTGGCATTTTTACGAATTATCGTAAGCGTAACAAATAGCAGAATGTGTTAATGTGTAGTAAAACCTAATAGATTATTTTTATACAATAAAATGGAAGTAGAAGTATTGATTGTAAAGTTTTATAGAAATATATTTTTAAATGTTTTATGGAAATAATCTACCCCGTATTGGACATAAATGTTGATGTAACAACTTGAAGTTTGAAAACAATTAGATAGAATTTTCCGACATATTGCTTTGTTTTCAAAATTTCAATTGTGTTGAAGAACCTGAAAATATTAATTTCGAACTCTAGAATTTCAACACAATAGTTTTTGATGTTGGGGCCATTAAAAAATGAATTTCAAAAACCTTTGCAAAACCCCCCATTTTTCGATCCACCCTAAGCAGCATCTGATGTTTCTTGTTCCACCACGCCACACACAGAGAAGCCAAGGGGTACAGGGGCTGTAGATAGGGGCTGTAAAGCCTCCTGGCAGCTACTGAATATGCCCAAAGCTTTGATGTGGTTGGAAATTTCATCTGTTGTTTCAGGAGTTGATATTCTAGTCTTGAGATAAATTCTTCTTATCAGAGAACAACCACAGCATGTCTGGCTTCAATGGGTGTTTCAACTTTTTAATCAGATTCTTTCTCTCCTGTAATCACTTTTTAGGCATCCCCTTGGACCAAAATGGTCGCTGACTCATCTTAGACCAAAATTAGCGAATGTCCTCATGCAACACTAGGCGGATGTGCTTTTTATCCACACCTTTGTCCCTTGCAATGTCACGAATCAACATTCTTGGTTGGCTTTTGATGATATTTTGGATTTTAACGAAGAATTTAGGCGTTAGATCGTAGACCATGGATTGTTCTCTTGACTCTCCTTGTAATCGAATTCTGAATCTTCTAGCTGCTTTTTGACCTTTTCCACTCTCGATCTGCTGACGCTAAGGAAGTCTAAAATGTCCATGTTTGTTTTTTTAGCGGGGATTAAGGTTATTGTTTTTACGAAGAAAAAGTCCGTAAATGAAGGTTAAAAAATATGCGTAAAATTGGCAGTTTAAAATTTCTAACAAATTTCCTCCCTCTATCTGTACTTATCAATTTTACTCCATTTTTACTCCAGAACTCCAATTTAATCTCCCTTTGTAATCTTAGTTTACTCCTTAATTGTTTTGTGGGTTATTTTTAATCCTCTAGGCAACCTTTTGATATTTAAATTTACCTAGTATTAATGAAAAAATTTTCTATTTATTTATCTTTTTTGTCCCTTTTGACTCCCACTTTTTTCTAAAAGCCGTTATTTCATTTCACGATTGATTTAATTGTTTATTTTGAGCGTTATCTCTCCTCTTTCCCTTGCTTATATATTGAAATATTTTGTTCTTTTCATGTTCTTGACACGGCAATTATGTAAAGTTTTCTGTTCTTATTGCCTCTTTAAGTAGCGAGGTAGTTGTTTTGTCGTCGTGAGGAGCAAGGAATGAAGAGACGGTGCAGTTCTCGCTCGAAGTTGGTGCACTCTTTGTTAAGATTTGGCCCTATGTCTTTGGTGAGAAGAGCCTCCAGTATGTTCTGTAATTTGTTTGTTGTTATGTTCATTGTATTGTGTTTTGATTGCTCCTTCTTGCAAGTGCATCGTAAGACGTCGGCTGAGGGTAGTAGCGGTTATGTTTATATATTGAGTGTTTAGATGAGGCTTGCATTCCAGAGTCAGACGACTTCGACCCGGGGGTCTTCTGCCGCGTCGTGGAAAGGTTGCCGAGGCCCTTTCTCTTGCTCGGGGATTTGAATGGTAGACACCTCCTCTGGAGGAAGTAGGCGATCAATCCGGTGGGTCAGCTCCTAACTGACCTGATAGATGAGCTGGAATTGGGTGTCATAAATGTGGATGAATTTACGCATCAATTCCCTCGATCTGTCCCTTTGCTCTCCGGATGCACAGGCTAATTTTGTTGGGAGGCTGTTGATGATCTTCATGGTAGAGACTAGTTATCCATTTAAATATCATTTACTGGGCCGCTGTCCCGTGAAAAATCAACCTCGTGTCCTTGGAGTGGCCGTGGTGCTCCGCAGTTCAAGAAATGACTGATTTCTCTTTATCCCAGTCAAGGAGTTTAGGACGTTGGATAAAGCTGTTGAGTTTTTCTCCAGCAACCTCATCGGCGTGGGCCTATAGGATCCGGGTTAACTATTATGTGTGTATAGGGTTACTACTTATAGGTGATTGAAGGCCCATTTATGGGGTACGAGTTTCTTCAATGCGATGTAACGCGTTTTGAGGATAATTGGTTACTGAGCGCTAAAGGCATTTGGGGATGACTATCCTTTCGTTTGATATTGGCGTTGTAGGCTAGGAAGGAGGATCGGTTGATTTCCTTTAGGAAAAGTAAATCTCGAAGGGCGGATTATCGAAAGGCTTAGACGCAATGAATTCGTTTGGTGTATGTCGGATAGTTGAGGCTGGCATACTAATGTCGGAGTCTACTTTGGGCATAAGCTTCCTCTTCTCTAGCTGACAGTTGACCTTTTTACTGATGATGGACTTCTTTCTGCGTCACTTTGAATGTTATTTATCGTGTAGAGGAATGTAGACGTGGCTCACTGTTAGCCAATCATGCCGTTTGGGCGAAGCTTACTTGAATGAAAAGTTTATTTGTGTGTACAAGGGGATAGAGAGAAAATGAGCAGGGAGCTTTGATTCAAGCTCTGCCAGATAATTTTACCTTAGGAAATAAGATTTGGAAGTTTTAAGTCTCTGTGACAATAAACAAAGGCCCAGTGTCTTCTCTGTTTCTCAGCTTGGTGTTTGATAAATAAATCTACAGAGATGTTTCGGAATCTCCCTGAATTTTGGCACTGACTGAATAGTCAGCAAAAATATTGCGAGAAACACCTTTGCTCGTATGAGTGTGTATGCGTGCGACTGTGTGAAAGCGTCTCGAATTCCGTTTGTGCCTAAATAGCCTTTACAAGGATACGGTCTTTGCATAAATTATTTACCTGGTTCCATGATTAATTGCAGGTACATAGAACACATATGACAGTCATTTGTGAGGCTTCTTTGTTGATCCTTATTCACCTTGCAATGGGGCACTAGTATTCCTAGAAAGTATGGTCGTTTTGCCCGACTTCTGCTTCATTGTTGGTAAACCGAGTGCGGGACATCCCTCAGACAGAAGCAATAAGCGCCGCACAAACTATTTCACCGGCGATGTATTTGGCCGAGCTAAAGGTAGGTTCCAGTATATTTCGAAGCACGCCCGCCGTTCTTCCTGGCTGGTATAGTTATCTTCATTGAGTCGAAGAGAGTCAAAAGGATTCGGGAAATGATCTCGCCGAACCCAAATCCCTTTTTCCTGGAGAAAGGAAGTACATCGGGGTTTATTGGCATTATTAAGAGCCCTCGCCTCCTTTTGACTATTTAATAACTTTAAAGACTTTTGCTTGTGATTCGTATTTTAAAGTTTTACTTGATTTGGTACGTGAGGTTGCCTATTTTGTTCACGATCATTATGAGCCAGTGAAAATTATGAGACCATAGGCCTGGGACATTGCTTCGTACCTGTATAAAGGTGCTTTTGCTTTGTCCATTGAGTTAATAGCAATAGGTTTTGTGAATCAGCTTGCTTTAATTTGGTTATCCAGACAAATCTTTTCGGGTAACCTTTGATGGCCATTAGGACTATCTTAAGATACCTTAATTTTTCCTCCTGGTTAATTAACTTTCTTAAGTTGCTATTGTACCAGAGCTGTGTTTGGTTATGAGGTTGGATCTGTTTCTTTTTATTTCTCTCTCTCTATGGAGATACAGACTAGTCTATATCTAAATTATTTAATCAAGAAATTCCTGACACAACTTTCGAACTAGGCTAGCGTCTTGACTGATCGCCTAATTGCATGTGATTCTAAGCAACTTCCATCTGTGTGAAGCGAGGTACGAGTATATTATATCCCAGATATTTTCACGAAAAATAGAGCGGGAAAATCGTGTCACACATGAAAGGGTCCTTAGTGTCACAATTCTTACTCTCGGCATCAACGTTATCACCTGTGTGGTGACGAAACCTGCTATTGCTAAAATCTACTGTGACGGCTCTCACTGCATCCACGGCCGATCTGGTCAGGGCCATACCGCAAAGATAGGCAAGTCATAAATTTGACCTGTTTGGTTTAGGGCTAGAAAACTCATTGTATCGTTTAGTGTAAGTCACGGGCCACTGAGGTTTCTGGTTCTATCCAAGAAGCCGCCTTGGACTTTTGACCTCTGTCTAATTGTTGCAACGCTCCTGCTACTAAAGCTTCCAAAGTGCCGAGTGTATTTCGGTCAGCCTTACTGGAACACACTTCGTGTCAAGCTGGATCCGTGACAGTGTCTACGGATGGTTCCAAGTCCCAGGAGGGGGTTGGTTTCTATGTCGTTTTTGAAGTCAGCAGGTGATCTACCAGGTGCTGCCCCTGTCATCACCATCGAGCGGATTGTGATCATTAGCGACTCACGAATTAGCCTGGGTGCTTCCTTAGCATAGGAATCTCCGCACCACCTACATAGTGGTTTGTTTGAAGTCACGTTTACGGCCAGCCATGCAGATGTCAACTTTATCTTAAGCTGAGTTCGGGAACATGTTGGGATTTTGGAGATGAGCATACCGATGAGTGCACTAAGGAGTCCGCGGGGACTGGAGAATTAAAACAGCATTTCGCTCTTCCACACAGTGATAACATGGCAGAAATCAGATCATCCCCCCGTGCTGCCTGGCAAAGTAGATAGGGGACCGTCCGGGGAACTTAAATTCGTGTGCCATAGAACCATGAATATTCTCTTGGACCTATTCCCCAATTCCACGCCCTCTGTCGACTTTAAATTGAGCATAGTTGTGAAACGCATCGCTATTGGATGAGCCATCCCCTGCATCTTACTGTGTCGACTGTGTTGTCTTCCGGAGTGCTATGCACATTTTTGTTGAATCTTAACGTCTGGTTTATCTTCGCGTATGTTACCGATCTCGATAGAGGGACCAGAAGAAACGCTACCGCTTATTCCTTTAAATGGGATGGGTTCATTCACACTGACTTGTGGAATATTTGACTCCCCTTGGTGCTGGTGGCATGCTCCTGCTACGGCGGGAGGACCTTCATCACCCGATGCACGAATGTGCTTCCTTCTTTTTTATGGTTTTATTCTTCTTGTTTCGTTTTTGTTTAATATTGTTTTTTTTTTGCTTTTGGTTTGGGGTTTGTTTTTTTTTGTGGTTTCCTTGATTGTTAGTTTTTAAATATAATTAGTATTAGGCTATAAGATAATTACGGTGGCTTATGTCCTTATAGGCAGTCGTCAGATGGACCACTTGTTAACGGCCTCATTGAAATGCTGGGATTGGTTTCAATGGTAGCTTACATCTCCATAATAAATTCGGCAGTTCTTTGGTATCAGAATGGTTGCATGCTCCTGCTACGGCGAAAGGACCTCCATCACTCGTTGCAGGAATGTGCTTCCTTCATCTTTATGGTTTTATTCTTCTTGTTTCGTTTTTGTTTGATGTTTTTTCGCATTTAGTTTGCGGTTTGATTTTGGTGGTTTTCTTGTTTGTTATTTTTTTTTAATGTAAATTAGTATTAGGCTAAAAGATAATTACGGCATCTTATGTCCTTGTAGGCAGTCGTCAGATTGAGCACTTGTTAACGGACTTATTGAAATGCTGGGGTCGGTTTCAATGGTAGCTTATATCTCTGTAATAAATTCGGCAGTTCTTTGGTATCAGAATGACTTGGGTGACGATTCCGATCCACAGTACTTGTCTAATCACAACCTGACCCATCCAACTCTTTCCCGATCCTCTGCAGCGTGCTAAGTTTGAAACCCAGGTACTCTAGGATCTTCTCTTTGGAGCTCTAGGCTAGAATCTCAAACATACAATTCGCCTATTACATATTTTGGTTGAATGAATTCAGCCATGTTAGTGCTTCCTTCACAGAGGATGAACAAGTGAGTTTTCTAGGATAGGAAGCAGAGAGAACCGCCAACACGGATGCGTGAAATTCAGGTCTACTGTTTACTTCATTAAGATGCTGACGATTAAATATTAAGATTCATTACTCGTTTTTCTCAATGACCTTGCTTTGTGTGAGTAATTTCTTCATGCCACTACTGGAAAATCACAACGTAAATATGTTCGTAAGTTTTGGCCTAGTAAGACATGCCTATGCGCTATTGGGTTTATCAATCTCACTTGTATCTGAGTATCCCTTTTATACACTTTTATCAGGAACATTAGTTCTATAGTTGGATAAAATTGTAAAAAACTTTCTTCTCTTCCGTCCTTGATTCCACTGTGAACATTTGGCGCTTTTACTCTGTGGAAACGGGATATTTTGACCACATGGTTTGTAAGGTACTCTTAATTTTGGAACCTCCAATTTGAGCATTCCTTTTATCCTTTTTTATTCACTCTAGATACTTGGTTAGCGGGATTAATCTGTAAATTCTAGTCGTACGAAGATTTTTTTTTAACTGCAGAAAATAACTAAATTCTCGGAAATAGAAACATGTGAGCGAACATGGGGTAATCTGTAAATTCTTTGAAATCGTAAGATTTTGGGATCTCTGAGACATTGTAGGGTTTGATGAACATTGGGCTGCTGATAATACTTAGTATATGTGATGAGTTTGATTTATATCATATTCTTCATTTAAATAATGATATCCATTGCTAACAAAAAATCCCTAATAAATTCCAGATCCTTTTGTCATCTTGTCATATTTGCTCGGTTCACTGCTGGGTCCATTTCTTAGTATATATTAAACACTCTTCGTATGGCAAATATTTGCCAATTTGCTAGATATAAATTCCAAGTAGGTTTAACTAAGGAAAAGATTTTCATTTCATTCCTAGGAAACATCTCTAAATGGTCGCCCCAAACAGAAGTGATGTAGACTCTGCCACAAGGATAGCTGCTCAGAAAGGAATTCCATCAACCATAAGATAAACAACAAAATCAGCAAAGCTATAATCTATGTTCTAATTATCGATTTTCTTCTACTGTGTTTGGGCAAGTTACTCTGACTAATTAATACCTTAAAAAATGGTGTTTACTGTTTAGCTCCTGCAGTTGACGCAATTTCATATCCTGTGTTGGTCATAAACGATTCTTTATCTAGAATTCGCTCTATCTAAATATATTTGACTATCTCTTCTTGCTCACTTACATACTTCTCTATTACTCTACTCTCCCACAGGGGGGACGTGGTGTAGTAGGGCGGATCATACTTTGGGGCAACCATATATTGTCATTAAATCCTTTAATGAGAGGTACTTAAACGATATATTTCCGGTGTAGATTTTGAAAAAGAACTTTATTTTGTTATACAATAACACCTACCTACTTCAATTTCCATTTAAATAAAAGTTGTTTTTTTTTCCTTTCGTCGCGAGCTTATGTAATCTATTTTTATTTAATCCAAGTACACACAAACACAAAGTAACCTCAAATTTACATGTTTATTGAGTGAGAAAAGTCTATGCAAAACTCCACATATAGCTGCATGGGTAACTTTGGGTCATATTCAAAAGTTAAACTTCATCAAAGCACACAAATCTTGCTTTGACTCATTCCTGGACATAAGACGTCTACTTGTCTTTTGTGCCCTGATTCCTCCATCCATCTTTTCATGTGAGAAATACTTGGAAGAAGTCTCATTCATCATTTTTATAACCCTCTCAATGCTATCTGTGTGACAAGGCCAGTCAGGTACTCTCAGAGGAGAGTCAATGAAGTTTTTCAATTTAGAAGTACTTAAAGAGCAAGTGACAGGTGGCTCAGAGACATTCTCTGACCAATTGATCAGATCTCCAATCCTAGTAGCATCACAATTGATGTCTGGTGTCTTCTAAGCCTTACAAAGGAGTCTCCCAGTTGAGTATCTGGGTCCCCTTCTCTTCTGATGGTCTGGATTCTTTTCATCCCTTCAGTTCTCTCCGCCTGATCTTCAGAGCATAGGAGGGTTTGGAAGATGGCTTCACTGTATACATACGAAGCTGATCTATTAACAGTTAGCAGAACAATATCCAACACCTCCTTTCTCTGGGACATAATGTAGTGAAGTTAATAAGGAATGTGCCTAGGTCCCTCGGTCCAAGAGTGCTTAATCCTAACGTTAAACCAACATGGGTAATATACAACAATGATGAACTCAATAATCAGTCGTAGATTCTTAAAGGCTTTTCCTTTTATCTCATGCTTTGACACTCACAGCCGAAGAAGTCTGTTAGCTGTGGTCAGCCAGCGACTGTGGTTTACTGGTCCTATTTCCAATAGAGAAAGCCCTGTAGGAAGCACTCCATCTCTGATTGCCGATACAATTCTATAGCTGTAGTGTTGATCAGTCGAAAAATCTTGCACCACTTCCTGAGGAATCTTGGTAAGAGGAGAACCTAAAGATATTTGAGTGAAATTTGGGTTGATATCCAAGTCTGTAACAGAGTCAAGGAGCTTTCCTATTGGTCCGGAATATCTTTTGTCTGATAGTGTTGGGCCATCCAGGTTGATAATTAGATGACAGAGAGGGAGTTGCACAGTCTGCCGGCTACAGACGAACCAAATAAGCTTTCTGCCCAAATGGAGATCCATTTTCCCCATTACTCCAGCCATTCAAACATAGCCTTAGCGATCTTCTCTGCATGTGATTCTTCTTTTGTAGCCTTTTCTGGGACAAAGTGGAAGAGGTAATTTCTCCCAGGCTCACTGATGATAGTGTAATGCTCCTCTTTTGTTTTTGCTGGAAACAATTTTTCACTTCCCTCTGCCTCCATCCTAAATTTTTTCGCATCAATTCGTCCATCAAAGAGAACAAAAGAAATTTCCCCATCCTTTCTTGAGTTTTCCTCAAACTCATGTTCAATAACTGTCATTAGCTTTTCCTGTGCTCTCTTAACTTTATTCTTATCAATTACTTTACTTGTATCTTCCTCAGTAATGAATCCAGCATCTATTAAAGCTGTTGTTGCTATAGCTGTAGTGTGTTTCAATCCGATACCATACCTTATACTAGCAAGAGCAATATTTGGAATTTCATCATAATTCTTTCTATTCCTGGTGGAAGATTACGGCTCTTGGACAGCTTCAAAAGCTACTTCATCACTCAAACTGTTGTCACCATCAGAATTTTCTGCCTCCATATCTTCACCTTCTGCCATAAAATGCTCGATTTCTTTTCTTGCTGCCTTTCCTGCTAAAACAGCACTTTCTCCTTACTTTTTCTCTTTCTTTCTGCTATCCTTTCTTTTTCTTTCCTTTCTGAAGATCTTAATTGTCTATTATGCTCTGGAATATCAGGCTATCCAATTTGAAAGGTACCTTTACTTCCCACCTTCCCAGTCCCAACAAAATTAGTCAGATGAGAACTTGATTTGGACCTTGTCTTGATTTTCGCCATTGTCACACTAATCGCAGGTATATCTGCAAATGAAAAGATGGCACTTAGATTAAGGAATAATCTCTACCAAATAATTATATGTTATTCTAAAATGATCTCCAGCCTTTAGTAGCATTTAAATAAGATGTAAATGCTCTATAAACAGTTACCATTTACAATAGTTAACAGAAATGGCAACACTACTGGAATATTGCCTTCCACTGAGTAATGAGTACTGGCTACTAGCAATTTTGGAGTTAGACTAAACTAAATTAAAAGGAATTTTTAACAGGTTTCCTACTTCTAATGTCTGTCTAATACACTTTTGCATTTTTTTAGACAAATATCTTTCAGACTACCTAAATGTATTGATGATAGCAAACGGTAAATTTGATCTTTTATGAGTAACTAAAATAATAGTAAAATATAGTAAATGACGCAGAACTAACAATATTTCAACTTCAAATTGATGTAGGTTAGATCAATCAGAATTTAACTTTTCTGCAAAAAGTATGTTCTTTTCACCAATATTCATCATTTTAATACCCCACATCACCAGTTTCATAAAATTCTAGAGTATGACCCGCCCTACTGGTGTATCCTGTTGCATATGCTACCTAGAAAAACTGAATATTTTCCCGGTCTGAGTGAAAATTAAGGAAGCACCATCAATGAGTAGACTTGAATTCTGACGGAACCGTGGGGAGTTAGTGCGCTTTCCCCTCGTGTCCTCTCGGGATTCTTTTATGCTTAATTACCTGACCACCTACCCATGCCATCTCGAAAGAGCAGCTTTGAAATCTTCCGAGCCAAATTCTGCACGGGCGAAATCTTTATTCTGAGGTAACACTACCTCCAGAGGAATCACGAAGCAATGTAGCACATAACTTTTTGAGAAGGGGGTTCTAGTCGTTTAGGCTTAAGACCGACTCTCTTTTTGCAAGGTTAAGAACTTGTTCCTATGGCGCCGTCAGCTACGTGAGACCTCTTATGCCTCAAAATTTAAGCAGGCGTCGGGGTGCGATTGCTTGGAAGATCGGTTTTGCCTAAATAAGCCCCTCCCTACTGCCCTTCTTGTGTGCATAGGGTTATACTGCCTATGGCAGGTGGAATCTACTGATTTGTTTGCTGGCAGGCCTATAAAAGTATCGGGGCTCGTTCTGGGTCTGCCACAACGGATCCAAATTCTGACCGTTGTGTCGACAATTAGTACGATATATTAAGGAAATTTACACTGTCGCCCTGCCTCTAGCTGCTAGGTTGACTACTGCGTCCTTTGGGAAGTGGTCAGTGTATTTTGCTGTACACGTGCAAGCATAAACCATGAAGGCACCTAGGAGGAAACCTTAAAAGTTCAAAACCCTAGATGGGATAGGCAGTAGTGGCTGAATACGAGATATAACCCGCCAACTACCTTCTTTTTCTCATTTGTCAACTCTTTATATTTTTGTATCCGTAGTTAAGTTCCCAAATTTTCAGATTAATTTCCGAATAGCAAAACCTTGCTGAACCTTAGTTTTGGTCTGAGTGAGGAAAAGCAAAACGGCCCCATTCTAAGTTTGTTGGGGCTCTCCTCCAAACATTTTCTTGTGGCAAAGTGGTTTTTCTTTCACTATAAATGGAGCGGCCCTCGGAAAGCTCAAAATCTTAAGAGGAGGTGCCTTGCCCCTTGGGGTTTCTCAAGGGCCCCACCAACCTTCTTCTAGCAGAGAGGGGGTTTCTCCTTTACCTATGTCTACGGCTGAGGCAGCTTTCTCCTCAATCCGTTCCTTTTTTCGGTCTCGGACGACACCTGGTCTGTACCAGCGGTGTCTACTCTTTTTCTTTCATAGGTTACTGCTAAGAAAGCACTAGCCCTGAATCTATTGGTACCGGAAGGAGAGCCTCGAGAGCGCTAACCACCTTTGAGGTCCAAATGTTGGCTGGGTCGGTTGGGCCGTCCCCATATTGTTCTGTAAATATTTGTCTTGAGTCAGTTGGGATCCGGCGTGCTTGTCCATCATTCTTTCTCGATGGCTGAGGTCGAGCCGCCTCCAATAACGTTTGTTACAGGCAATAAATAGTCTGAATAGTCTCTAGAAGGAATCCGTGACATCTTCAGTGAAGAGGCGTGGGGGGAGGGGATTGACCATTTGAAGGACTCCGAGGTGTTCCCGCAGCAGAAAGAAAGACATTCTAAGTGGGTGAGTAAAATACTCGGTGGGAGTCGATTCCGAGCCAAAGTCCGCACAGGTGCAATCTTTATCCTGAGGTGATACATCCTGCAGAGGACTCACGAAGCAATGTAGCACGTAACTCTTTAAGAAGGGGGTTATAGTCGTTCAGACTCCAGGCTGACTCTCTTTTTGCAAGGCTAAGGACTTGTTTTATGGGACCTTCAGCTACCTGAGGCCTATAATGGCTCAAAATTTAAGCAGGCAACTTCTCCTCCTGGCCCCTCCAGAGCTACTAAAACGGTTGCTTCCGCGTCTATTTGGAACTCTTCTGCGGCTTATACTCTCTCCTGGCGCTCCCCTGTCATAAATTGCGGTCTATGTGCTCACACCTCGCATCGACTAAAACCGAGGCTCCCCCTCCTTTTCTATAGGCGTGACCGTTTCCGGAAGGGCAAACTACTCTGCGCCTTCAGTGAGTCGTTAAAATCACAGAAGGCAAAGACGCGAATGGTATCGTGAGACCGTTTTCTGGAGGTTTCTAAGACTTTCCTACAAGTTGTGGACAGCACCATCTGAGCCTCAGCACTCACTCCTGTACCCTAGACTGGGCGGGTAGAGGGGTGACTCAAAGGCGCAGGCATTTAGACAGTTTTTCAAATAACTATCTTTTGAATGCTCCTGATTTCTGAAATACGAGGGGCGGTCAATAAGTTTTGCGAATCGGTAGAGCAAAACAGAGGAAGTGGGATGGCTGTTTGTGGGGGTGTTAGGACAAGTTATGACAAGTCAGGACCTGCAGCCGTACGCTCCTACCTCGTCTATTTAAGAAGGAGTAGCTGATGGCAGATCGTCAGTCACAAATTTTTCAACAATGGAGAAGGTTGAGCACCGCACAGTTATCAAATTTTGACCAAGGAAGGCAAGAATGCAAAAGAGATCCATGAACGCATGGTTGCAGTGTACACCAACACCGCCCCTTCCTATGCAACCATTGCTCGCTGGAATAGGGAGTTCCGCCATGCTCGTAAGTCCCGTGAAGATGACCCCCGTCCAGGACGCCCGTGAGACGTGACCAACGAAGACAATGTGGCCCGTGTGGAGAGGATGATTCCTCGAAAATCGACGGGTGAATGTCGAATAAATCGAGCGAGAACTTGGAATATCACATGGAAGTTTTATCAACATCATGCACGACAACTTGGCCATGACCAAGGTCTCTGCCCGTTGGGTCCCTAGAAACCTCACGCCCCATGATCGACTTCAACGTCGTCAAAGTCCACAATGCCAGAGTTGCACAAGCTGCCTGCGCGAGTGCAGATTCCAGGAGCTCAACCATCCCACCTACAGTCCAGATCTGACCCCTAGCGACTACTTTTTATTCCACCAGCTCAAGGCTGCACTGCGTGGACGCCGGTTTGGGGACGATGAAGATGTCCAGCTCGCCGTCCAGGAGTGGATTGAACAGCAGTCGGGAGATTTCTGGTTGTCGGGAATTCGAAGCCTCAGGGGCAAGTGGCGCAAGTGCATTGAAGTCGAGGGTAGTTATATTGAAAAATAATAAAACACTTTTCCTCCTATCTCGTTTCCTTATATCCCAATTGCAAAACTTATTGACCGCCCCTCGTATATACGGGGTAGTATCATCTATTTTTACCAATTATGGCTGGAATCGGCATTTGGTATTTATGGAAGTAACATTAAACTCAAGTGTGGGGCGACCATCCCCAATCGGGCGCGTTCCCAGGGTTGCGGATAGAGATCGGCAATACGATAATATGGCTAGCTGCGAATAAGGCAGTGACCCTTTTGGCCATTGCATATTAGCAATCGCGGACAAACTGGCGGTATCTCTGTTGATTGGAAAGCTTTGTAACAGGGTTATCAGCCGAGTTGAGGCCGCCTTAAAAACTAAGCTTCCCCTTGCCCGTGATATGCCACCCTCTAGGCAGGCTCCATCTAGTAACCGGAGACTTGGCATAGCAGTGCAGCCACATAATGAATTGTCTTGGGCTCCCCTTGCCATCAGGTGCTAGTTGCTGTGGTCAAGAGTTTGCCGCTGCTGGAGGGCGCAGGCGTTTCTGCACCTAAATCTCTCCCTCGTGCAGGTATCTTATCCTCTGTACTCTTTATCTCCTTATTTTTCAGTTATTCCTGCGGCCCCTTCTCCATGGAGGAGGGGCCAAGAAAATGAGGCCCAAACATTGTTCATCTCCCACCAAACCTGTGATGGGCCACCGCCCCCACCAAGGCATCTTTCTGGCGCGGTCGAAACCACAAATAGATGAAACTGAAACTAGCATGCTGAAATGTCAGGACACTGATGAACCAACCACTCGCCAATGATCAGGACCGACCTCATAGGTGCATTGCACTTGTTGCATGTGAACTTCGCAGTTACAATATCGACATTGAGGCTCTCAGTGAAACCAGACTGGCTGATAAGAGCTCGTTACACGAAATGAGTTCCGGCTACACATTTTTCTGGAAGGGGCTACCAGAAGATTCCCAAAGAATTCATGGCGCGGGCTTCGTAGTTAGAACATCGTTTATCCTAGTTATATTCTAATCAATTGGCTCTCAGGGAAAATGTTTTTCTAATTTCTCAACGGGTACAGAGAGGTAACAAGGATTAACAAGGAAAGGAAGTACCCTAGGAGACCTTACGGTCCATTCAAAGAGGGTACCTTTGGACTAGCAATCGAGCAGGCACATGGCTGCTCAATCGTTTTGCGTCCCTAAACGGCCACTTTTCAAGACTTTGTCTAGTCTTGACTTGAACTGGTCAACAGATTCACTGTTGACAACTTCCACTGGAAGTGCGTTCTACTTACCGCAGATACTGTAAGTGAAAATCTTTTCACACAGATTGCGGTTGTAACGCTTCAGTTCAAGTTTGAAGCCGTGATTACGCGTTCTGTTCTCACTCAGTGTGAAAATATCCCGGTAGTCAACATTGTCGAACCCTCGAAGTATTTCGAAAACTTCGATGAGCTGGCCACGCAGTCTACGGGTTTCCAGCGAGAACAGATCTAGTTCCCTTAGTCTATCCTCATAACTTTTATATCGGATAAAGGGAATCAGCTTGGTTGCCCTGGCTTGTACGCGTTCCAACCTTGCGATATCCTTTCGAAACGAAGGACTGCAAAATTGTACGGCATACTCCAGGTGCGGCCGAACGAGGAAGTTGTACAGACAAAGTACTATCTCTTTGTTACGGTATCCAAACTGGCGCTTTATGTAGCCTAACATCCTTTGGGCTTTCTTCTCTGCCTCATTGCACTGTTTCGAAAACTTTAGGTCGCTAGTGATAGTTACACCCAAATCCTTCTCAGTGTCACTCCATTCAAGAGCAATGCCCTTAAGGATGTAATGAGATTTGGGGTTTCGGTGGCCGATATGCATTACTTTGCATTTCCCCACGTTGAAAGGCATTTGCCACGTGTCCGACCACTTCCCAATCCTTTGAAGCTCCTCTTGGAGGCGGGCAGTGTTCCCCTCTTTTGCCACATTGATACCAAGCTTGGTGTCGTCTGCAAATTTGGAGATTTTGGCAACCATGTCTCCGTCCATGTCGTTGACATAGATAATAAACAGTAGTGGTCCCAGGACGGAACCTTGAGGGACACCGCTAAATACGGGCGCCCATTCAGAGGCCTGACCATTCACTACTACGCGTTGCCGTCTGTCACTTAGCCAGCTCTCTATCCAACCTGCTACCTCGCCATCTATGCTCTGCGCACGCACTTTCCGGAGAAGGCGGCGGTGTGGTACCTTGTCAAAGGCCTTTTGGAAGTCAAGGTACACAACATCCACCGCTTTATCCCGATCATGCTTACTAAATACGAAGTGGAAGAATTCCACAAGGTTTGTCAGGCATGACCGTTGCCTTCAGAAGCCGTGCTGGGAACTCTTCAGTAGGTAGTTTGACTCTAAATAAGACGTTATCTTGTCCACTATTATGCTTTCCATGAGTTTACCGACTATCGAAGTCAAACTGATGGGTCGGTAGTTTGACGGATGGCTGGGGTCTCCTTTCTTGAAGATCGGAGTCACCTCCGCCTCACGTCAGTCTCTAGGAACGCATCCGGTCCGGATTGACATGTTAAAGATAGCGCACTGATGTCGTGATACATCATCGCACACTTTCTTCAACACCTTGGATAGAAACCCGTCCGGTCCGGGGGACTTATTCGTCTTTAGGTCAGCGATCTTTTTCTTTATTTTCCCTTCGGTGAAGTCCATTAGCTCCATCTTTTCCCCCGAGTAGAAATCCGTGGGCTGGGGGATGGAACCACACTCTTTAGTAAACTCTGAAGAGAAGTAGTCATTGAGCAGGTTAGCATTTTCTGCATCTGAGTGAGTTAATGCACCCTCCTCGTCCACTAAGGGCCCAATCCTACGGTGGATTGGTTTACGGCTATTTACATAGCCGAAGAACTCCTTGGGATTCTCCTTGCAGATTCTCGCCACTCGGAGTTCCTCAGACCGCTTAGCCGCCCTTATGCTGAACTTCACTCTTCTGGCTAGCCTCCGGTACTCGTCAAAGGCATCCGAGATCTTCGATCGCCGGTACGCATTTCTCTTCTCCCTAAGCAGTTGGCCGATTCCTCGATTAAACCACTTTGGTTAAACAGAAGACCGACGGAGGCATTTCAGAGGGATGCAACTTGATTGAAGACTCATGAACTTATTTTTGAAATTGTTTCACGAATCCTCAACATCTTTGCATACCGCTAGCCTTACATCAGTCAGCCCAGCACGAAGGCTTGCAAAGTCCGCTCTTCTCAAGTCAAATTTCCTTGATTGACTGGCAACAGACCTTACCTTCAGGATCTTGACTGTAAATCTAATTAGCTGGTGATCACTGCCACCGAGCTCTTCGCCTACAGAGAGATCCTCAACGATATCATCCTCAGAGGTGAAGACTAAGTCGAGGATATTGTCTCCTCTCGTCGGTTGTCTTACCCATTGAGTGAGGAACTCGTTGTTGGCGAACTCCAGGAGTAGCGCGCTCTCGCTACAGGCTGCTCTGGTTTCCCAGTCAACTTGGCTGTTGAAGTCGCCCATAACGATGCACACTCTGCCTTGCACAAGCTCACCCAGCAGCTCGTACAGTTCCCTGTCCTTCTCAACGGGTTGGGAAGGGGGTCTGTAAAGCATTAGGGTCCTGTATCTGACAGGACCTATCTCTAGGTCAACGCCTAGGAGCTCGTGATCGGATATAATGTTGGAGTTCGTAGATTTGATTGTATCCTTGACATACAACATTACACCGCCACCCTCTCTGTCTGGCCTATCTTTGTGGAAGAGTTGGTAGCCAGGAACCGTGAATTCGCCTTCAAAGTCTCGGTTTGAGGTTTTTATCCACGATTCTGTTATGGCTACCATTTCGGATTCTTCCGTCGCTACGAGGCCACGGAGCTCAGGAAACTTGTTCCTGATTGACCTCGCATTGAACAGAAGAACTTTCAGGGAGTCCCCTAATGTAGGACCCCCTATACTCTTCCGTTTCCCAGCTTCTTGGTTGTCGCGGTGGCACCATTTTTGACAACCTCCGAGAAGGTTCTTTGGGGAGTGACTCGGACGTACTGGCGTACGTCCGCCTTCCCAATGGGCCGGATACTCCTTTGGGTGCGCTCCACAACATCTTGGATGAAGTTGGCTAGGAAAGCCTTGCCCTTAAAGGAGAGGTGCACCCCATCCCTTTGGTAGAGGTCTTTTCTACCAGAGAATACGGCGTAGGGGTCGACAAAAAAGACACCCTCCGCCGTACAGAGGTCTGCAAGGCGCCGGTTTAGCGACATGTTCCTGACGTGGGCAGTCCGGCTTGGACCCCACCTCGGGAGCATCCCCACCACGACGCGTCTGCGGGTTTTCAATCCACAGTCGTCGACAGCGCCCATAACCGTCTTTATAATCTCGACTGTAGGGCCTACCCTACCTCCTCTGAGGTAGAGGTCGTTGCCACTTACCATAAGGGCAACGACTGAAGTCTCAGAAATCTGAGACTTCTCGGCATCAGATCGTACCTGCTTATTCTCACAGCCTGTGAGTCAGCTCACCTTAACGCTTGTGCGAAGACGGGCCGCTAGCAGGGGCTGCAGGCCCCGTGCCTGGAAATCACACACAAGGCTGATCCTGGCACATTTGCCTGCTGAGCTCGGAGTCTTTATTTTCTGAGGCAAGCTCTCCGATTCCTCTCTCTTCCCCGTCATGGTCTTTTCAGGTTTCTTTTTTTTCTTCTTCTTCTTCTCTCTCATCTTTGCCCCCTTGTCATCCTTTTCATTAACTTCTTCTACATTTTCCTCTTCTATTTCTCTCTCTTCCTCTTTCTTCTTTCCCTTTTTCGTCTTTTTTTTCTTTTTTTCTTTTTTTCTTTAGGCGTTTCTGCCACATTCGGGCCCGGCCTCTCTGCAGAGGTGGTGTTTGCCACAGGACTCGAGAGCTCGTTTAACTTCTCTTCAAGCCTCCGGATCTGGTGGGAGTGCTCCTCCTTGAGCCTCTCGAATAGCTTTTCGAGGTCTGTAGTTCTTTCCCTGTAGTAGGTCACTACTTCCTCCACTTACCTCTTTAAGATGCAAGTGGTGCATACACTGCCTGGGTGGCATTTCGCATAGCAGCCCTCCGAGAAGTCAACGCACCACTTGTCCTTCTTACATGTGGCACACGTGAATTTTAGCGCTGCTGGACCTTTCTTACCTGCCATTTTAAACACTCTATATTTCTTAACCTTGTGACCAATCAATATATAAAAAGGGGGTTTGGGGAGTTCTCCCCGCATGAGTCGCTCCCGCCTATTGATCGGAGTCGTTTCGGAGTCTTCCAGAAGGCATGCTCCATGTGCTGCTGTTGGTCCGACCGAGTCGTCAAGCCTCGGCGTGCCGTGGCTCCCAACCAAGCAGCACAGACTGTCCCCGAAGGGGCCATCGATTTGTCACCAGGTGAACAACAACGGAGCACGCCCCTTACTAAACTCCTACTAGTTCCCTTCACAACGGCCAGGATCTCGGAGCAGCGTTCAATAGATATCCCGCCCCACCAAGAAACTCGACCCAAGGCTTTTTATTGGCCTGGCAACCAACCTGGGAACAAAGGGCCGTCACCTCGGACCGATGCTACCAGAGGCACCCGTCAACGGGCACTGGGAACGGTCAATAATTACTCGCCAGGGAAGAGGTTAACGGGGCACTACCCTCATCCCATTCATCGTGCCCCAACGCCTAGGACACCTCCAGTCCTAGTCTCTCGCAACCAGTGAGCGTCGATTGGCGTTGTTTATAGAGGTTTCAAAGCCTCTCTTCTGACGCGTGAGGTAGCTGCCAGGTCCTTATATGTAGATAGAGGAAAAAAAGGGAAAGAGTGACATGATAGGAGTAGGCTTTTTTTTCTTTTTTCTTTAAATAAGTGGGAGAGATAGGATAAAAGTTAAAAAGGAGAAGGATAGAGTAGAAAAAGGAAGGAATGACGCACTTAGTCTGGAACCTCGTTTCCGACCAAATCGACAAGGGAAGCCCTACCAGGGGTACCCAGAAGAGGTAACCCCCCCGACATAGCTCGAAAAGTCAAGGGTACACATAAGCTCTCTTCCCGCGACAAGGGGGCATTGAGAAGATTTATTAATCACATTAAGGGGGGTAGGAGAATATAAGAGGTCAAAAGATTTGGGGTAGGGGTAGAAGGTTAGAATTTTCAGGGAATATTTCTTTTCATTGATTACTAAAACTTACTTTGTAGCAAAAATCTTAGCTTCACGTGTCAATGGATTTAGTGGAGGAGCCGAACAAACCAATCAAGTCCTATGATTCTCAGAAAGAAAACATGTACAAACTATAAGTTACACTCCTAAAATAAATTTAGAAAAATCCTTTTCTAACTCCCTTAAATAACCTTAACGTATTTGATGTGTGGGTGCGTTATAAGTCTGCAGCCTGAGTTAATATCAACATATGATGTGAGTATTATTTATTCATTAAGGTTTTATTGCATTATGTGCTGCGAAGTATAGTCTCGGTGAAAGTGAGATGGAAGAGTATTGAATGGGAGAATCATGAGAGCTGAGGAGGACCTCGAAGATTTAATGTTGTTTCGTCCCTCTAGACTTAAAGTTTTATAGTTAAAGTGTACATGCAGTTTTATGTACGCGTCATTATACCCGCATTCTTTGAATTATAATCGAGTGAGAGAGAATTAATACAATTATAAAGGAGCATTGAGTTAGAAAATGAATCGCAGAAGCAACCACCAAGATTGAAGACTCATGAATGGCATATTTAATTACCTAGTATATATAGGTAGCTATGAATTAAAGCAAATTTACGTGACCTCTTATGTTAGAATTCAATTTATTAATTAAATTACCTTCGCCGAAAGGAAAGGCGAGTTTGGCGTTTATGGCAATGTTTATGAAAGGAATTGGTCGGGGAAATGAAGTTGCGATTCTGTTCTAGGAATCGTGGAAGTTGATTAGGTGATTGAGGGAATAGATTCAAAGTGTGATTGTAGGTGTATCATTAATTGATACAACCTGTCGCTTGTGATGAGAAAGCGTATATCTGTATATATTAGAGATAGAGTGAGGTGCGTGGATTTAAAAAAAGATGACATTTGCCAAAGAAAATGGCTGCGTAGGTATATATATGAGAAGATATCCATGATTGTGGCATGTCATAGAGAACGAGTTTTTAAGTTTGAAATTTTCTGCTTTTAAGTGTGAAGATTAAAAGTAACATGGTAGAAAAGATAGAGGTTGTCAACCATTTTCATAGACTTTAAATTTAATACAACTCGTTAGTCTCCTAAATAGTAAGATCCGTTATAACTCTTTCATTTACATAGAGTTAATTTTCCTCAACTTATGTTATTTTACGTTCACCTTTCTAATTTCCCCAGAGGTTTAAAGATAACACAGGGGAAGAATTTTAATCACATTTTCTTTTCGTTGACTTAGATTTATCTGTAAATTTTAATTCGTTTTTCATGCTGATTTCAAATATATAATCCATCTTTAAATGCATGCTATAGTTATTCTGTAATTTCTATTTTCTCGTTTCTCAAAAACTGCCCTCCGGACAGACAGGTAGGGTGCTTGTAGAAGACAAAAATACTTCACAGTACATAGTAGTAAGATAGTAATAAGTATTATTGTGCAAAATATTCACATTATTGTTTCTTTTATCATGTCTCATGTTAGAGTGATGGCTTCGTCAAGAGGAAATTGAGTTAATGATCCAGACACCTTCTGCTACATATGTGGCTGTTACATGGTAGTTCGTCAAAGGCGCAATATATCAAACTTTGTGATCATCACTTATAAGGCATATTTTGATGTTCCTCCTGGCGATCAAGATAAGAAGTGGGCCCCACACGCTGTTTGCCATAGTTGTGTGGAACATCTTCGTGAGTGGACGAAAGGAAAGAGAAATGGTCTTCCTTTTGGACTCTCCATGGTGTGGCGAGAGCCAAAGGATCATGTATCAGACTGTTGTTTCTGTCTGGTGAATACTAAAGGGATTGGCAAGAAAAATCGGCACAAGATCGACTACCCCAACGTTTCCTCGGCGATCCGGCCAGTACTTCATTCTGAGTCTTTACCAGTTCCGATTTTCAGTGGATATGCTTCCTCCGAGGATAAAAAGGATGTACCTGATATGAAAGTCCACGCAATGGATTCAGAGTCTGCAGATTCATCAACAGATGCTGAACAATCCTTAGCTCCTCACTGTTTCAATCAAGAGGATTTGAATAATTTGATAGGTGATTTTGCGCTCTTTAAGAAAGCTGGAGAACATTTATCCTCAAGGTTGAGGAAAAGACATATGCTTGACAGGTCGGTATGGGTATCATATTACCGAACAAGGGAGAGTATATTTGTTAAGTATTTCTCTGAAAACAGACAATTTGTATACTGCCACGATGTTCCTGGTCTGTTTACCGAGTTGGGACTTGGCACCTATAGCCCTGCTTAGTGGAGCCCTTCTTTTGGATAGCTCCAAGCGTAGCCTCAAGAGTGTCCTTTTGCATAATGGCAATGACATTGGTGCAGTTCCTCTCGGTCACTCTGTCCATCTGCGAGAAACTCATGATGACATAAGAATGGTCATGGATTTACTTAAGTACCATGAACACAATTGGATCATATGTGTAGACCTTAAGAAGGTCAATTTCCTCCTTGGCCAGCAGAAGGGATATACAAACTTTCCATGCTATTTATGTAAGTGGGACAGTCGAGCCCGTGTCAAATACTGGTCCCAAATAGATTGGCCAGTTCAGGAAACTTTGGAAGCAGCAATGCTCAACATTGTTAATGGGCCAATCGTAAGTCGAGAGAAGATAATTTATCCTCCACTTCATCTCAAACTGGGGTTGATGAAGCAGTATGTCAAGGTGTTAAGAACTGACAATGATTGTTTTCAGTACACAGTATCGGCGTTTCCTTCTTTGTCATAAGAAAAAAATAAAAGCAGGAGTATTTGGTGGTCTCTGTCGTAGAATTCTTTCTGCTAAGAACCCTACTTACCTGACACCACTTTTATTTAGTGTCGTAGAATGCCCCTCCTTTTAGTTCTAGTCTCTAAGAGTGCTAAGAGTGTCTAATATATTGATATTATAAGAATATCTTAAAGCACAGAGCCGTTACCAAACACGTAAGGATATATATAAGAGAAACGATCATTAATCCCAAAATAAACTTATATTTTACCTTTGTCAATTGAATACATAACATTTAAACATTAATTACAGCAATATTCTGAAGATTATCCTGAACAAAAATTAATTAAATTAGTTTACCCACAAAACTTGGTTAACGTTTTCTCTACACAACAATAATATAAAAATTAGGCTTACGGACTCATGGGGAGTTTTAAGGGCCTCAGAAATATTTACTCTTGACGCGTGTAGATGGGCGGAATTCCACGGTCGTCTTGGCGAGGGTAGCAGCTGGGGGGTCCACACGTTCTTCCGGGGGGGAAGGGTTCTTCAAGGACGAGAACCAATACGGTGCTCTATGCAACACCCAGGCAGTCGTGGTCTCTCTGGCGAGAGTGAGTCGAACTTGGTTCTTACTTCAAGTTAACTTGGAGTGAGATGTGATCACCGAGTAACGAGCTCGAGGTGGAGCTTTTCTCATTCTTTACTAATTTTCTTATGGACGAGGACTGAACTCGGGGAGGGTCTTCTTCACTGGCGAGGATAACGGAGGGGGGTTTCTCTGGCGAGAATAAGTTACTTAAAGTTTGGTGTGGCCACCGAATAACGGGCTCGAGGGGGAGCCTTTTCCTTCTTCTTCTTAATTCCTCAAGGACGAGGAATACCCCTGGTGTTTAAGGTGCACCAGGATATGAGGAGTCTCTCTGGCGAGAGTAAGTCGAACTTACCAAAGTTCACTTATCGTTTGGTTTGATAACCAGGGACTTAGCTCAAGGATGAGCTTTTTCTTAGCCCCTTAAGGTAGGTAACCCTGCCTCTCTTGCAGGGTACTTCTTGGTCTGGCGACCCAAGTATTCTACCTCTCTAGTCTCGGTAGTTCGGTTTGATCCTACCCCGATTTTCCTCAGAGTTCCTCATTTATACCTCGCACCCCCACTGTGGGAGTGGTAAGGGGGGGAGGGGCTTGAGGACGGCCCCAGGAGAGTTCTTTTTCCAAACGGTCTTTCCCACGAAGTCAAACATCGGCTCCTCGTTAGCCATCGAGATTTGGAGAAACCCGTCTCCAATTTCTTGTTCGACGTGAAACTGGATCTCACTCTCCTGGGGGAGATCTTACCTTTTTGACCTTTAGGGTCTTACATGGCACCGAGTTGTGCCACACTGTGGTTAAACACTGACCCGCCGATGCCTTCGACGGATGTCGTTGCGGTAACCGCCTTGGGACTGCATCACGAGTGAACGGGGGGGAGGGGGAAAGTGACCATTCCCTTACACACCTCCCACCGAAGAACTTAATGGGGAGAGGGGGATGCCCCCGGGAACTCAAAACAACTTACTCAACCTCGTCGAGCTTAGCAAAGTTGTATTTCTTTGAGCCCTCTCTTACATTAAGTTTCCTTACACATGAGCGCCCACGCGCGCGTTTACACAGGCAATGTGTCGAGCTAGACCTACTCGCAATACAATTTTACATAGAAAATTAAAAAACCTTAATTCATCGATTACCCACAAAAAAAAACAAACAAATCAAGCTACTTCCTTACATTTCTAAGTTTTTGAGAACTTAAATCCTACCGATAAATATTAACACGAACAACAAATGAAAACATGGTTTCACGCTCATTAGGTACTGAAATAACCCTCCATGGTTTTTCGTCTCCACCTATAGAGTAGCTGTACATTATCGGCTCCTTTGATGTAGCTGATCCTAAAATGGTGCTCTGTGACCATTATTCTACCGCGCCTGAGTCGGCCGTTCTGGTTATTGAGTCTACCCAAGTATGGTACTAAATGGTAGCGGTATTTTAACCTACTCGAATTACCCTTCTTATGGTACTTGACTACCTTTAAATTGAACTTTATGGCTAGAGCGGCCTGTTGTAGCGGGGCATAATTGATGGGAGCGTAGGTCCCATAGCTCTCCTTTAACCAGGTACACGGGAAGATCGTGTCTGGGTTCGATCTTTGGGGATCGAGAAAACTTTTCCCTGCGAGGTCGTTAATGGGCTTGGCGCTCACTACGACTTGGCGATTTAGCGGTAACTCCGTGGACGTTCCGTTCGGGGAGGAGACTACTAGGAGTAGGGGATACTCATCCGCGTCTACCATTTGACTAGTCTTACCTGGGTGCATAGCCATAGCACCTCTTTCCTCCTTCCTTGTCAACTCATTTGACTCACTTCTCTTAGTAGGTAGTTCCTCAGGTACACCTGCTCGTACCTCTACTCTACCTTCTTCTTCTTCCCTGATAACCCCATTTGGCTGGGTTCTCCTCGTAGGTTCTTCCTTAGGTACTCCTGCTGGTACCTCATTCCTACTTCCTACTTCTTCCATCGTTACCCCATTTGGCTGGGTTTCCCTCGATGGTCCTTTCTTAGGTCCAGGCCGGGCTACAACTTCCTCGGCCTCTATGAGATTCTCGATAGGTGCTCTTTCGAGTGCGAGCAATCTTTCCTTTTCTTCTCTCTCTTCTCTTTCAGCTTGAGCACGTTCTTTTTCCCTCTTCATTCTCCTTTCATCTATTTCTTTTTTAATCTTTATTCTCCTCTCTTTCGACTCTTTTTCCCTCTTCATTCTCCTTTCCTCGGCTTCTTGTTCTGCTTTCGCTATTTCGTTCTCCCGTCGAGTTCTTCTTTCTTCATCTTCCAGCTTTATCTTTAGTTTTCTTTCTTCATCTTCCATTTCTATCCTTATTCTGAATTCTCGTGCTTCTCTTTTCAACAGTATTATTCTTTCGCTTGTTTTACCTCCTCTCAGCATTCTTCTTTCCTCTGTTTCTATTTTCCGCTGTATTCGGGATTCTTCACTTTTCCGGTTCATCCGTATTTCCATTAATTCACGTTCTCTTTTATTCTCTCTTATTATATCCTCTTTTTCTCTATCAAACTTTATTAATTCTTGTTCTTCTTCTATATCCAAAATTCTTTCTTCTTCTACACAATCTATTCTTAGTTCTGCCATGACGTAGTCATGCATTTCTGTGCCTTCAAGTCCCAGACTTTGGGCTTGTTGGTAAAATCTTTTGACTGGATCCATTTCGTGTTGGTCCGTCGATTTTTCCTTTCTGTATTTTCAGATAATTATGCCGCCACTCACCAGGTAGCGCTCAGCATAACTTACCCTTAATCACACTACTATGCTGATTGAAATACCACTCCCGACAACAAATTTACCACTTGACCTACCAATTACCTTTAGATTGTTACCACCCCTAACTCTACCAATTTTCCTCTCGTCAATTATTCTCTTGTTCCTGATATTCCTTTACGTGTTGGCTCTTTCTTAATTAGACACTGCTGGGTTCTTTCTAATAACAACCTACAAAACCTGACACCACTTTAATTATGTCGTAGAATTCTTTCTGCTAAGAACCCTACTTACCTGACACCACTTTTATTTAGTGTCGTAGAATGCCCCTCCTTTTAGTTCTAGTCTCTAAGAGTGCTAAGAGTGTCTAATATATTGATATTATAAGAATATCTTAAAGCACAGAGCCGTTACGAAACACGTAAGGTTATATATAAGAGAAACGATCATTAATCCCAAAATAAACTTATATTTTACCTTTGTCAATTGAATACATAACATTTAAACATTAATTACAGCAATACTCTGAAGATTATCCTGAACAAAAATTAATTAAATTAGTTTACCCACAAAACTTGGTTAACGTTTTCTCTACACAACAATAATATAAAAATTAGGCTTACGGACTCATGGGGAGTTTAAAGGGCCTCAGAAATATTTACTCTTGACGCGTGTAGATGGGCGGAATTCCACGGTCGTCTTGGCGAGGGTAGCAGCTGGGGGGTCCACACGTTCTTCCGGGAGGGAAGGGTTCTTCAAGGACGAGAACCAATACGGTGCTCTATGCAACACCCAGGCAGTCGTGGTCTCTCTGGCGAGAGTGAGTCGAACTTGGTTCTTACTTCAAGTTAACTTGGAGTGAGATGTGATCACCGAGTAACGAGCTCGAGGTGGAGCTTTTCTCCTTCGTTACTAATTTTCTTATGGACGGGGACTGTACTCGGGGAGGGTCTTCTTCACTGGCGAGGATAACGGAGGGGGGGTTTCTCTGGCGAGAATAAGTTACTTAAAGTTTGGTGTGGCCACCGAATAACGGGCTCGAGGGGGAGCCTTTTCCTTCTTCTTCTTAATTCCTCAAGGACGAGGAATACCCCTGGTGTTTAAGGTGCACCAGGATATGAGGAGTCTCTCTGACGAGAGTAAGTTGAACTTAACTAAGTTCACTTAACGTTTGGTTTGATAACCAGGGACTAACTCGAGGATGAGCTGCTTCTTAGCCCCTTAAGGTAGGTAGCCCTGCCTCTCTTGCAGGGTACTTCTTGGTCTGGCGACCCAAGTATTCTACCTCTCTAGTCTCGGTAGTTCGGTTTGATCCGAAGACTTCGTCACCTAGAGACTGACGTATACTACCCCGATTTTCCTCAGAGTTCCTCATTTATACCTTGCACCCCCACTGGGGGAGTGGTAAGGGGGGGGGAGGGGCTTGAGGACGGCCCCAGGAGAGTTCTTTTTCCAAACGGTCTTTCCCACGAAGTCAAACATCGGCTCCTCGTTAGCCATCGAGATTGGAAGAAACCCGTCTCCAATTTCTTGTTCGACGTGAAACTGGATCTCACTCTCCTGGGGGAGATCTTACCTTTTTGACCTTTAGGGTCTTACATGGCACCGAGTTGTGCCACACTGTGGTTAAACACTGACCCGCCGATGCCTTCGACGGATGTCGTTGCGGTAACCGCCTGCCTCATATACAATAAATGGTTTGTGCCAAAAGACCTGCTTTGCTATAAATAACGCAAAAGGATGTTTCAAAATTACTACAGGGCATGATGATAGGCGTGATAAAATTAAAATTATTGTATAAAATTAGTTATTGATATTACGAAAAATATGTAGCCTTTAGAGAGAATCTGATTTCAGATTTGAATTCATTATGCTCGAATTCGGTAGGAAAATGTACTTGTGTAAATTTACCAAATACATTGTTCCCCAGTGTAATAGATAAGAATCGTACTTAACTTCACACATTTAAATGTTTTCCTTCTAAAGCCCCATAATTTCAATTCGTATCCCTAATAATTAACATGGTAAGATCAAAGACAAAATCTTATGCACGTTTTGTATATAAACAACTATGATGGAAATCCTAAATGCAGTCTTATTGTTCATCCTCATACTTCGTATATTTATATATATATATATATATATATATATATATATATATATATATATATATAAAGATAGATAGATAGATATAGATATATATATATATATATATATATATATATATATATATATATATATATATATATATATGTGTGTGTGTTTAACCTTTCTGCAACGAGTACGATGAGGGGTGGATAAAGAGAATGCCAAATTCCAAGGAATGCTTATTCAAACGTTTCGCTTTTCTTGGGATAACGCTGTAGTAGTATTACATTCATACATATACTTGATTCACAAGTTTTAATTTTGACTACCTTAATAGATATCATTTTTGTGTTCACCTATACGGTGTCGGAGATTTTTATCTGTTCACCAACGTAAAACCTTTGACAGTCACCACATAGTATTCATTAGAAAAAGAAATAGAACGATAATGTCTCTGTTTCGCTTGCGCGATCAACGTATGAGAGGTCTGTGATTTTATCATCTATCTTCTCCTGTGCTGAATCTCTAAAATTGCTCTCCGATAAATGAGGTTGGTCGGAGTCGTAATTGGCGATAAATCAGGAAGCAAGACTCGCGTAAAAGAAGACCAGTCGAAAGATAGTGTAACAATTAGCATTCTAATTATTGATATTTTCTCGAAATTAAAGTGCAATACTTTCAATGGCGTATTCTGCTGAGAGTTTGTAATTCTTGATCTGTAAAGAAATTAAAGGTATACAGTCGAAGTTAACCCGGAAGGCATTATTCATGGGTAGGTCAAACTACAGGGGTTGAACTTGCGGGGTACAAATTCAACCAGATATCAAATGCAGCACTATTTCTCCTTTAGATATGACGTTTCCTACAGTCATCTTATTTACAAAAATATGCAATTAAATATAAATCGATAGGCATTTTTACTCACGGTAAAATGACGAAAGAGATCTAGTAGAAAGACTCATCGAGAAACCTGATCGGTTAACTCGTGACATGGTAAAACATTTTTACTTTTTATTCCAATTGACCTGTTTGTGCTGGTAGAAAAGAAAATAGAGATATTCCAAGGAGAATTAACAGAGATTTGATAACTACTGGCGTTTCACATTTTAATTCTCAGAGGAAAAGGATCGTGAGATTGCTTCTCGAACTTTGGAGAGGGCTTTAATTTCACTAAAGTTTCATAGGGCATGTCCAAAGATCTTGATTATAACCTTTTAAATATCGGTAGGTTTGCGCATAGAGAGGAGGCGAAGATGCATCGTGTGTAACTTTAGGGAGGCATACAATTACCGTATCCGTATATGCAAAGGTGCAAATGAGTCACAATTAGATGTTATAATATACTTCCTGAAAATAGGAGATCAAATCATCAATCTTAGTCTGTGAATGGTAGGAGAAAGTTAGTTGCAAAAATATTCCATGGAAGGAATCAAGTGTTGAATTATATGTTAATCTTCAAGCGATGTTAAGATGTTTAAAATATATAAATGTCTTGTAAAACGGGAGAAATTACTGGAGCGAGAGTCTCTTCAATTTTTTTAACTGATCTTTGGCAATTAAAACAAATAAATCCATAAAAGCAAAATAGCCTTATTTGCAATTACTGCATAAAATACTCAGACGGGTATAACTTTAAGCCATTTGATTTATATGTACATATATCTATGATAGATAGGAGAGTTGAAGTTCTGAAAGAGAATAGTGATCTAGGATGTATATATGGATTGTAGAGAATCGTATGTCTGTAACTAGTAATTATTCCAATGGCGGCTTGTTCAATTCATTCAGACGAGTTTGTAATATGATACGCTATAAAGAACAAGGTTTTTATATACGTTCCCATCAAGATTCATTGAATGGTTACCGAATAGAGTGGTAGATAATTTGGCCCAAACGAGTGCCTTCACTTTATGGCTTAAGATTCTTTCTCGATAGGTTGTCTGAAAAAGGAGTCTGATTTTTTTAAATCACACGCCAAATATTATGTCATGATTAAAGATTAGGATAGAAAGTGTAGAAAGTTGTACGTTCGTGTGTCACCTTCATTTAATTCCTCTTGGAGAGGGTGCGATGTTTAGTCCTGAGTCAGGGTATTATAAATTATATCTTCATAGAGGGTTGGGCCTGCCTATATACCACGAACCGAGAGACAACGCATCGAACGGTATATGGTTAAACTCTGAAGGTAGAAGATATGAAGCCTGGGTGAGAGCCATTGTTGTGATTCACGAGAAAATGTAATGTACGGATTTATGTATTTGACCACTCGCTCAGCGTTATGAAACAACGGCAAACTGGATTCGCGATTGAATAGACTCAAAAATATTCTTGGCCCCGGAGCAGTGAAATGGGTTGATAAAAAGTTGTAAACTAAATTTCCAAGTGGTACGTCATAAGAGAGTAGCGCTAAAAGATGTTTAGAGGTGTGAAAAGTGAGATTCATGTACATCTCAGCAAGTAACCCCATAAAATAAAGATGCAGGCAAATTCCCAGAGTAATTCATTAAATAAGCATTTAATGACATTTTGGTTGAAAACCCCGGACAAATTTGCTTGCAAAGAAACTCATAAAGATCGTCTTTGGTATTCAGAACAGTTTATGCAATGCTCAATTCTTCTATTGGTATTTGTTGAAATTGCCATCTAAGATCAGTATTAATTGAAAATATGCTCCTGCATTGAGTGATTTTAATTTCAAATGAAACGTGATATAATATCGAACAATTACCATAACCGTGTATGAGATAGAGAATTAAAACTAGGGCTTCGGGGTACCATCCCTTTATAAAGGTGACAAAGCGATGCTAATGTCGATTCGAATGGTCTTATAATACATTTATTTGGAATTTTAACAAATTATTCTTTAAGGGCCTTGGGTTTTACAACGGTCAAATTGCGCGGCGCAATTGCACAGGCGGACCAAATGCTTGGATCTAGTGTAGAGTTGTGTGTAGAGTGTTGAGTGGTTCAATGGGCAATCGAGTGGAGGTTATTGCGAATGTATTGTTGAGGAGTACCTGTAAGTTTTTACAAGAGATTTAATTATTTAATTCCATCAGTAGGCTTGGTCAATGAGCCTCGCGTGGCATGAATAGCAAGGATAATATGGATCAGGCTCTAGGACAGAGTGTCTTTGAGGCACCTCCTTTTTATATTAAGGATTCGTTAAATGAATGCATAATATCTGCCCGTTAGATCGAAGGCAGGAATTATGCTATTACAGATAAACAGGAGTAAGTTCGACTGGGATATACTGCGAGGGAGAAACGCCTCCGATAATGGGCAAGAATAGACTGATCTGATAGATTAAGTAGCATTGAGGTATTTACTGGTGGTCTAGTTCTTGTCTTTTTGCGATGACGGCATATCTGTAAATGGATTCATATAGCGAAATTCCGAAAGAAGAGGAAGGAATTTGATTCCTTCAGTGCAGCCACAGTAGATGGCGCCGGTAGTAGATTGTTACTCGAGAGTTCCAATAAAACACATTTCAGTCTTGATCTTAATTAAAGAAGAAGATAATTCTCGCACAAATTAACAGGAGAATAGATGGTCGATTTATCGCTGAAGGCCCGGTCAGAGGTCGCAAAGGATGGGGAATAAGACATTTAATAAGGTTGAGGATTCTCATTCTTTAGTTCTAAACTGGAACTCTTTAGGGTAAGAGAAGAGTGGAACTCCAGTGAAGATTTTAGTTCAACAAGTAAGGAGTGTACTCCACTAAATTTGGATCAGTAAGAATAGTGCAGTTTAGGAGAAGTTAACATTTGACACAACATTGGCCGACCCGCGCCAATGGTACTTACGCTTGTGGTCGTGAAAGTCTATGCGCCGCCCGTAAGGATTCTCCTCTCCTTTTAGATTGGTGGTTTCAAGATCAGAAAGTTGAGTCTAGGGACAACAGTGTGAACGGAATTCCTCCCCCCTCATTGTGGCTCTCACTTTAATTGAAATATAAAACCATCTTTTGCCTTTTCTCGCTGTACCTAGTGTTATATTTGTCTATTGGATATAGTCGCTTGTTGACGTGGCTGAAAAGCGTCCCTCAGGCATGCCCGTTTCAGTGTGAAGGTAGGTGGCTACTCGTTACTATACTAACCGCATTCCTTATTATTACCTCAGTATTTAATTCAATATTACGTTCAGGTAAGCATTCTGGTATTTATGTGAACATAATGAATAAAAAAGATGCGAGAGGAACACTGAAGTACTCACTAACAGAGGATCTTATGGAAGAGGCAAATTATGTCTTTGGGTTCAGGGTTTTGAAATCAGAGTTATATTTCTCTTAGGTGGACTGCCTGCCATAGCTACGAGCTACTGCCTTCTAAGGCAGGCGAGTGACAAGTATGAAATGGAAAGGGAAACCGGAAAAGTCTCGCGCGATAGGGTCAGGGACTGGCTCTCATCTACTCAATTTTATTCTACTTTCCCAATTCCATGGGATCGCTTGACGAGACGGGAGTTAACTGGGAGTTGTAAGTATTTGAGAATCAGGAGCGATTCCATATTCTTCCCTTACATCATAGAAATAGATTAATTAGCAAAATTTGCAATTAAAATAGAATTTTATTTGAAACTTCATGATATTTGCTTTTATTGAATTAGGTATAATATTGGGGAAATTATAATACTTTGACTGAAATTTTCTTTATCCTCCCCTCTTGTCAATACAAAAAATTAATGTGTTCCCATTAGCCTTTAAATGAGTAAACATCGGCATATATGTAATCATTAATGTCGTAATTTATTTGCACCTCAGGTTGTTCCCCCCAAATATTTTATTTTCACTATAGTAGTATTGATATTATGACAATGAATAAATAATATGTCACATTGAAAGAAAAATAGAAAGTTTTAAACTAAAATTAATAATGTTTATTCCTCTAGATCTATAAGTCAAACTATATATTCTAGTTTAACATAAATATTTTTAAAGTTATATTATTGCTACTTGGTTTCGAAATTGGCGTGAATGAGTTGTTTAATCAGTACAAAGATTATGATACTTTAATGATATTAAAAGTACTCGCATGAAATAGATAGAATTTAAAAATAGAAAATGAAATTTTTCGCCAATTTTATTTTTTTTAATCGAAATATGAATACTAGTGGATGGAGAACATAAATTTCTCACATTTTTAATTAAAAAATTAACATATCTATTTAGTAATCTGTTAAATGCATATAGTGAGTGGATAATGCATATCCCTTTTTGGTGAAAAGTAGGAAAATAACCATCAATATTGCTCAAAAGTTAAATAACCAAATATCTTCAAAAATATCTTACCTAAATAAAAATTTAATGTGTAAAAATAAAGTATGATACCGACTGCAATCTGAAGATTTAATATTGAAGAAGTGGTTAAAGGAAATTCGTATCAAAAGCAAGGCTTGCTTTACATATAGCAAATTTCTCTGTTCAGTTAATTAGCTCCTAATCATTTCAGTAAATTTCCTCTTATACTCAGATTTGAAAACTTTTCAGCAGTTATTCTGTATTCTGAAATCTCATAGATCTTTAGCTGACCTGATTCCATTAATCAACAAGGTATATATTATTACGTAATTACAGGCCAGCAAAGACCATGGATCCTCTCTTGGCCACTTAAAGAAAGAAGAGAATATTTGAGTGAAGCAAAAAGGGGATATAAATTACATATGTTGTTAGAAATATTGATTTCTTTAATACATTTATGTTATACTAATTAAAATTTATCTAATATTTTCTTAAAGATATTAGCTCAGTTGCTTTCAACTATTTAAGACTGTAAATTTTTTGTACGTGTACTTTTGTTAAAAGAAATTTTATGTGCTATCACAGTAATAAATCTTTTAATAACCTTGAAACGTTATTTTCTCATTGCTCCTCGGTCATACGAGGATTCTTGGTCACTTCTCTCCGTATTAAGCGGTCTGTACCCTTAGAAGTTTGACGTTTGACGACACCTCACGTGCTGCAGCAAGCAGGCACATAATAGTACTTTTTCTTCACTACTGATAGGTTTATAGGACGGGACAAGGTTTGGCAGGACCCCACGTGCTCGGCCAGAAACAGCACAAATTTCTTTCCGGAGACATTCTTCTTCATCTAGGTTATTACATTGGCTTTCTTCCATCGAAAACGAAGAACTAACAAAACTAACACTTTACTAAAAATTAACGAGCCTCAACAAAGATTCTTATTACTCAGACAAGAATCCAGATGACAGCGGATAGAAGAATCTGAATTCATAGCGTAAGATACGGGGAAAAATCTTGGAAAGCTTTTATAATGCTAATAACACGGCTAAGTCCCAAGATTTATTGCGGTGGCTGCAAATGAGGCATGATATCTTTTGATTTATTAAAAAAAAATGGAGGCTATGTATTATAGAATTCTGTACGCTTTTTAGGTTAAAAGAAAACATTAATTGATATAGTAATGCCTTTCGAAAAACAATACACCCTGAAAGAAAAAACAATGCTGTGTGTCATTAAGTATTTTGGCCTCCTATTGCACCATGATTCGGTTGTTAATAGAATCTAAGAGCATAGTAACAAGAAATTTAGAAAAAATAAATATAAAATTTTCTGGATTAGTTTTAATACCTTTTTGAAAATCAGATTCACATTTGCTTCGTTAAACTTGCTTTGGAACTATTCCTTCGTTAATTTGTTCATTTTAATTGGGTGTAATGGACAATTTGCAATTAGTGATGATTGAAAGAAATGAAATATTTTCGCAGCTATATCGATTATGATTTTATGAATTATAATCTAAATGAAATAAATGCTTATCTTACATAATTTAAATAATGAAATTGTTGCACGACTCAAATATTCACACACTTAATTTACTTTAGTAGATCCTGGCTCTTCGTATACTTTTCATTTTCTTTATAAAAGACGATTGCGTTTTTGCTTTTATTTTAATGTGAAAGAGTAATGTCATCATTAATAAAAATGGAAATAGTACGTATATTTGTTTTCTTTCAAGGTAAAAACGTTTGGAAAATTTTTATTTAATGCCTACACAACATTGTGCTTCAATTACTATAGCTACAAGTTTGTTGAGGCAATCACAGGTTGATTTTCTATTACTATGGTACCAAATAAAAGAAAATTAGAAAAAAATGTTCCCTATTTTAATTACTCCTTAACTTTGTGTCTGAAATATTTTCCCATAATTAGGAATAATTTCAAAAACAAATTTCCTAGCATAAGGATTCAGGAATTGCTGCTCCCATCTCTTTTGAAGCACCCGCTTCATAACAATTTACTGTATTTTTTGCGCATCTACAAGGATGGTTTCCGCGCGAGCAGTGGGCATTCCCATTCAGACCCTATGGGTTTACGCACATTATATTATCTAAAGTAAATTACGTTTTTGGCATTTAGCCTTTTGTCTATAGTTTAAATTAGTTAATAAGGTAATTTAAGATTTTTCAGTTTAGGATTAGAGCTAAATCCATGAGTAATCTCTCTTCCGTGTGAATAAACTTGTTGAGAAATCTTCATTTTTGTTAAGTCGATCCATAGGTATATGGGTATGAGTAATCCCTTATCTGCCTTATTGTCAAATATATATATAGAATACTTTGAAACGAGGCTGATTCCACCGGTTTGATCCACTCAAATTCTTTGGTAACGCTATGTAGACGATGTCCTGGGAATTCTAAAGGATGATTTTGACCTCGATAGTTTTCTTTTATTTATTAATTCATTAGTTCCGTCAATTAAATTTATTTTACTAAAAGAAGAAAATAATAGCCTTCCTTTCCTAGATGTTCTAAATATTAGACAACCAGCTAGGTTTAAGTTTTTTATTTTCAGGAAACCGACAAATAATTTATCCTATGTCCATTTATATTCAGGTCATTCTAAAAATATTAAAACATCAGTATTTTCTTCCATTTATCTTAGGGCAGTAACTTTGATAATTTTAGGTTTGTAGTCTGCGTTTATTCTGGCGATAGATATTATTGCCCCCATCATACATGGATTTAAGGTTATCAGTAGTTTATATTTACCCGTGTTATTTGGGATTTACGACTCCGTAAACACAACTTGGTATGTGCCCTCGTTATGTCCCTCTCAAACTTAGACCCAACAAGGAGCAAGGTTGATTTATATTCTCAGCTGATAGTCATTATTGTGCCCATCATATATAGAGTTAACTCAAAATTTCGAGCAGTCATCTACTCTGCTATCTACATTCACAATGCTGGTTATTGCACGCAAATATAGCGTTTACCTTGTTAATATGTCTGCCATTACGAAATAGCTTTCGTGGTTTACAGCCTCCAGGTCATATATATTTATGTGGGTTGTCTATGATTTACAACTTCGTGGAACACGACGGTGTATAAACCCCTATTGTATCAAAGAAATAGTAATTATCTAGTTTCCCAAGAGCAAGAGTTTTTAGATGACCAGATTTTACGGTCTTCAACGGTTTTGACTGAGTCTTGTGAGTGAACTTATGGGAGGGGCTATTTTTCATGTATTTATCAATATCATTCTTCATCTTGAGATTTCTATATTCGAATATATTTATTTCTTCTTGCCTGAAGTTGCCCCTTGAAACATTGACTTCCATGTATCTGACTCTTATATATTCTTATTGGCTGAGATTCCTTCTTCTTTAAGTTGGCTGGGTTAGTTCTTGATCTTTTATTTCTTGACGTATCTCCATATTAAGTTGCATTTATTCCAAATTCTTGATCACGTGATGATTTCTTCTTAATGCTTCTTGATGAGTTAGCCCTTGAAATCGTTTTCCTTTATTTCCGTTTTCTTCGTGAATTTTCTTCGTAAAAATTGTGGACTTGAGGATCGATCGCGAGTCTTTGAATCCAAAGGCCAGCACTCTGCCGTCACGCTAACGCGAGTCCGTCCTGACTTGATAATTTAATGGGCTATTTATATTCACGCTTTGGAAGGAAGTTTTTCTCATATACATCTTCGTACCCCTACAAACTCAGGCAGGTCGCCCTAAAAATTGCTAAACAGTCAGTTTGGTTAGGTTTTAAATTTGTGTAAATAGTTATTTACTAACATCTTTATTTGGGTGACTATTTATTAGAGCTTCAGGGATTCTTTTGTATTTCCTTATCCTCCCTTTCAGTAAACCTGGCAACCATCTTGGGTTAAGATAAGAGTCACTTAGCATCTGGTAAGATCATAAGCTAAATATTTCTTCTATTCCTAAAGAAATTGGATTGAAAATATTATGACTCCCAATTTCATGTTTTGTTATATTGTGATTCCAAAGACACTTTTAAATACCGTGTACTAAGTATGGATACATTATCTGTGCAATTGATTTTACAATTATGTTATATATAGATGTACATCATTGTATATTGTACTAATATGACTTTTAGTGCAACCAATCTGGTGGCCACAACGTGTTTACATAGAGATTATCGCAGCTATTGGTACGAGACGCAAATTTGATTGCGGCCATGAGGAGACGTAAATGGTGGGTAGGAACAAAATGGTGACGCCACCATGGTAGCTTCGTGTAAATGGGCCCTTTTGATAACAAGGAGCAAAATGTTTTGTAAAACTTATAATCATAATTCTGAATTCCCTCTTCCACTTAGCTCTGAGCTAGTTTAACATTTTATAACCAATTAAATCTCTCCTTCATTTTCCTTGATATATCACATTTTATCTCTCCATTTTAATTTCCCTGAGGGACATAATAAGCGAATTATATTAACATACTGTGGGGAAATCAATATCGCGAGAAACAAACAGAAGCTAGATCAGTTACACAGCGTCAACAGTTAGGTGGCATATGGGCCGATACTTTATCCCACCCCCCTTACCCTTTGCCGCGCTATCCCAAAACAATCCTCGAAATGGCTCGCAAAAGGAAAGGATTACAATCAGCAGATTTCACGGCCCGTTTGTATAAACAAAGGAGGGTGGTAGAACCTATAGAATAAAAATCAATGAACAGGCTCACTGTCCCCTCCTGAATGTTTAGGTCTATTTTCCCTAACTAGACGGAAATTCGTCTAGTTAGCGAAAATAGAGTCACAATATTGAAAAGTGATGGCCGAGGAGAGAGGCTTAAAGGTGGTCACTAATCTCCTCTCCTCCCCCCCTAGGGAATAATTGAGGTATATATATAGATCGATCTGGAGAAAAGAAGAGGAGAATCGAGGTAGCAATGGAAAGAAGAAGAAGACGAGTCCGGAGTCAAACCGGAAAGCAAGAGAAGTGGAACAGAGCTGGAGTTTTATTCCCGAGGCCGTTCCTTTTGGTCACGTCGAAGAGTAGACCATCGGTAAAGAGAATCACTCTCATACCCATCTCGTGCAGAGAAACCCCGTATCTCAGTTTTTCGAATAAAACCAGATATCCCTCACCATTGAGGAATACCAATGTGAAATTCCACTCGAGAAAATATTCACCTCTTGGTCAAGTCTCATCATCGACAAGCCCGCTAGTGTAACCCAAGGTTGGAATAATCTTACATCCCCAATCCCCTTTGCTCATATCGTCAAGTCTCATCATCAAGAAGCCCGCAAGTATAACTCAATGATTGGAATAATCTTACATCCCCAATCCCCTTCGCTTATATCTTCAAGTTAAGAAGCATCGCCAGGCTTCCTCCACTTATCTTGAAGTTAGCTGTTATTCCGAATAACTTCCACCAACGTTATCCGTCGCACAGCAAGACGAACAGCTGTGTGTCCAACTCAGCCTCATGCATCGAATCATCATATTAATGACGTCTTCGTTCAAGGTCATCCCACCCTCGACTCCAACTTAGTTTAAAGGTAAAAAGATTCCAACTTATTTATGTTCTTTAGTTAACCTCCCGTAATAAAGTGAATTTTTGCGGCAACCATCGCGTAGTACTCATTGGTATTAGTAATTTTTATTTAGAGCCTCTTATTTTAGCCTTAATATATTTAAAGTTTTATTATTTTAGTTCTCTATGTAATTAAAAGTATATTTTTGCTCTAGTTGTTTAATTAAATCCTCGAAACGATGCATATAACAGTAGATATATAAATTACTAATCCTCCCTGGTTAGAGAATTAAAACAAAAAAGAATAAATAAACAACATATCACTCTTAGAAAAAAAAGAACGGAGTTATTGATGTACGGAACAACGTACATACATTCTCGGCCGTATACCACGACATTATAAAATTTGTGTTAGGTTTTATGGGTGTTTTCGCGAACTCAATAATAGTTGATCGTGGTGTATCTCCTTAATTAGTAACAAAGTTGTGCATAAGCGTTCGAGGTATATTAAACATAATAAGAGGATACAGACGGTAGATAATTTTTTTTAATTGTCTATGGTTAGCCCGTTAATGGTATTAATTAGTTTTTTGGGTGGTATTCCAATTAACAGTAAGTGTGGGTGGTAAGGTTTGGTTAGGCAGAGCGGTACTTGTTTCGTGGTTGCATAAGTACATTTAGCATACATTGGTGATTTTCTTTTGACGGACAGAGGTAAAATGTCGTCTCTCGAAAGATTACACCACCGAGGCCGAATTTTTGGACTAGCAGGCCAAGAACTAATGGCCTACGTCCAGGAAGAAGAAAAGATGCAAAGAAAGAAAAGGAGAGAACAAGAGCAAATGGACGGAGAAGCAGAAGAAAGAAGAATACGGATAAAAAGAGAAACGGAAAAAAGAATAAAGATGGAAAGTGAAGCACATGAAAGAAGAATACAAATGAAAAGAGAAGAAAAATATAGATCAAAAAGAAGGAGAAATACGAATACAGATGAGAATAAAAGCAGAAGAAAGAAGATTACCGATGGAAGGAATAGCAAAAGAAAGAATAAGACTATTAAAAAAAAAGCCGAAGAAAGAAGAATACCGATGGATATGTAAATAGAAGAAAGGATAATACAGTTGAAAAGATAGGCAGAAGAAGGAAGAAAACAGATAGAAATAAAAGCAGAAGAAAGAAGAATAGAGATGAAAAGAAAAAGAATAGAAAGAAGAATACAGATGGAAAAAGAAGCCGATGAAAGGAGAATACAGATAAAAAGAGAAGCAGAAAAAAGAAGAATACTTATATAAAGGGAAGCAAAAGAAAGAATTATACAGTTGAAAAGAGAGGCAGAAGAAAGAAGAATACATATGGAAATTTAAGCAGAAGAAAGCAGAATAGAGATGGAAAAACAAAGGAAAGAAGAATTCAGATGGAAAGAGAAACGGAAAAATGAAGAATACAGATAAAAAGAGAAGCAGAAAAAGGAAGAATACAGATTGAAAGAGAACAGGCGCAAGCGGAAAGATAACCCGAAGAAAGAAGAATACAGATAAAAAGAGTAGCAGAAGGAAGAAGAATACAGATCGAAATAGAAGCAGAAGAAATAAGAATTCAAATGGAAAGAGAACACGCGCAAGCGGAAAAAGAAGAGAGAGAAAGAATACTCGCACATGGAAGGGCTTTGAGCAAGGATCAGGTGAAAGTCAAGGCCGTTGTATCCCGGCCTGGGCTATGTAAGTACCTAAGACGAAACTCCAGCAAAATTCTGTGACGATGGTGATGAAGGAACCATTGAAGCGTTATACCCATGTGAACCTTTTCAGGTGGAAAACATGGTGTACTTAGAGCCGAATAACGAGTATCCCCTACTCTCATTAGACTTCCCCCAGGAAGACCCTTCCACTGAGTGCGATGTAAACTCCCACCTTGACCCGCTCATAGATTCACAATTGTCCGCTCGAGTTAAGGAAAAATTATGTTCAGCCCCTATCCTTCGACTACCCAATCCCCAAAAGAAGTTTGGAATCCGAACCGATGCCTGCGGCGAAGAAAGCGGTAGTGTCCGGGTACAAAATAAAGACGATGATACCTCTGCTGCCATAACTTATGAAACTATAGAACAGAAAGCGCTAACCGTAAGTTGGGGGATGAAGAAATTCAATTTATATGAAGAGGGTAGTGAATTTAACGTGGAATTCAATTACCGGCTTCTGGCATATTTGCATAACAGCAAAAGCCAGAACGGCAGACTCATGCGATGGAGTCTATTGTTCATCGAGTACCAATTTAACATGAACTATATAAACTGCTCCGATAAGTATAGAGCCGATAACCTGAGCCAAAATCTCACAGAGGGCTAATTAAACTCCCTTTTGTCTTAAGACCAATTTTTTGGTATATATATTAATGTGTTAAGGTTAATTTGTGTACGGAATTAACTGCCTAGGTACGGATTAATAGTCAGTTTATTTTTCTTGTTTTTAGTTTTCATCAATGGGGCTTTTTTGGTTAAATTGAAGTTAAGACTTAGTTTAGTAGGATAGTTAACCAATGTGTTTTAACGGTAACAGTCGGACTTGGAATTGCATTCCAAGTCATGTGTTTTTTTTGTCGTTTAATTTGTTGCACTTGAGTTCTCCCCCCACCCTCAATGCCTTCTTCAGAAGGGAGGAAATGTGGGGAAATCAATATCGCGATGAACAAACAGACGCTAGTTCGGTTACACAGCGTCAACAGTTAGGTGGCATATGGGCCGATACTTTAACCACTCCCCTCCCCTTTGCCCTGCTGTCTCAAAACAATCCTCAAAATCGCTCGCAAAAAAAATGATTTCCATCAGCAGATTTCGTAGCCCGTTAGTATAAACAAAGGAGGGTGGGAGAGCCTTTAGAATAAAAATCTATGAACAGGCTCACTGTCACCTCCTATTGTTTTGGTCTATTTTTGCCAACTAGACGAATTTCCCTTTCTCCGACGTAACCTAGAAGAGACCAGAAGGGCTAAGGGTCACAACATTGAAAAGTAATACCCTAGGAGAGAGGCTTAAAGGTGGGCACTCCTCTTCCCTCCTCTCCCCCTACAGGGGATAATTGAGGTATATTTAGATCGATCTGTAGAAAAGAAGAGGAGAATCGAGGTAGCAATCGAGAAAAGAAGAAGACGATTCCGGAGTTAAGCCGGAAAGCAAGAAGAAGTGCAACCAAGCGGGAGTTTTGTTCTCAAGGCCGTTCCTTTTGGTCACATCGAAGATCAGACCATCGCTATAGAGAATCACTCTAATACTCATCTCGTGCAGAGATGCCCCTCTCTCAGTTTTTCGAATAAATCTAGATATCCCTCCTCATTGAGGAATACCAATGTGAAGTTCCACTCGAGAAAATATTCACCTTTTGGTCAAGTCTCATCAGCAAGAAGCCCGCAAGTATAACTCAGGGATTGGTATAATCTTACATCTTCAATACTTTTTGTTTATATCTTCAAGTCAAGAAGCATCGCCACGCGTTCCCCACTTATCTCGAAGTCAGCTGTTATCCCGAATAACTTCCAACAACAGTATCGTTCGCACAGCGAGACAAACAGCTGTGCGTCTGATTCAGCCTCACGCCTCGAATCATCATATTAACGAGGTTCTCGTTCAAGGTCATCCCACTCTCGACTCCCACCTAGTTTAAAGGTAAAAAGATTCCAACTTATTTATGTTCTTTACTTAACCTTCCGTACTAAATGGAATTTTTGCGTTAACCATCGCGTAGTACTCATTGGTAGTAGTAATTTTTATTTAGATCTATAGCAGTATTTCTTTCCGCTTCAGACCCCTCTGTGATGGCTTCTAACAGGAAACACAAATACGATGACAGCTATCTAGATTTTGGATTTACAAGCATTATAAATAAAGGTGTAGTGAAGCCTCAGTGCGTGATTTGTCACAAAATACTCTCCGCTGAATCACTGAGGCCTAGCAAGATTAAATTACACCTGGTAACTACACATTCTCAATATGTTGGCAAGGATCGTTATTTCTATAGTCGACAGGAATTGAATATGAAGAGACAAGGACTTGGTGCCAGCGGTTCCATTTACCAACAAAATGCTGCCTTATTGGAGGCTTCATTTTTGGTATCCCTTGAAAGAGCAAAGAAAATAAAACCTCACACCATTGGAGAGGAGTTAATTTTGCCATGTGCCAAAAACTATAGTTAAACTTGTTTTGGGTGAGAAAAGTGCTGAAAAGCTGAGTGCTATTTCTCTCTCAAATAATATAGTGCAACGCCGAATATCTCTTATGTCAGATGATATCAAAGAACAAGTGATACAGAAAGTTAAAGAAGTTGGATTATTCAGTATTCAACTCGACGAGTCCACAGACGTCCAGTCCTGTTCACAACTCATGGTTTTTGTTAGGTATGTTCATAGTGAGGATATGATGGAGGAATTCTTGTTTTGTGAAACTCTCGAGCAATCTACAAAAGGTGAAGATGGAATGCAGAAACTTTCAGAATTCTTTAAAGCAAATGGTCTCGATGGGGGCAATCTTTGTGAGTTTTTGTTTCAAGAGTTTTACAAAAATCACCAAATGCTATACCTCTCCACTGCATGATTCACAGGCAAGCTCTCGCTTAAAAAATCCCCCCCCTTAAAATTACAGAAAACCCTGAATACCATTATAAAGACAGTTAACTTTGTAAAGGGTAGTGCTCTTAACACACGCCTTTTCAAGAAACTCTGCCGTGATATGAATGCAGCTCATGAAATCCTCTTATTTCATACAGCAGTTCGCTGGCCATCCAAAGGAAATGTAGTTCAGCGTATATTTGAGCTCAAAAAAGAGAGCAAACTCTTCCTTGAGGTACAGGCCAAGCAAGATTTGTTGTCAGCATGGTCTGTATATGGCTTCAAAATACAGCTAGCCTACCTTGTTGACATATTTAAACAGTTGAACACACTCAACCTTGAACTCCAAGGGAAAGGAACTTTGATAATCGATTTTGTGGACAAAATTAAAGCTTTCATTCGTAAGATAGAGAATTGGAGGCGGAAAGTTGTAATGGGAAACTTGGCAATGCTGGAAACAGTGTCAAACATTGCAGAGAAGTGTGATACTGCTACAAAGAACATGAGTGTTCAACATCTTAAAGCCTTAGTGGAGAGATTTAAAAGGTACTTCCCAGATATCCAAAGCCAACCCTCTCGGGTAGTAAGATTTCCCTTCACTGCTCCAGTGACATGCATACTTGATGATAATGATGATGACCAGACTGAACTGCTGACACTTCAAGAAGGTACAGGATCCAAAATGAAGTTTGAAACGGAATCTCTCACTGTATTTTGGTCATCAATGGCAGCTTCATACCCAAACTTATGTATCTTAGCTTTCCACCAACTACTACCCTTTGCATCAACTTATTCCTGTGAGGCTGCATTCTCTCAACTTTTGTATATTAAATCAAAATATCGCAATAGACTTGATGTGAAGCATGACGACGATGTGCTTGAGTGAAACAAAGCCAAGATTTAAGATGCTGGTCGATGGCTTTCAACATCACCCTTCACATTGAGTTTAATTGGGGTTTGAACAAACAAACTTGTACATTAAGGTTTTTGCTGGGAGAAGAGAAGGTGATGTTTCCACTAAAGATCTTGGATTTCGTCCAGGATTATTAAATTTGTCAGTAAAAAAACGATAAGATTGCTTTTGATTACACTTTTTTTATGCAATAAAATTTATTTTTTCTACTTTTGTATACTGGAGAAAGGTTTTTGGAAATTATTAGTTTTAATTACAAGTAGGCCTACTCTCAAATTCTAAAAATTATTTTATGTGCATCAAATTACGTCTTTAGTACCATTTTAATGTTTATTTGAGATTTGGCAAAAAGTAAATTACAAGTTTCCATGACTCAATATTTAAGAAAAGAAAAAAATATTGGGTTGAATGAATAAAACTACAATTATCGCTGGAGTTTTTTATAATGGCCCTAAATAAATGTAGGACTACAGACAGTCACTGTTGTCACGAGATATGGATTGGGGAAGGGGGCCATGGATAAGGATTATATATGAAAAGTGGGTAAGGATCAGAAAAAGTTTGGGAACCATGTTTAGTTCTAACCAAATAGCGTAGTCGACATTATCTATTCCTTTCAAAATTTTATGTACCTCGATTAATTGACATCTAATGCGTCTGGTTTCTAGACTGAATAGATTTAACTTTTCCAGTCGCTTTTAGTAATTGTAGTTTTTTAAATTCGGAATTAATTTTGTCGCTCTGGCTTGGACCCTCTCCAATCTTTCAATGTCTTTTATAAATATGGTGACCAAACTTGCGCACAGTACTCCAGCTGTGGTCTTACTAAGGTATTAAACGTATTCAAGATTATTGTTTCATTTTTGTAGCTAAATTGTCTTTTATTATAACTGAGTATCTATAAGGCATTCTTTTCCACCTCTACACATTGCTGGGAAAATTTAAGATCACTAGTTACGTAGTTAGGTCTTTTTCTTTTTCAGTGCATGTAATTTTTACATGTGCAATTTTGCCTATGTGCATTATTTTACATTTATCGAGGTTTAAAGGTAAATCCCACTTTATAGACCACCGCACAATTTGATCAATATCTTCCTGAAAGTCTTTAATGTAATCTTCACTAATTATACCTTTACTAAATTTACAGTCATCCGCAAATTTTGAAATCTTTGATATTAATCTGACGTCAATAGCGTTTACATATATAATGAAGAGTAACGGTCCCAAAACTAACCACTGTGGAACTCCACTACTAACATATTTCCAATCGAATTCTTGACCATTAATTACAACTCTCTGCCTACAACCTGTGAGCCAGATCTCGATCCAATTCGCAACTTCACCGATTATTCCTAATGTTCTAATTTTCGTCACTAACTTTGCGTGTGGTACTTTGTCGAAGGCGCTTTGAAAATCTAAATACAATATGTCAACTAATCTTTCTGTGTCATAAATTGAATTTACGTGGCGAAAGAATTCTAAAAGATTAATCAAACACGATCTTTGTTTTATGAAACCATGTTGAGTATCACGTAATAAAGCATTTACTTCAATATGTTTCGCTATTTTTTCTACAATAAGGCGCTCAAGCATTTTCCTTCTACCGATGTTAGACTTATAGGGTGGTAATTGCTGGCTGACTCTTTGCATACTTTCTTAAATATTGGCGTTGCATTAGCTAACTCCCAATCTTCTGGAACAGATCCTCTTTCGAGAGAAAGATTAAAAATTATATGTTCGGCTATAGAATCTTTAACTTCTTTTATTACCCTTGGCCAAATTATGTCCGGACCAGCCGATTTAAATTTATTCAATTTATCGGTGAGTCTCTTTACATCATTAACTGAACACACTATTGATTTTAGAGGATTATTGCCAGAAAATCTGGTGTTAGGAGTTTGAATAATTTCGGATTCATCCTTTGTGAATACTGTTACAAAATATTCATTGAAAAAATTTGCTATTTTTACATCATTGTATTGTAAAACGCCATTTTTGTCTTTAATGGGCCCTATACTTTTTTTAATTGGTTTCCTACTATTTACGAGTGCGAAGAATTCTTTGAGGTTCGGCTTAAAGTTTAAGGCCACTCTAATATATTCTTTTCGCTTGGCTCTTTTAATTTCTCTTTTAACTTTTTTTTTCAGTTGAGTATATTTTTCTTTGATGCTGCCCGAGTTTTTATATTTCATCAGTTTATAAGCTCGGTCTCTGTTTTTAATACTTTTATTAATTTCTTCTGTTAACCATTTTGGTTGTTTAACATTATCAAGTCTCCATGACTTTGATGGAATGAAATTTGATTGTTTGTTCATCAGATTTTCTTAAAAATTTATCCAGATCCCGTTTATATGGCCAGAACTTAATTTATAATGAGACAAACACTCTTTTAATCTCTCCAAATTTGCTCTTTTGAAGTCTAGCTTGCTAATACATACTTTTCTTTTGATGCATGTTACGTTGATATTAAAATAAATTATATTGTGGTCACTATTACCAAACTTATCTCCTACGCTTAGATTGGAAATCAAATTATCGTCGATAGTTAAAATTATATCTAAGATATTAGGACCTCTTGTGGCTTCTTTGATCCACTGGGTTAGTAGGTTATCGTCAGTAAAATGATTTAATCTGTATCCTTCCACGTCAGAGGTTTTCATAGACCAGTCTACTCGTCCGCAATTGAAATCGCCAAAAATTAAACAGTTTATCTCATTTGTTAAGCAGTTGTAGAATCTTTGATCTACGTCTACTGTTTGATGGGGGCTTCTGTAAGCTAAATATACAATATACATACAGACTTCTTTAAAAATTTAGTTTGACTCCTATTAGTTCAAATTCGGAGCATATATTACAGTCTGTTGGATAGAGATTATTTCTTACATATATAATCACGCCTCCACCTTCCGTTTCTACTCTCTCTTTGTGGAACATTTTATAACCTTCTAATTGAAATTCACCAATGAAATCTCGCGAATGACAATGAATCCAGCTCTCTGTAATACCTATCATATCATATGTTTCTAGTGCTACAAACGCTTTAAGCTCTAGTAATTTATTCCTATTAGGCCTGGCGTTAAACAAGACAGCTTTTAAATAGACTCAAATTAATTAAATCTCCATATATTTTTTTACCTTTAGTACTAAGATTGATTCCGTCATGAGCGAAATATTCTTTGTTGTTAATGAAGCTCATCCAAACGTCGACGAAATCATTATTCTCCTGTTCTCATATCCTTCGCCGGCGTTCATTTATGCCAATTGCCTACTCATTCTTTCATTTTTCTCCTTTACTCGTGGCAATATGCCAAAAATTAATCCACATTCTGTTTTTGATTTGATTTTTGCAACCATTTCGGTATAGTCATTGATCAATTTTTCTCTTTCAGAAAGGTTTTTACCACAGAAAACATCATTTGTTCCAACATGAGCCATTACAGGAGATTTTTTATCCTTCAGGTTTAAATTGCCGATCTCTTCGGTTACTTTCTTGATTCCTGCGCCGGGGTAACCTCTGAATTTACGCTTTCTAATGTTTTTTTCACCAAAATGATCAATTTGATTTCTTATTATAGAATCTCCAATTAAGTATGTGTCATCTTCTGCTTCAGACAAAGCTAGAAATTTGTTATGAGTCTCTATTTTAGGTGGTTCGGTGAGGTTAGGTTTAGATGGATATTTATTTCTTACAGGCAAAAAATCGTTTCCATTTTTCTCTTTCTGATTCACTTTATTATCTAATAATGCAACAGATTGTTCTAATCTGACTACCTTGCTATCAATATTTATTACTCTGTTCTCATTGTTTTTACAATCGCATTCTTTCAGTTCTAAAGAGTTAATTCTGTTTTCGAGGGTAGCGATTATGTTCATAATTTCATTTTTTTCTTTATCATGTCGTTCAGCAAGTTTACAAAATAAACAAACACTCGACGCTGTAATTCTATGGTAGCTTTGTTCTGAAAAATCTGTGCACCACTTTACTCATTTGCACATAGAGCAGAAGGCTTTTAACCTCTCGGCACCTGGCAATTTTTAGTTCGAGATATGACTTGGTCAAACAATATGGCGCGATCAATTTAGCCTATTCGGTGTAAAACTACTTGTTTAGTATCAGGCACGGAAAAATAATTTAGATCTATCTAAGAATTATGTGATTTGTAAATAAGAGTATATTTTTGAAGAACTAATTTAGAACAATAAGTAAAAATACAGAAGAAAACAGTTACTGACGGTTTACGGCTGCCTTCACTTTTTCGTCGTTGAATCCAAGATGGCGCCGGGAAGCCAAGTTAAATGACATAAACTACTCACTGATTGGTCGATTTTGCGGGTGTGGCAAGCGGCGAAAAAATAGGACTCGGTGATTGGCTGAGAAATTATGACGTCACTCGTATATGACGTCAATCGCGATTTGTGGTTTTCGAAATTCAGTTTACGAGTCTTGATAAATAATTAATCAAAATCACTTAATAAACGACTTATATTAACAATGAAGGATTTAATAAAAGAAATAACCAATATAAAAAAAAACTTTTCAATATGAATATCGATAAATAGCAAGCACTTTATGAATCAAATAGAGGGATCGGCACTGTCACACATCCGACTGGGACAACGGCTGAAAGAGAAAGAGAGAGACATAGGAAGAGAGAGACATAGAGAGAGAGAGAGAGACATAGAGAGAGAGGCATGGAGAGAGAGATGGAGAGAGAAACATAGAGAGAGAGAGATTTACAAGAAGTTACAAGGAGTTACAAGGAAAGTAAGTACTTTAAGAGACCATTCGGTCCATTTCAATGGAAGTATCTATAATTTTATCCTAAATTCTACCTACCCGTTTCCGGGTTTGGAAAAGTGAAAATATATAACTGTCAGTGTTGGAAATTATACACATCCAGGAAATTTTAGAAGGAAAGCAGGAAATACTACTATATACAAAACCAAAATCTGACTTATGATAATAATCTTAATTTAGAACATGCTCTTTTTCTTTTTCTTTTTGTTAACATGCAATTTTTTTGTCGCTTATTATCTATTAGATCTATCTACTCGTTCCATTCTTATTTAAAAAAAAAAAAACCCTTCCTACTGTCTTATTGGACACTGCTAGTACCGCTTGCAGGTGCAAAGTTTTTTGTCTGATATTTTGAAAAAAAATATTCCTACATATATCCAAGATTATTTGTATTAGTAAAACTGTATTTATATTTTATATAGATGCAGAATCAAATTAAAAACCGTAATAGTTATTATGTCTTACTCATGTTTTTCTTTGTTTTTATGAACAAACAATTAACAATAGATTGTGGATTTATCCAAACAAATATTAATGAAGACATTTGACTAATATTTAATATGAGCATGCGTTTTATCTTTTCAACATATTTTGTAATGTCACTTGTTATCTAACATATTTACAGTAGATTCTTAGCTTATATAAACAAACAAATAATAATGAAGAGATTTTACTAATCTTTAATATGAGCATTCGTTTTATCTTTTCAACATGCAATGTCATGTCACTTATTATCTAAAATTTCTTAAAATTTTGTCCAGTCTAACCTTAAATGATTCAACTGAACTACTAGAAACCACATCTTCAGGTAACTGATTCCAGATATTTACAATTTTGTATGCAAAGGAGTTTCCGCATAAACTTGTTTGAAAATGCTTCGGCATTATTTTCATTCCGTTATTTCTTGTATTAGATGTGTTGAATTTGAAAGAAGTATTATAGTCTACGTTATCTATTCCTTTCAAGATTTTGAACATTTCTATTAATTGACCCCTCAATCGTTTTGTTTCGAGGGTGAATAAGTTTAACCTTTCTAATCTTGTTGCATAATTATGATTTCGTAATTCTAGAATTAATTTTGTGGCCTTGCTTGTACCTTCTCTAATCTTTCAATATCTTCTCTTAAGTATGGTGCCCAGACCTGAGAACAGTATTCTAATTGTGGCCTTACCAATGCATTGTACATATTCAAGATTGTACTTTTATTTTTGTATGAGAATTGGCGTTTTATATATCCGACGATTCTTAGTGCTTTTTTTTCAACTTCAATGCACTGCCAAGTAAACTTAATATCATTTGAGATATACACTCCAAGATCATTTTCATTTTCAGTTACTGTAATCTTTTTATCGAAAAGTTTATATTCTGCTCTTTGATTTTTATAACCGATATGCATTACTTTACACTTATTAAGATTTAAGGGTAGTTTCCATTCTGCCGACCATCGTGCTGTCTTATCAATATCTTTTTGAAATTCAAAGACATCCTGTTCAGTTATTATATATACCTTTTACTAACTTGCAATCATCTGCGAACTTAGAAATTTTTGATAGCAAGTCATCGTTTATATCATTCACATACATAATCAAAAGCAAAGGTCCAAGGACAGAGCCTTGTGGAACACCACTACTAACAGGAACCCATTATGACGCTTGTCCGTTAATGACTACTCGTTGTTTACTATCAGTGAGCCAGGTTTCGATCCATTTTTCTATTTCTCCTCTTATTCTCAAGGCTCTTACTTTACACATCAACTTCTTATGCGGTACTTTATCAAATGCCTTTTGAAAATCTAAATACAAAATATCAATTGATCTGTTTATGTCATAATCGGGGTTTATATAGTGAAAAAAATCTAATAAATTTGTGAGGCATGACCTCTTTCTCCTGAAGCCATGCTGGTAATCGTTTAATAATTTATTCTTCTCTAAATGCTTAACTATTTTTACAGCAATACAGGTTTCGTGGAGTTTTCCAACTATGGAAGTGAGGCTTATTGGGCGATAATTACTAGCTGTCTCTTTACATCCATTTTCAAATATTGGTGTTACATTGGCCAACTTCCAATCTTGGGGAACGATTCCACTCTCTAACGATAAATTAAAAATCCGCGTGAGATGTTCAGCTACTTGATCTTTGATTTCTTTTAGAACTCTTGGAGATATATTATCTGCTCCCGGGGATTTGTATTTATTCATCTTCTCAATAAATTTTCTTGTAGTGTTGACGGTGCATGTAACCGATTCAAGTGGTTTAGTGATAGCCTTCTTGATAGTTGCCATGGGATTATTAATCATGATCTCTTTTGTAAAAACTGATGCAAAATATTCATTTAAAGTATTAGCTACATCAATATCATTAAACTGCAGAATATCATATTTATCTTTGGTTAGGCCAATGCTGTTTTTTCTGTTTTCTGCTATTTACTAAAGCAAAAATTCCTTTGAATTTTTTTACAATTTAGAGTTAGTCTTATCTCTTCATTTCATTTGGCTCTTTTTGTTTCAGCTTTAACTTTTCTTCTCAATTCTAGATAATGATATCTGTTTTCTATGTTACTGTTAGATTTTAGCATTCTGTACCCTTTATCTCTATCTTTAATGAGTTTCTTAATTTCGGCAGATAAGCATTTAGGTTCATTGACATTTTTAGCGCTACAAACTTTCAATGGTATGAATTGAGATTGCTTATTTAGAAGATTGTTTTTAAATTCACGCTATGCTTCATTGATTTCTTTGTTATTTACGGTATAATTGCTCAATCTCTTTCTTAGACTAGCAAAATTAGCTCTTTTGAAATTTAGTTTAGTGATGTTGACATTTTTTCTAACATGTGAGATATTAATTTCAAATTCAATTAGGTTATGATCACTATTTCTAATTTTGTCTCCTATATTTAAATTTGAAATTAATTCGTCGTCTGATGTTAACACCAAATCCACTACATTTTCACCTCTTGTTGGTTCTTTCACTCACTGAGTCAGGAAATTTTCATCAATGAAATTAATCAATCTTTGTCCTTCTGTGTCAGCAGTTTTCATTGACCAGTTTACTTTAGCGCAATTGAGATCTTCAATGATAAATGATAGCTTGTCTTTACTGATGTTGGTCAAGAATTCATAAAATTGATTATCTACCTCTAGAATTTGATGAGGCTTCCTGTAAACCAAATTGACATATACATTTTTGGGGGGGGTTTAGTTTAATTCTTATTATTTCAAAAACAGAGTCAACGCTACATTATATAGGATGCAGATCTTCACGGGAATACAAAAGAATACCTCCGCCCTCTCTTATGGTTCTATCTTTATGAAATAACTTGTACTCCTGTAGTTGAAATTCTGAAATAAGATCTCTTGAGTGTGAGTGAATCCACGATTCTGTGATGCTGATAATGTCGTATTTCTTAATTGATACTAGCGCTCAAAACTCTGCAAACTTGTTTCTAATTGATCTCGCATTGAATCAAACGGCTTTTAATGTATTTACCTTATTCCTTCTGTTGAGGGGCTTTGGTCGTTTCCCTGAGCTACTAGAGCTGGAGATTTCTTATTCAAAAGTTCCTTAAGTTTATTTGTAACAATTCTCCATATGTTTTCTTTCCTTTTCCGTAGAGGTGGATCCCATCTTGAGAATACATGACATGGTTGCGCATGAATCAAAGCCAGAAGTCAATAAATTTAACGTTTTCCATTTTGCAAAGCTTTTTCAAACGCTGGTTAATCCCAATAGCTCAACTTAGATTTCTATAGTTCTCATATATTCTTGGGAGTACTCCAACAATAATTCCATTATCCGTTTTCGATTTGATTGTTTTTATCATTTTCGTGTAGTCTTTCATTATGCTTTCTGAACCTTGGTAGTTGATTCCGGTAAAAACGTCGTTGCTCCCAACATTCACTATAATAGGACAGTTTTGCTCTTTATCTCGTAGTTACTTATTTCCTCTGTTACGCGGTTGGTCTTTACCCCTGGATAGCAGCAAGATTTGCGTTTTTTCTGTTCCAACTTCCGAAGTGAGCTATTTGATTTCGAATTATTGAATCACCAACTAAATAAGTTTCTTCTTCTTCTTCTTCCTTGGACAGTACTTCAAATCTATTTTGGGTTGTTCCTTTTCTCCTATGTTTGTGTTATCAATTTTGTTAGTGAGTAGTGCTACTTCTTGTACTAATTTCACAATCCTTTGATCTACTCAAGCTATTCTGGTTTCGACTTCTGTTTGACATTTGCACTTTTTTAATTCGAGGGTGTTGATACAGTTTTACATTTGGCTTACTACAGACATCTACTTTGCCTTTTCATTTTCATGTTTTTCTTGCATTTTACAAAATTTGCACACACTTTCTGAGTTAATAATTTCAAAAGATTGTTCAGGTAAATCTATTATCCATCTCGTACTTTTGCTTTCAAAGCAACAGTGCTTTAACTTCTGAGATCCTGGCATCTTCGTTAATTCGTAAATATATTCACTGATCTTCAACACACTATATTACACTTAAGTTTGAGCGCCCTTTAAAAAACAGTCGAATTCAAAAATATATCTTACACTAATGAAATTTAATAATTTAATATACAATACAGCTTATGCACTTCTATATATTAATCGTAAAATAGAAATACTGTTTTGAGCAGATATTTTACAAAATAAAATATGGGTGACAAATTAATCAATTGATGTAAAACACGAGTTAAATAGGTAAAACATTAAAATGAAAATATGTTTATTGGAATGCAGACAATCAGGCGCCTCGCGGATTAATTCTCGCTCGCTGATTGGTTAAGAGCCTCAGAACTACGATAAGAGTTAAGATAGTGATCCCACGTGCGCGCAGAAAAGAGGCAAAACCAAACGAAATCAAACAAAACCACAAATAATATTATGCGCAAAGTCCTGCAAACTCAGAAAAATCTTTGCAAATTACATATACTTTAAGACACTAAATGAAAATGGGAGGCAGAAAGATATAATTAAACCACAGCATTGATTGGGCAGAAGCAAGATTTAGCTTTTAATTATTTTCAATAAAGATCGGAAATTCTTGAGATTAATGAGAAATCTTAAAAAATTATATACCTATTGAGAGAGTAGTTAACACGCGAGAAAAGTAAAACGAAAAAAAGAGAAATATAGAAGAAATACTTAATGTTTTCTTTTGATGGGAATTATTTTTTTAAGGAAAATGTGGAGAAAAGAGGACATCCAAATGACCGCGAAAGTGTACGTATGCACGGTAAACCAGTGTATAAAAATAGGGAAAGAACTTAGTATGAGTTAAATTCACCGACGCACACAAATAGGTATTTGAATGAGCAAAAATGAAAAAAGTATTGACAAAATACAAATTAGAATGTCAAAATGATAAATTTTACACACCACTGTATGCATACGTATAAAAAGCGGGAGTAAAACTGCGCGCAACTTTACAGAAAGACTGCAGGCGGGCAACTGCAGAGAGAGAGAGAGAGAGACATAGAGAGAGAGAGAGAGAGAGAGAGAGAGAGAGAGAGAGAGTGAGAGAGAGAGAGTGTGTGTGTGTTACGATGAAAGTAAGCACATTAAAAGACCTTTCGATCCATGCCGAGAAGATGCTTGTTTCCCTATTCTATTATATATACAAATAAATCTAGGAGTTGGAGACAAAAGGACAGTAAAGTTAAAGTCTTTCCCCACCCTCATCTCACACCCGCCACGCGGGTACGGAAAACCGAAAATATACCTGGTTCAATTGAAATATAGAGCTCAGGCAGGAATTTTGATAGTAAAGATTTTGAGATATTTATCAACAAGTACTATTTAATAGTAAATAGATCTGATAACTTTATTTAACCTCATTTTAAATGTGTTAACGGTAGGACTTGAGACAACATCTTCCAACAACTAATTACCAGAGCTGACTCCAGCTCTAGGACGTAGAAAGGCTGGCGTGGCACTGCCGATGCAGTACTCGCTACTTAGGCAAGGGTCTCGTCGGCGGATCCACCTGCGTCAGTGGGAGATACATCGTGAGCCGACTAGATCTCTAGTCTTGAGGACAACTCGATGATCCTGTTCTCGAGACGGCGAAGCTGACGCGCGTGTTCAGACTAGGTTCTGCAGCTCTCTCTCTCTCTCTCTCTCTCTCTCTCTCTCTCTCCAGTTCTTTAGATTTTTCTCTTATGACCTATATAGATCCTTGAGCTGTTGCACTTCTCATTTAAGGACACAGTCAGTGCAGATACTTGCCGAGTGTCATTTGTAGTAACACCCCTCCGGAAAGTCCACGCACCACTTCTTCTTTTTGCACATCGAACATAAGTATTTAAGAGCAACCATTCCTTTCTTTTCAGTCATGCTGAACACTCTATATCTCTGAATACTTTGCGACCACTGAATAAAAAAGAAGGGGGTTGGTGAGTTCGCCCTGTGTGAGTCGCTTCCGCCTATACATGGGAGACGTTTCGGATCTTTCAGAAGGCACCCTCTATTTACTGCTGTTCGTCTGGCAGAGTCGTTCAAGCTCGGCGTTCCGTGGCTCCCAATCAAGCAGCACTGACAGCCTCCGAAGGGGGTTATCGCTTTCCCACCAGGTGAACAGCGGAACATGCCACGTATTAAACTCCTACTAGTTCCCTACACGACGGCCAGGATCTCGGCGTAGCGTTCAATGGGTATCCCGCCACACCAAGAGAATTGACCCAAGGCTTTGTATTCGCCTGGCAACCAACCTGGAAACAAGGCCCATCACTTCAGACAGTTGCTACCAGAGGCACCCCTCAACGGTGACTTGGAATGGTCAGTAATTACGCGCCAGGGAAGGGGTTAACTGGGGACTTACCCCATCCCATTCATCACGCCGCAGCGCTTAGAACCTCTCTAGTCCTAGTCTCTTGCAACTAGTGAGCGCCGATTGGCGTTATTTTAAGAGGTTCCAAAGCCTCTCTTCTAACGCATGAGGTGGCTGTCAGGCCCTTAAATTAGATAGATGAAGGATAAGGCTGAGAGGATAGTGGTAGGTTGTTTTTTGTGTTTTTTTAATCAGTCGAAGGGATAGAGAAACATTAACAGTATACAGGATAGAAGAGTAGAAGACGGACGCACCTTGTCTGGAACCTCATTCCCGACCAATTCGACAAAGGTAACCCTACCAGGGGTACCATAAAGGTAAGCCCCGACGACATAGCTCGAAAAATCTATGGTACACGCAAGCTCTCTCCCCACGATAAGGGGTTTCTAGAGAGAGAGAGAGAGAGAGAGTGTGTGTGTGTGTGTTACAATGATAGTAAGCACCTTAAACGACCTTTCGATCCATGTCGAGAAGAAGCTTGTTTCCCTATTCTATTATATATAAAAATCTATGATACACGAAAGCTCTCTCCCCACGATAAGGGCGTTTCTAGAGAGAGAGAGAGAGAGTGTGTGTGCTACAATGATAGTAAGCACCTTAAAAGACCTTTCGATCTATGTCAAGAAGATGCTTGTTTCCCTATTCTATTATATATACAAAAAAGCTTGGAGTTGCAGACAAAAAGACAGTAAAGTTGAAGTCTCTCCCCACCCTCCTCTCTCACCCGCCACGCGGGTATGGAAAACCGAAAAGATACTTGGTTCAGTTGAAATATAGAGCTCAGGCAAGAATTTTGATAGTAAGGATTTTGAAATATTTATCAACAAGTACTATTTAATAGTTAATAGTCCTTATAACTCTATCTAACCTCTTTTTAAATGTGTTAACGGTGGAAATCGAGACAACCTCTTCCGACAACTGATTCCATACATTTAGAATTTTATACGAAAAAAAATTTCCACATACATTGAGTCCGTACTTTTTCGGAACGAGCTTTATGCTGTTATTACGTATAATATTTCTATTGAATTCAAACCAGATGGAGTAGTCCACATTTTCGATTCTATTTAAGATTTTATATACTTCAATTAGTTGACCTCGTATACGTCTTATTTCTAATTTGTAAAGGTTAAACTTTTCCAGCCGTGTATCATAACTGTATTTTCTTAATGATGGTATCATTTTCGGAACCATAGCTTGCACTCTTTCTAATCTTTCTATATCTTTTCTGAGGGAGGGCGACCACACCTGGGCACAATATTCTAGTTGTGGTCTTACTAAGGCATTGTACAAGTTAATTAATACGGTCTTGCTTTTATAGCTGATCTGTCTCTCAATGTAACCGAGTATCTTTCGCGCTTTTTTTTCTTCGTTGACACAGTGTTGTGTGAACTTGAGATTATTTGACACACAAATACCGAGATCCTTTTCGTTTTTTTTTTCTGCTATTGTTTTATCAAGGAGTTTGTATTCTGCCTTCGGATTTTTGTGGCCAACATGCATCTATTTGCATTTTTCAAGGTTCAGTGGAAGTTTCCATTTTTCAGACTATTCAGCTATGTGGTCAATGTCTTTTTGAAAATCTACTATATCTTGCTCAGTAATTATACTTTTACCTAGTTTACAATCGCCAGGGAATTTGGAGATTTTAGAGATCAATCCCACGTCTATTTCATTTACATAAATAATAAAGAGCAAGGGTCCCAGGACCAATCCCTGAGGAACGCCACTACTCACAGGTATCCATTCAGACTCTTCTCCATTGATCATGACCCTCTGTTTACGATTACTAAGCCAGTCTTCAATCCAATTTGCTATTTTACCTCGTATTCCTAGAGCTCTAACTTTAGACATTAATCTCCTGTGTGGCACCTTGTCGAAGGCCTTTTGAAAGTCCAGATTCAGAATGTCGACAGATCTCTCACTATCATGAATTGTGTTAATGTAATGGAAGAACTCTAATAAATTTGTAAGACAAGATCTTTGTTTCCTAAATCCGTGTTGCATGTTCCTTAGCAATTCGTTGGTTTCTAAATGGCTTACTATTTTTTTCCGCAATAATACTCTCCAGCATTTTGCTAATTATTGATGTTAGACTTATAGGTCGATAAATCATGCCAGATCTTTATGTCCCTTTTAAAATATTTTCGTTACATTGGCTAATTTCCAATATTGAGGGACAGTCCTAGTTTCAAGTGATAAGTTAAAAATGCATGTTATTTGGTCCACTACTGCATCTTTTACTTTTTTGATTACTCTTGGCACTATCTTATCAGGTCCTGGGGATTTGAATTTATTCATTTTATCTATTCGTATTGGTATTCGTACATCGTTGTTCGTGCATTTCAACATTTTAGTTGGTCATTGCCTAAGTACTCATTATATGGTATGATATTTTGATTTGAGGTCTCCTTGTTGAAAACTGATGCGAAATACTCGTTACTGCAGTGGCTATATCTTGATCTCTAACTTGTAAATTATTGTGACGATCATTGATTGGGCCAATACTGTTTTTATTGGTTTTCTATTATTAACTATGGTTAAAGAATTCTTTGGGATTTTCTTTACAGTTAAAGCTACTCTCATTTCCGCGTTACGCTTTGATCTTTTAATTCCAGCTTTTCCTTTTCTTCTGAGATCAATATGTTTCTACTTATTCGCTTCTGAGCTGTTTAATTTGATCATCTTATAAGCCTCGTTTCTTTTATTTATGTCTCTTTTTATTTCATTTGCCAACCATTTAGGATTTTGATTTTTTACACTTGTTCTGACTGCTAGAGGAATGAATTGGGATTGTTTCATTAAAATATTGTTTTTAAATTCATTCCATGCTTCAATTATGTCTCTACCAGTTATTTTATAATTTTTAAGACTTTTTTAAATCTATGAAATTAGCCTTTTGTAAGTCTAATTTTCTAATACTTCTTGCATTCTTTTGTGAGGTAAATTTAATTCAAATTCTATTAGGTTATGATCGCTGTTGCAAAGTTGATCACCTACGCTCACGTTTGAAATAAATTCATCATCTGAAGTTAAGATTAAGTCCAATATATTCTTTCCTCTTGTTGGCTCAGTGACCCATTGGATTAGCAGATTTTCAGCTATGAAATTTAGTTATCTTTCTTCTTCAGAATCTGAATTTTTTGTCCGCCAATTAATTTTGGGGCAGTTAAAATCACCAATAATGAGAGAGAATCTGTCCTTACTTACGCTTGTCAAAAATTCATAAAATCGATTGTCTGTTTCATTTGATTGGTGTGGCTTTCTATAGGCCAAATATATACGTAAACATTTGTTTGTATTTAGTTTTATTCCTATTAGTTTAAATTCTGTATCTATATTGCGATTAATAAGCAGAAGGTCTTCACTTATATACTCGTATAAGAGTACTCCTTCTCCTTCCTTATAAATTCTATCTTTGTAAAATAATTTGTAGCCTTACAAATGAAATTCACTGATATAGTCCCTCGAATGACTGTGGATCCACCTCTCGGTGATGCCTATTATATCATATTTTTTAATGCTACTAATGCTTTGAATTCTGATAATTTGTTCCTGATTGATCTGGCATTAAATAAGATGGCTTTGAGTGAAGTTATTCGTTTACTTCTAATGCTGAACCGAAGTCGTTTCCCGAATTTTCTTGGGGTTCTGAGGAGATACTACGTTGTTCTACAAGTTCTATCAAATTTAGATGGAGCAATTCTCCCTATTCATTTTCCTTTTAAGCTAAAATGCGTCCATTATGGTTGAAGTATGCCTCTTTTTGGATAAATTTCTGCCAAAAGTCAACGAATTTAACATTTTCTTTTTCACATATCTTCTTTACGCGATCGTTAATGACAATTGCTTGATTTAACGCTTCTCTATTTGAATTTAATTTCGGTAGTAAACCGATTACAATGCCTCTTTTAGTCCTAGATATGATTTTTTTGACGAGCGTAATATAGTTCTCAACTATCTCTTCAGTTGCGGCATAATTATTTTTACAAAAGACATCATTACTTCCAACATTGGCTATTACTGCTTCCAACATTGGCTATTACTGAACAATTTTGATTATTTAAAGTTAGGTTGTCATCTCTTGGGTTATTTTCTTGATGTTAGCTCCAGGATAACACCTAAATTTACGTTTTCTAGAATTTTTCGCACCGAAGTAGTCAATCTGATTTCTGATTAAGGAGTCTCCAAATAAATAAGTATCTTCTTCTTTTAATTCTGAATACCTATTTTGCAGCTCAATGGGTGTATTCGTTTGGTTTGGGTCTAAATTTTCGTTTGTTAGTAACTGCGATGAAGTCCTCTCCTCTAACGTTATTATGTTCAATTTTGTTTTCTAAAAGAAGTACAGATTGTTCTAATTTCACCACATTTTGATCGACGCGTGTTATTTGATTTTTATCGATAGCATAGTCACATCTTTTGGTTTCTAATGCAGTTATTCTGTTGGCCAAGTCAGGAATAATTTTCATTAAATCGTTATTTTCTTTCTCATATTTTTCAGCCATTTTACCACAAAGGCATATACTTTAGGTTGTAATTTGTTCAAAGCATTGCTCAGAGAAATCTATGATCCACTTTATTGTCTTGCATTTAAAGCAAAACGCTTTTAATCTTTGGGCTCCAAGCATTTTTTTTTCGTCTTGATAGGTTTATTGTAAAATCAAATTAATATAAAGTAAATTCACTTACCGAGATCTGCGAATACCCGGTGTGATCTAGGCTATTCAATGAAAATTCTAACTCACAAGCCTAGCTTAATAATCTTGAACTTTTATTTATTAATATAGTAACTAATATATTAATTATTTAAACGAATTGGGGCGCGCAAGTTCATAACCCACGACCAAGATGGCGGACGATGTAAACAAAAGTCCATCTCCGAATTCAGAGAACCGGACTCGCTATTAATCGCAATTTATCTAAAAATTCACCACTATTCAAACACAGTTTAAGAATTATAATCTGATCGAAGATAAGCCCCAAGGCCAACCATTAGAAAAAAACACTTTTCAATATGAATATCGATAAATAGCAAGCACTTTATGAATCAAGTAGAGGGAGCGGCACTGTGGCACATCCGACTGATACAACAGCTGAAAGAGAGAGAGAGAAAGAGAGAGACAGACAGAAATAGAGACATAGATAGAGACATAGAGAGAGAGGGAGAGACATAAAGACAGGGACAGAGAGAAAGATACATAAAGAGAGAGAGACATAGAGACAGAGAGAGAGAGAGACATAGAGAGAGAGAGAGAGTAAGAAGGAATAACAAGGAAAAGAGGTACCCAGGAAGATCTTACGAACAATTCAAAGAGGGTACCTTTAAGTGAACACTTAAGCAGGCGCAGTCCTCTAAAGGGCCAGATTGACGCAACCTAGTTTGGACCGCAAGGTCTGTCGTGGCCTCTTCGTCTATGTAACTCTATGTAACACTCACGCCACGCTTCAAGTCTCCAAACGGCTATTTTTAAAGACTTTATCTAGTCTCGACTTGAACTGTTCAACAGAGTTGCTGTTGACAACTTCCACTGGAAGTGCATTCTAATGGCCGCAGATGCTATATGTTAAAGATTTCTCGCACAGATCACACTGGTAACGATTCAGTTCAAGTTTGTAGCTATGATTTCTTGTTCTGCACTGTCTAAGCTGAAAAATATCCCTGTAGTCTACAATGACAAAGCCTCGAAGAATTTTGAAGACTAGCCACGCAGCCTCTGGTTCTCCAGCGAGAACAAGTCTAATTCCTGTAATCTATCTTCATAACTCTTGTGTCTGATAGAGTGAATAAGTTTGGTTGCTCTGCCTTGTACACTTTCTAATCTAAGTTGGCCTTCAGGGAGTAACCTCCGCGATATCATTTCGAAGCAAAGGACTCCAAAATTGTACGGTTGGACAAGGGAGTTATACAAACACAGTACTATCTCCTTGTTCCGATATCCAAACAGTCGCTTCATATAACCTAGCATCCTTTGGGCTTTCTTCTCCGCCTCAATACACTGCCTTGAGAACCTGAGATCACGAGTTATAGTTATACCCAAGTCCTTCTCAGTGTCGGTGGATTCAAGAGCAGTGCCATTAAAGATGTACTGAGATTGGTGGTTTCGGTGGCCGATATGCATCACTTTGCATTTGTTCACGTTAAAAGGCATTTGTCACGTGTCAGAACACTCCCGAATCTTCCGAAGATCATCTTGAAGGCGGGCAGTATTGCCTTCCTTTGCGACGTTCATACCAAGCTTGGTGTCATCGGCAATGTTAGAAATTTTCGCAACCATGTCACCGTAGATGTAATTGACATAGAGGATGGACAGTAGTAGTCCCAGAACAGAACCTTGAGGAACACCGCTAGTAACGGGCATTCATTCAATGAGCGCCGATTGGCGTTATTTTTAGAGATTCCAAAGCCTCTCTTCTGAAGCATGAGGTAGCTGTCAGGTCCTTAAATTTAGATAGTTGAAGGATAAAGCTAAAAGGATAGTAGTAAGTTTTTTTTACTCAGTCGAAGGGATAGAGAAAACAGTAACAGAATAGAGGATCGGAGAGTAGAAGATGTACGCACTTTGTCTGGAACTTCATTCCCGGCCAATTCGACAAGGGTAACCCTACCAGGGGTACCATAAAGGTAAGCCCCGACGACATAGCTCGAAAAATCTATGGGGAACACCGCTGGTAACAGATACCCAGTCCGATTCCACGCCATTTATTATCACTCTCTGCTTCCTGTTTTTTAACCAGCTACTAATCCATCCGGATATATTACCGTTAATTCCTAGCGTACGCACTTCGTTCATGAATTTCTTGTGGGGAATTTTGTCAAATGCCTTTTTGAAATCTAGGTAAATTATATCTAATGATTTAGTATCGTTATTTAGGTTGAAAAGGTTATGGTAAGAGTCAATTAGGTTTGTTTAGCACGATCTCTTAGACCTAAAACCATGCTGGCTATCTCGTATAAGGTTATTGTTTTCGAGGAACTCTACTAGCTTGTCTCTAAAGATCGTTTCGAGCAACTTTACAACTATTGAGATTAAGCTAATGGGTCTGTAATTACTGCCCTGGTTTTTACATCCCTTCTTAAAGATAGGTGTGACGTTAGCTTCCCTCCAATCATCAGGGACGACCCCATGCTCGAGAGATTTGTTAAAAATGAGAGCAAGTGACTCTGCTAACTCATCATGGACATGTTTTAAGATTTTCGGGGAAAATTTATCAGAGCCAGGAGTCTTGTACGAGTTAATTTTCTTTAATTTATCAATTACTAGTTGCGGATTTACTTCCAGGCTCCTTAGTGATGGGTGTCTGATCTGTATAGACTCGTTGTTATCTTTATTAGTATATCCTAAGGTGAAGACTGAACTAAAAAACTCGTTTAGGATATTAGCCATACCCACATCATCTGAAATAATTTCACCCAACTGGTTTTTCATAGGCCCAATCCCGCTTCTCATTTGCCTATTACTATTGATATAAGCATAGAAGTGTTTGGGATTAGTGGTGCTTGCTTTCGCTATCTCGATTTCGTATTGACGTTTCGTTGATCTTATGAGTGTTTTAACCTTTCATCTGCTAGTGTTATATTGTTGATTAACTTGATAGCTTCTATTGTGTTTTAATAATGTGTGGAGACGGTTTCTATCTCTAATTGCTCGTTTGATGTCATTATTAAACCACGGCGGCTTGCGTCTATTCGCGTTACCATTCCTTGTCTTAAGAGGAACATGGTTTTCTTGGGCTATAAAAAATAGTTCTTTAAATTTATTCCAAAGTTGATTTACATCTTCTATTTCTATCAGCTACTCGTGAATATTTCCCAGGACTTCTCTGAGGCCCTCTAAGTTAGCTTTACTATAGTCTGGTACTTTTGAATAGTTATTGGTAGTTGAATACCTGGCATTTAGATCAAAGCGGATTAGTTTATGGTCACATGTACTTATATGTTCCGCTACGGCCAGAGTTGATATTAAATTTTCCTGTGATGCAATAACTAGGTCTAGTATATTATTTCCTCTGGTTGGCTCCCTTACGCATTGGTGTAAATAATTACTATCGATGAAATTTGTCATTAATTTTTCTTGTTAGCTAGTCCCTATATTCAAGTCACAGCAGATATTAGGTAAATTAAAATCTCCCAGTAATAGCGTTTGTTCCTCGTGTAATGTTTCTTGTAAGATTCTATATAATTCCAGGTCCTCATTAACGGTAGTATTTGGGCGACGGTAAACAGTGCTTATGTTTATTTTAAAATCTCGTAAGTGTAGTTTAACACAGATCAGCTCCACTTCATTATTTGTAAGTTCTACCTCAGTTACTTTTAATTCTGATCTTATATATAGTCCCACTCCTCCTCCAAGCCTTCCATTGGCTCTGTTTTTGTAAAATAATCTATAGCCTTCTAGCATGTATTCACATATTAAGTCTTTTATACCAATTTGTAGATGGGTCTCAGTTATGGCCATGATGTCAACCTCTTCCGTTGCTATTAGACATTTAAGTTCTGTAATATGTTTTCTAAGGCTACGTGCATTAAGAGTTATTATTTTGATTTTAAAAATTTCTTTTGGAGGTGAGGAGGTGAGACTATTCATTAGTTTCCCTGTCTGTGGGTGGGGGTGAGGGTCAGGGCCGGGGGGGGATCGGGGAGGGGAGGCAGCTGCTTGAGCGTAGCCACGAGGATTAAAAGGATTTGCAACAGGGCGAGGAGTGACATGGAAATTAAATGGGTTGTCGGCAGGGCGAGGAGTTACATGGAAATTAAATGGGTTTGGAGGCGTGGCTTGGGAAGGCGTATTGGACATCTGGGTTGGGTTAGCTAGGGTTGAGGGGGTCCCTACCCTGTGTCTTTGGTCAGGTGAGGCAGGGGGAACCCGTTCTGTGGCAGGTGTGGGAGGGTGATTTGTTTGACTCTGGCATTTCTTATGTATATTATATACAGCGTTGTTTAGAGAGAGTGAGGGAGAGAGAGAGTGAGACTGTGAGAGATAATTAGAGAGAGTGAGAGAGAGATAATTTAATTCAAGGTTCACGATAAGTTAATCTACAACTTACTATTATCCATACCTTGCCTCTAGTTAATGAATCAGTGCAGCGATTGCTTGGTCGCGTCTGTGTGTGCCAAGCACTAGCTAGTACTTCTAGGCTATCTCCCCCTTGCCTTCATTACTTGTAAATTGCATAGATATTATTACACATGTTTTAACCCATAGTATTACGTAACAGGTACTTCTACAGGCTTTAAAACAAAAAACTGTTATACTACAAAATTTTATGGTGTGTTCCTTGATTTCTTTATTTGGAATTTGAAGATAAATGCGTTATCGCACGAAATAGAGAGGGAGGAGGGAACATGCATGTGTATAGTGTTTTTCGCTTGCTGCATATACCCTGTGTAGGCAGCGGAAAATGTGAGAACAATCAGTAATGTAATTAAAACATAATATTATAGTGATAAAAATTATAACTTATTTAAGGGATATTCTCGAGAACACAAAGACGCACCTGTATAGGCAGCGGAGAATGAGAGAACAAAAGCCGCCTCCCGCCGTAACCTGTATGTGTGTACTATGTGGGAATATTTCACTTCATAAAATACTGGCATTACAACTAAAGCTTCACCCGCTATCTATTTAATAAATACAAATATTTATTGGAATCTTACTTTCATTTGAAGCATTATTAAGCTTGCTGTAAAAGTTACAGGGCCACTGGTTTTAATTCACCCACTATCTATTTAATAAATACAAATATTTATTTACATCTTACTTTCATTAGAAGCATTATTAACCTTTCCAGGGTGTAAAATGACACGCATTGGTGCACTCAACGACGGCTCGCTTTGAACTGCGTTTGCAGGCTACGCCGGCTCTACCGCCTGCTCGAGTGACGTCATCCCCTCCGTCTCAGCTATAGATATTAGCTTGTACATTTCGGAGGCTGACTGTTTTTAAAGTTGTTAGTTTTTAAAGTAGTTATTTACATTGACATACAGTGCTGAACACGTCCGTCTTTGTAAAATGGTTGGTTACATTGTCATACAGCGCTGATAACGGATGAGCTGATCCGTTCAGTGTGTGTGGATTCATCTCTGCACTACTTCTCTAATTTTATACAGATTTACAATATTTTTTTCTGTTTCCTCGACATTCCAGCTTAAAATTACATCTAATTCCTCCTCTGTATCCTTATTCTACACCTGCATCACTCAGATACAAATCTCAGTATTCCGATTTACAGACAGACCACCCTTATACACATTTCTCACAATGGCATTTGTGAGAGCTACAACGAATCATGCACACACATACATTTTCGATCATCCCTCTTGATAATCAAAGGAAGTCTTCAGTTTCTTTGACCGTGTTAATAGCCTAACTCCGCTCTGCAAATTCTTCAGGAATAGTCACAATTAATTTTTCTTCCGCTTCGTGGATTAACAGATCATTCTCATCTCTCCTCTCGCTCTCCTTTAGGTGTAATTCTAAGCAGGAATGCCGCCAAAAAAGCGAACTTTTCCGTCTGTAATGGCTTTTTCCTGGTTGCATAGTTCATTGGAGCGAGTGGAAGCAGCATATTCTGCGAAACAAGAAGGATTTGAAAGTCAAAATTATGTCTCTCGAACAGGAAATAAAGGTGTTGCGATTTGATGTGCAGGCATCGATGAGGCAGTCCAACACTTAGGTAGGGGAGGGTCCGTGTGGAGATGACCGGGCGGATGACCAGCGACCCTCAGCCTTGGTTAATTCCGATACTGAGCTAACGGAAAGTGCACAGCGAGATGAACGACGACCTTCTACCGCGGCTAATCCAGCCCCTTAAGAGACCCTACCTGGTCGGATTTATGGAACCAGAGATAATGGGCTCGTTACGGTTCGAGGAGGTGCCCCTCCAAGTTGGCGTGGGCAAAGACTGCCGATAATCGTGAATAACAAATTTTCCGTTTTAGGTACAACTTGAGAATTCTGCGGCAGAAAACCAACCAAACGGAGGGTTACTATTATCCTAGAGGAAGGTAAAGGATCTTTACAATTCTAAGGAAGATTTTACAAGCGGAAGTACCGAAGACACATCTTATAGAATATATATTGGTACTAATAATGTTTTATCTAAAAGGTCAGATGAACTTCTAGCAAGGTACCGCCAACTGATGAGGATGCTGAAAGAGAGGAGTGAGAACGTGGCGTTTACAGGCATCCTTCCGAGAATAGGTGCTGCGAATGTTTTCTATGGAAGTGCATCCAATATTAACAATTCCCTTAAAGTTCTTTGCCCCGGAAGTGGGAGTGTACTAAATCGATTTGTAGGATGATTTTTAAGAACAAATGGAGATATATTGTTTTGCTTTCGAAAAACAAATTTACATGTCTTATTCGAAATAAATGTTTAATGCACTTACGCAGCTTCGATATTAAAGCAATAACGGAATCATGGGCGGAAACATCTAGGAGAGATTTTATCCGCGAATTGCAACTACCCTGATATAAATTAATCAATAAAGACCATACGCATAAACGGGGTGGAGAAGTATTACTCTACACCAGAAATTATATAAGTTTAACCGAAATTAAAATTGACTCTCACAAAGAAGTCCAGGTAATATGCACCAAAATAAAATAGAATGGTTTTCCAATAAATATCTTCGTAGTGTATAGACCATCCCCACTCCATATTGAGCTTGACACGGAATTATATAACATTATTGGAAGTAACATTAAAAATAATTGCACTTTTTAAATTAAGGATTTAAATTGTAGAAATATTAAATATGAAACGTTAAATGTGGACGGGGAGGGGCATAGCTTATTTGAATTTATTGAAACTACTTGACACAATTAGTCAATGAACCCACATGAGGGGAAAATATCCTAGACGTACTTTTAACTAATAACGTTAATCTTATCTCGGTTATTAGTGTTGGGGAAGGTATAGGATCCAGCGATCACGAATCAATAGAGTTCTATATTAATATAAATCGTAACAAGTTTAGAGAGATCAAATGGGATGCAACTTTAAGCAATGTTAATCAGTGCTGGTCCTTTTGCCCCAAGCATTTTAGAGAATTATATGACAAATCATACCAAGAAAAATAAATGAAACGCCTTAAGTAAACCAAAATGGTGGAATGATGATATGGAAGTCAAATTGAAAGATAGGAACTGTGCATGCAAGTGTCTCAAGGGTAACCCATCCGAAGAATATAATCAAATTTACGCAGCTCGACGATGGGAATGTCAAAAGGAAATAAGAAGCGCTAAAGGAAAATATGAAATTTAACTTGTCAAAGAAAGTAAACATAAACTTAAGAAGTGTTTTGATTGTGTACCCAATAGAAACCCTATAAAGTGAACAATAGGACCTATCAAAGGTGACAATATAGAAAAGGCGGCCAATATATTAAATAACTTTGTGTATCCGTATTTATGAATAAAGACGAACATAATATACCACGAACGAACGACGTGATGAACTTTAGCGAGCATAACCTTTTAACCGATATCGAATTCTTCGAAGAAGACATGATAGAATCCATTAAATCTCCGGTACTGATTTAATATATGTCGCATATTTAAAAGAAATTCGTGACGTGTTATTGGGATCGCTAACCAAATTTTTTAACAAATCTTTAGAAAAAGGTGTCGTGCCATTAGATTTTAAGCTAGGGAATATAAGTCCTATTTTTAAAAAGGGAAAGAGAGAACTTTCTACCAATTATCGACCCATAAGTTTACTATCCATCGTCGGTAAATTAATGGAATCCGTCATTCACGCATAATCTCATTAATGAGAGAGATGTTCATGTTTAACTAATCTTTTCAAACTTTATGATTAAAAGCTTTGACGAAAGTAGATCTTTGGAAATAGTTTACTTAGACTTCGCTTGGGCATTCGGCACCGTTCCTCATAGGCGATTACTAAACTAAACCTCTTGTTCATGGAATTAGAAGAACCTCCTACAATTGATAGAGTCGTGACTAATTAATCGTAAGCAGATATAACTTTTAAACCGAAAGTTTTCAGATTGGAAAAATGTAACTAGTGCCGTGCCCCAGAGGTCTATGTTGTTATTCCTTATTTATGTAAACGATATGGAGACCAGGCCTATTTGGTAGAGTATCCAAATTTCCGGATGACACAAAGGTTGTGGGTAAAAATTTGAATGAGAATGATAGCAAATTAATTCTGCGGGATCTAGTTAAATCTTCGAATGGTCTAATAAATGGAACATAAAATTCAATTGAGACAAGTGTAGATTTGTCCACTTAGGTCGAAATAACCAAAGTTTTAACTATGAAGTGTGTGGTAAAAACTTCTCTCTGTGGTCGAAGAAAAAAGAATTAGGGGTGCGAGTTTCAAAGGATTTTAAGTTTAACAGTGTGACGAAGCGTGTAATAAGTGAAACCGAATGATTGGATTTATTGCGAGAAGTTTTCACTACAAACACAAACACGAAGATATGATCATACCTCTATATAAAAGTTTAGTAAGGCCACACCTAGAATACGGGTTACAATTGTGGTCACTTTATACAATGTAAAAATCAATAAAATGGAAAGAATTCAACGACGGGCAACTAAACTAATTCCCTCAATTAGAAAAAGTCGTATATCGAAAGATTAAATATACTAAAACTACCAACTCTCGAAACTTGGCGATTGCGAGGTGAGCTTATCGAAGTATTCAAAATTCTAAATAAATTTGAAAACGTAAATTCTGAATTTTTTTTAATTACAACCATGGTATCATTCGTAACAACAGTTTTAAACCGAAAGGAGTGATGTTTCAAACGAACATAGGTAAAAAAATTTTACCTTTAAAATCATCGATAAATGGAAAGAAGGTAGTAAATTCTAGTAGTGTCAATAGTTTTATAAACAAAATTGACAGTTATTTTACGAATAATGATATTGTTTAGTAGGAAAAAGATGACTCACGAGTAGATGGAAAAGGACATTTATTTCCTCTCAGACGTTTCGTTCCAAACATTGGAACATCTTCAGTGATTCTATTAAAGTAAAGTAAAGCTAATCAATTTAGGAAGGTACATAAAAAAACCAACCAGGAATAATAAAAACACTAAAAACACCCACTAAAAAAACAAACAAGCTTAGGGCAAATCAGATAAAGCCAAAAAAAACGAGACTAAAGTTAAAATATGACAAAGTATAAAATTACAAAATTAAAATATTAAAAGAACCGAATACGTGAACGATATACACATTACCTTAACCAGATAGTCGTTCCAGGAGAAGAATGCAAAGGTGAACGACAAAGGAGCATGAAAATGACTTGGTAGGTTGTAGGGTTATTGGATACATAGGGGAGGGGAAGAATCAGACTCCTTGAGTGTTGGTTTAGTTTTTTTAATATAGAGCGACTCGAGTCTTTTAATAAATGGATTAAAGGAGCCCCAGAGAAAATGGAAAAATGTTCCGATGAAATGAGGTGGCCAGTATTTTTTGCGTGATTTTGTATGCTGGAGAATTCGAGTGTAGTTAAGGGTCTTTGAGTTATATGGGATAGCCAAGATATTTATTGACCCTCTATTTAAGATGTAGGCTAGTCTGGCCTACGTAGCAGGAATTTCAGCCGCCACACTTGAATTGATATACAATTCAAGTATATCAATTTTTCTACTGAGATTAACGTTTACGCTAACCAAGACAATTTCTACAATTCTTTGATATTGTTTAAATATGGAGGCCTGTTGCGGATTGAATTTCGCTTAAGTGAGTATAGTGATGATAGCGCCCAAAGGAGGACTACTAGCATATTAGTATAGAATGGGACCTGCTTTTGAGTGGAATAAGTAGTCCTTGCGGGCTCCCTGTAACTAAGTATCTATGTGTACAAAACAGCGGTGCATCACCAATGCCATCGAAGAACTGGCCTCTTACCTCTGGCCACCCACCCACCAAGCCTGAGCACACACATACATATTCCGCATTCCTCCTCACAGCCGGCTTGCTCCACCACCATTCATTACTACAGCCCAGCTCGACATTGATTCATTTATTTGGTTGAATGGGGCTTCAATGCTGTTGATGATTTGCTGTAAGGCAAGAGACCCCAAATTTAAATTATCAAAAAGACGTGGTGATAACAGCAATTCTGGTGATAATCATGCAACTCTGTAATTTTTCTTAACTATCTTGAATTGATAAATTATATATGGAAAGTGGATGTTTCAATTGCCGCCATCACAAATGAAGGGTTTAAAAACTGTTAGTGAATTATGTGGGAGCATGAAACTCAATACGCCGTTATCACACAGAATTTCTCTGGTCAAGACAGACTAGCGCAGCTGTGTTTAATTTGGGGTGCTTTATCACTGTCTTTCCCCCAGTTTGATAACGCTACCCCGCTCCCAGTTGGCTGCTGTGTTCATTATCCCCCTCTTGGGGTAGAAGGGAATTTCTCTTTTTTCCCGTTCGTCTCGTCGATGCCCCAAATTATTAAGGTTTATGTTTCCTTAAGCCGCGTCCGATATCACTTGGGAATCACGCTTAATTCCCTTTCGCCTCGTCGATGCCCGAAATTATCAAGATCCATGTTTGCTTAAGCCGCATCCGATATCCCCTTGGGACGCTTTCGTTGCGTGCAGCCCTCTGTCGACCATGGTTGTGGCTCCTATTTAAGGTGATGTCTGCAGCAGATACAGATAACCCGAGCGTCTTGCCATTCAGACCCTAGTATCTGTCTCCCGTGAAGTGGTCCCCTCGCCCTTGTGATCTCATCAGCAGATCGTCTTCGTGTAATCTGCCCTGATCAGAGGAAGAATCCGGAAACCCGTTTATACCGCGGAAAATTGTCCTGGGTTTCTCTCGTCTCACTACATTGGTGGAGGTTTCCTGCCATCCGCAGACGAATCTCGATTTCGTGATTACTTCTCCCTGGAGCCGAGGTAATCTCAACCCCTTTCGGAATATCTCTGGACGCCTTCGCATCGAGACCTCATCGATGAAGACCTCGCCATTGGTCTTCCACACCCCCAGTAACCAGGAGTCCTTTCCTCGTAAGTCCCACTTCTTCGTTCCCAGTCCTAAGAAAAATTCTTCATTTGGTGTAACGCCAATAAACTTGCTAAATCTTTCATTCAATCCAACTTATTGGATCACTTATATATTTTCCCGGACTAGTTTCCTTAATTTTTACGTGTCATAATATTCTTTTATCGTACTGTTTATTATTTAGATTTCCATATATATTTGTGCCCTTGTTCTTATTATTTGTATTAAAGTTTATTTTTTTAGAGGTGTTTATCTTTAGAATAACCCTTAAAACGAACCCAGCAAACGTATTCCCTTTTAAAGAGCCACAGCGCCGATAGTGGCTGCCTGGCGTACAGTAGTGTGTACCTTTACAGACTTTTTGGTCACATGCCTTCGTCCCTTGACAAATTACTAACTTTTTTTTGTAAACTACTTATTTCAAATCTAAAGGTAATTAATTAACTGTAAGAGGTGTTTTGTTTTCTAAAAACGACATTTACTTTTGGAGAATATAAAATTATTTAATAGCACTAATAGAGAAAGGCTAAAATCCTAACTCTTCTTCTCGCATCTTTTGATAATGAAAATTAAGAGTATATTTAAAGAAAAAGTGTGTGAGAGAGAGAGAGAGAGAGAGAAAGAGATATCGCCCTTGTTCAATTAAAATGATACTTGAAAAGTAAATGCAAAAGATTGGACATGATACTACACCTCATGCTCATAAAAAAGTTGTTTTTTTAATGTGAAGATTGACATAATTGCAACTATCTTCATTGCACAGCATAACACAATGGGAGAGTTTCCATATCTCTAGATGTGCCAGAAGTTTGACTGAAATAATATTTATTCAGCAAATATCTTTCAATTACCAGGCACCTACAAATATATTCTTTGCGTGACCAAATCTACAACTTTATAGTTGTATATGTTAACTAGGAATTATGATGAACTTTATTTTCCAAATATAAAAGCCATTTAATGATGCCGTATATAAAGTCAAATTCTTTCTAACATGAACTTAGTTGTATAAAGAATTAGTAAAGGTATCTCTATTCAATTTTATCCAAAAGTGTTTTAGTAACCTTAACGTTTTTAGTGTAATACTTATAACCGAACCTACAAATTAAACAGATCCTTTCAAATTTGTTAATGAACAAACAGGATATGAACTATTTTTAAAATACATAAATACTTTTTGGGGGGTTTAATTTACTGATTATTATTTTGCTCAATTCAGAATTTATTTGTTTATTTTTCATGTAAATACCAAGGTTTTTTATTTTTATATAATGACTTTGTTTTTCGAAACTCATTTTAAAGTTGTGCAATTTTATCTGAAAGTTGTATATACTCTTTTCGAATATAAATTTTTAAATTTCACATGATAAATACTTGGCCATAAAACTATGTAAATCTCATCTGAAGTTTAATCTGAGTCGATTTCATCTAACGGGAAGAGGCAAGACTACAGATTTAATTGCAAGATTACGTGCCCTATTTCGCGAGCTACCCATAATTTTATATTGAGAACAATTGATTAAATTTATAGTCTACGAAATTCATTGTATATTTTTTAGATATTTATAATGAGATTTAATGGCCTTTTTATATATTTGAATTGAATGTCCAACTATCTAATTAATTGATTTTTTCAAAAAAGCAATGGTGAACATTTAGGGAAAAAGATGCCATATCAAACAGTTACCTTGTTTGTCTTCAATCCCCGTCCCAATTAACTTAAATTGACTTATTAATGAGACTTAATATCTGGGAAACTATTGCTCTTAGAATAAATGGTATATTGGGATAATTACTCTTATATCGTATCTTTATATTCCTCTTTGTAGAAAATAACAAGATGAAGGGTTTTCATCGATAAGGGTGGTTCCATAATACTTTCCCTATATACAGTATTTTGTAATATTTGAATTGTTATTCCGAAATTTTAATTTCACTAGGGGCCACTGAAAAAGATCAGACTGATGCAGATCCTTCTTGTCTTTGTGGATATCTCATGAGGGGTTTGATGAAAGTTGAAAAACGCTGTCCTCCATTTTAAAAAATGTGAGACAGGAAGACACTGGACCCTCACTGGCAATACAGCTTATCATCAACGGCATTATTTCGCAAGTCACCTTTCTATTCTTTCTTACAATTAGCTCACCTAACGGAAAAAATTGGCGAGGAAAGAAATACATGTCCCGCCAGTGCCTGAGTATAGCTTCGCTTCTTAATGACTTCTCCTCAAACTCATTTGTTTTTCAGATCGGTACATTCTTGTTAATGCGGGGGTGCACGCATTTGATTTCCATAGTAATCTTTGGAAAATCATAGCAAAGCTGTGAGGGTGAACTCGCTCTTACCTTAAACTTACTAATAGACTTCAATTTAAGGCTGAAGAGCTGTTCAAATAGGAGAAATTTTTTTCTGACTGGTAAGGCCACTATTTTAAGGTTTTCGTAGCCTTGTCACGTCGGTGTTCCCCCTTTTTCCTCGATTAAATCATGTCTATGTGCACAGAAAGGTCAACCCCAAATTTAGTTTACCTGCTCATAGACGCGCACTGCTAGGTACATGAATTGTAGCGGATCGGACCTTGTTTTCTCCGAGAATGCGATTATTTATTTGAGAAAACCGATATGTGCAGTTGAAACAGTAGAACCTAGTTCTTTTTGAGAGCCTCAAGAGTGAGTCTGAACTTTTATGCCTTCAAGGTGAGAAAAGCACCCTCCGTTTCTAGCCCTTCCAGGCCTAAGAGTAGGAAGCTTCCGCCTTCCTAGGTATCATTTGAGCTGTTCTACCCTCCCCCCCCCCCGATGAAGACAAAGGCCAATGCTGTCAACATAAGGACTTGACTCATGTTCTGGCCATTATACAACCCCCTCCACTGTGTCCCTTAAGTTGAATGGAACAAATAAAGGTACGTGAAAAAGGCTTAACCTTCTTTTTAAAGACAATAAACTGCAGTTAGATAGCACTGAATAAGATTTTGCTTCTGCAATATTAAGTCATACACCTTCAAATAACAACAAATGTTCCACTTGAATGCCGAATATATGAAGGTAATAATTATAGTTACGATTTCAGTGGCTAAAAGCTTTAGTCTATCTGCCCTATAGTAACCTAGGCCTTTTAAGTTATGGTATTGTCCTCGAAGAGGACCACGACAGATTGTTCCAAGTATAATGGAAAGACTTTTTCAAATGGCTTGCGGTATACTTCAGGCTAAGTATGCTGAGCTATGGAAACTTGGCTTCTTTCATTCCCTTAAATGTCTTAATTCAAGAGACCATTTAGGGTCCGTTAGCTTTGCCCGCCATTCATTAAAACGAGGGTTTGTCAACATCCGAAAAGCGTATGTGTGTCTGGAGTGCAGTAACTTAATTTACATCCAAACATATTCCTATGCCTCCTACTACACAACTTCAGATAATTTCAGTACAGTTCTTCCTTAATATAAAGTAATCTCGACTATCGGTTTCTTCCAGTATCAGCTGACTTTGAATAGGCGCGTTGCACAAAATTCTTTTGTCCTTACAGATGGCCTTTCTTCTCCTCTGTTACTTCACCGGTTTGGAACTTTTCACATAGAGTAATTACTCAAACACAGTAGTAGCTTCCTTGCTCTTCTGATAAATATGCGAAATTTAGGGGTCGGAGGAGCTACCTCTGGTTGTCATGCATATTCATATTAGTGCCGTCCGTGCCATTTTAATTAATTCATGTAGTATATTTCTTCGGCTGCGGGTCTGATTCCGTTTCCTTTCGTAAAACACCATCATGATTCTTGGCTAGCATATGTATCTTCATACAATCGGTGTTACCTTCTTGGGAATCATGTTAAATGGATTAGAGAAAAGTTCGAACATGACCTAATTCGCGTACTCCAGGAAGATTGGACCACCACCTGATGCTCTGTTTCTGAGAAGAAACCCCTTGAAATCGCTTATATCCATATGCTCAAACACGAAATTGCTCTACAAGCATTTCAACCAGGTTGCATGCTCAACTACGAGTGCCAACCTGACTTCACCTCTAGAGAGGAGAACCATTTGTTTCACTGTTTTTGTTAACGAGTTGCGTTCTATTCTTGTTTCTATGCGGAATGCTGCCCTGGTGAGAAATATATACCATACGTACTGTGAGGGTATGGAACGTACATACTCGCATGCCGCCAGACAATCATGGGAACAAAAGAAATTTGTCGTTTGAGTTGACCTTCGTCTCCTCCCCACCCCCTTCCCCCCTCCAACTGGCGACAGGAAGTCTGACGAAAGAAGGCCTATCTCACAGAGAAGCCTAAATTCTATTTGCCTTCTTTATGATACCATGGAGATTGTCCAGAAGGCGCTGCGATAAGCGAATTGTCGTGAATGGAATCTCTCTCTCGATTTCCCACAATCCGCGGGATAAATAACATCGCCGTTCATCTCTCTACAGCAGTGTCCCAAACCAACTCGCGTAACGCGTAACTTTTACGTTGAACGAGAGTCTTTGCCGTAACGCATCGACTGTCAACGCGCCGCCGAGACAACTTGGTCGCTGTCTCAAAGTGTTCCCGAAGTAAATCCCGCCCCGCAGAGTCTGTGACTAGAAGAATACGCTCTGTTGTTCAACGTAACTTGAGAAAGAAAAGGAACATCCAAATAGTTACTGGAAGTAACTATTTGTTAGTGTCACATCCAGTTAGGAATGAACTAACCGGAACTGCAGCCAGCAGCCCCGAACCCGTCGTCTTATCGCCCCTCTCCCTGAGAACTCGCGTTAACGCCACCCGAACCACCCCGTCTGGACCTAAGTAGTCGTCTCTCCAATCCATCCCAATTAATGGTAATCTGTAAACCCAGTGTCCCTCTATTCTTAAATTAACTATTTAATTAACAGTGATTGATACTCCCATTGAGTCATTATAAATCTAGACGCTTAACGTCAGTGTTTAATATTTAATCCTTAATTTTGCCCGTTTAACTATTGCTAATCATTATATTTGTGTAAAGTATAGTTTATTTTTTGTACGTGTGTTTATTTGTGGCTCCTCCCTTTTGACGTACCCTTGGCAAGACTTTAATTAAGAATCCCTTCGGCTAATTTATTCAACCTGTATTATGCACTCTTAGAATTCAACAATCACAAACCTCCCCCCAGTAACAAGTGGGACTTTTATAGTGAGAATCCTGGCTACGGCACAATCCGCCTCTAACCAGCTTTCGCACGTTCAGTAGGAATTAAAGCCTATATATATATATATATATATATATATATATATATATATATATATATATATATATATATATATATATATGATCGTAGATTGAGTCATAGGGTCAATACCATCGACTTAAACAAAAGCGGTGTGTCCAGATCAAGGACTAGAATAATTATTGGACTAGACTATGAGCAATTCTACGACATATATAAAAATGGTGTCAGCTTTAAGGGGTTAAATTTTTGAGGAAGCGAACTCATATAGCCTAAAACTTGCCAACGTCCAATGAAGCCCAAATAAACTAACGTAAATTTTAATAATTAGAGTCTATTCCTCGAAGGAATATAAATAATAACCATTAATAATTCTTTCCAGATAGCAAAAACAAAGCTAGGAAAATATTCGTTATTTTGGGGATTAATTATTAGATTGTATCGGTTATGAACAATCGCAGCTTCTAATTCTCTTACCAGGTGCGTAAGTTCTTTCGTGAGTCACCAGTTGCGTCAGCAAGAGCAGCAATGGCTTCACAATCGTTCGAAGTTTTCGTCAAGCAAGGAGAAGCTATCGGTCTCACAGGACAGGAACTAAAGGAATTCGTCAAAAGCGAACAGCGAGAGGAAAGAGCACGTGAAATGGAAGCAAGAAAAGAAGAATTGGAGGAAAGGAGAAGAAAAGAAGTGTTAGAAATGGAAGTAATAAAAGAAGAATTTGAAGAGAGAGAAAGGATTCGAAAACATGAAAGGGAATTAAGCAGAGACCAAGTTGAAGTCAGTTCTGTTGGATCCCGCTATGAAACTTCCCGAATATAAAGACGAAGAAGATTTGTGCTGATACTTAACACATTTTGAAAAGATCTTCGAGGTAAACGGATGGGCCATAGAATCCGAAGGACTCAGTAGATTGCTCCCATTGCTCAGTCAGCGCTTAAGAGAAATTTTCATCTCGTTATCACATGAAGCTACAATAGACTATAGCACCTTGAAGGCCGAATTGCTATCCGCCTTCAACTTGAACCCTCAGTTCTACCGCGCTAAGTTTAGATCGGCTAAAATCCAGCCCGGTCAAACTTACCGACATTTTGGATATATCCTGAAGCGAAACCTCCAGTTCTGGTTAGAATCCTCCAAAGTCGAATCGGAGTATGAGGCCCTGATTGACTTTATGTTAAAAGACCAGCTATTGTCCACCCTCCCCCAGGAGATCCGAGCATTCGTGCAAGACCGCCGAGCATCTACCTTTCAAGAATGCCTCGAGGAAGCTGATCTCCATGCGACAAATCATCGCCTATACCCACATGATACCCGGAAGAATAGTCCCCCGTCCCCGAAGAATAAATTTAGTCAATGGAAGTCCCAACAAAGGAAACCCCCTCCATTGATAAAGACCACAGCCCCGTTCAGGCCAAAGAATAAGCTATTTGTAGCCCACGAAGACAGAAAACCCCCAGTCTTCAATACCCCCTACAATAACCAGCACCAGAATATGCAGGTTATATGCTACTCCTGCGGTTCCCCCGGCCATTATAAGTCCCAATGTGTACAGAATTCCGGCCTACGTCCCACCCAGAGCCAACAAGTTCACCAAGTAACTTCTACCCTTCCCCCGGAACAGCCAGCCGCGCTTACGTCATCCCCCTCGTCTCTATCCCCACAGGAATTTCAAGTGAACTTCCTTTTTAACAAGAGTTCCCCCGGAGGACTAAATTTCGAAACTGGCTCGATCAATGGCTGTAAAGTGTCCACCCTCGTCAGAGACACAGGGTGCACATGCATTGTGGTGTCGGACAAATTGCTCCCCCCTGTCGACCCCCAACATAAGAAGTACGCAATTGTACACGACTTCTTGGGTCTAGAAAATAGATTCCCGGTAATCCACTGCAATGTACAGTGTAAATATTTCACTGGTTGAGCCTACGTAGTGGCAGCCCCCATCAAATTTTGCTCGGTACTCATTGGCCAGAGCGCACTACTCTTCCCGAGTGAAGTGACTCAAGCTGTCGTCACTCGAGCGCAAGCTAGCCGCGAGGCCTCTCCCCCAACGCGCCTTTTCACCCCAGAGGCTCCTTTAGAGGTCCCAACGAGTAATAAACAAACCCTCAGAGCTCAGCAGAGCTGCCCTTTACTTCAATCCCTTTGGGAAAAGGCCCGAAAGAACGAAGAGGTGATTGTTCGAGGGAACCGACCCATAAGGTACATCATTAACGACTCCCTTCTATTTCGCACCTCGCGAGATGAGTCGGACCCATCTTCCAAGGTCATGTGTATTCCGCGCACACATGTAGACCAAATCCTGCGAGTAGCACATCAAAGTCCCATGGCCGGTCATTTTGGTCACAACAAGAATTCTCAGCGAGTATTTAAATACTTTTTTGGGCCCGGTGCAGCCAAAGATATTGCAGAATTCTGCAAAACGTGCGATTTATGCCAGAAAACCACGGCAAAAGGTCGAATAGCCCCAGCTCCCCTGCAAAGAACCCCAGTCATTTGAGAGCCCTTCTCGAGAATCGCCTTCGACGAAGAAACGGTAATTTACGCCGTCCACCCAAACAACCCCCTAAATATTGTTAATTCGATTTGCGTAGAGTCAAGCGAAAATTGTCCCCTCCCCGTCCTCCCGTCCAAGCTGCCCCCCATAAAAGAACCTTGTCCCGAGTTGGATGTAAACTCCGACTTCACCCCTGCCCAAAGGAACCAAATGATGGCGCTTTTGGAAGAATTTAGTGACGCCATTTCCGAGTCACCAGGATGCTCGACTCAGTTCGAACATGATATCGCCCTCACTACGCTCGAACCTGTGCGATGTAAGCCCTATCCCGTACCGGTGCACCTAAGAGACGCTTTCAATGAGGAAGTCGACAATCTTTTGCAATTAGGGATTATCGAGCCATCTACGTCCGACTACTGTTCCCCAATAGTCATGGTCCGCAAGCCAGACCAGGTGTGAAATCATACCTTGTCTAGATTTATAATTTAAATAAGGTCTACATAATATGCAACAAGATTTTATGGACTTCGATTTAACTAAGAAGATCAGTGTTTGAAAATCATAAATTTTGATGAAAAAGCAAAATATAATTATACGAGATCATTATTTTTCAATATTCTGTCCAAATTGAAACTTTTACCTAAGAAATTTCTTTTTCAAAACACATGTTTCTAAGATTTCGAGGCTAAATTTATCTTGTGGAACCCTTGTGCTTTGAAGTATGTTTTCCAATCCTTTATATTTTTTGTTCAAAGTAATTTATCTTGATCTTCACTTTTCTTTGTATCTCTCTCATACGACGAGGGAAAAATATCATAGTATCAAATATTCTCTAAATTGGCGCCAGCAGAATTAAGGTGAAGAAAAGTCTTGGAACTGGTAAAAGAACTAAAATATAGTGACAGAAATATAACTTGTGACATTGATTTGGCAATCATAGTATAGTAAATGGTAAGTATATCTTAGAAACAAACACATGGAAATCAGAATAAAAAAAAAATCCTTAAAATCACATTGTAATATCCTTAAGAAATACTGTATAATGGTGAGGATCTGCTCTTGCTGAAGGATAACTTTTGCAAGAACAGATCCTCACCATTTTATCAATCGCATCCAGTTTTTGGCTTTGGTATAGGCCAAAATCAATTCAGGCTTCTTTTCATAATTTTTTTAATCTATTGAAGGCCAAGATTGCATGTAGCTCTTATTTGGAAAATAAGAACAGAGAATAAAAATTTTTAAGTTTCTATAAAGTGATTTTGATTTCACTGCCGTTTTGATTCGTGAAATTTAACCCTATTTGCCTATAGGTATGAACTAAGCAACTGTTGCAATATAATTAATATTAGGGCAATCAGTGCATTTATTGTGGTGATTTAGCTTTAAAATTTGGTAGAAAACAGGCGAGGAAGCAAATTCTGATATATATTGGAAGTGAGCTAACAAAAATAAGCAAGCCAAAATATATACCAGCTTATAGAAAAAAGAACATACACGTTGTGAGGTCCTAAAATAAATAAAAAAGCACATATTGTATCTATAATTTGTAAGAATTATATTTCTCAAGGATATTGCAATGTGATTTTAAGGATCACTTTATTCTGATTGTTTTCAAGATATATGAGGATGTACTAAACATGTTAGTGAAGAAAAACACTCATTCTTACTAGTGTTGCAAACCGGTTTTTAATATTTCCTAAAAACAAAAATTGTAATATAAAAAACGGTTTTGGAGTCTGCGTAAAAGACACTTTTTTAGACAATTTCCAGGAATATGAGATAACAGATAGTACTAATTGTGAAGCGAAGGATAGTGACCTAATGTCTTTGTACATGAAAGAACTGAAAAAGATAGAGCTGTCTAAGAAAGCTTACCGGTTTTGTCTCATAAAAAACTGACAATTTGCAACTTTTGTTTGATGCACTTTTCCAAAATACGTACATGAATAGGCAAGAATACATTAAATTCCCTTTGCTTTTTGCACTCCTAGTTTAGAAAAAAAGAATGTCTTAAAGCTATACGTGCATTATTTTATTATCATAAATCTTTATTAGGTTTTTCAGTAAAAAAAGTGGATTTGTTACGGTATGAATTAGTTTGTACCTATACTTATATTCTTCAATAAAGGATGTGTTATACAGTTTTATTTTTGATTAACCCCAATTTGTGTTTTTTTTCTTTATCTGTCAAAAGCGGTTTTCAAATATTAGGCTCGGTGAAAACCAGTTTTCAAAATTCTGGTTATTTAGCAACCCTAATTCTTGGCCGTATCCTATAAGGTATATATAATTTTGAAACGCTGTTTCCTTTTTTTTTAAATATACGAAGATAGTTTTTTATAATAATTAAATTTCTCAGGTAAATTAAAAATAATGACTTTATTATCATTTAACTATACATATAAATATTCAATGGGAAATATATATTAATTATTGATTCAATAGACAGGGCTGAAATTTCTGAGTGAACGTTTTTCTTGTTAGACAGAGGGTTAGATTAGATTAAAATAATCAATAAACGGGTGAGAAGAATTTGTTTCAATGTTACCATACTCTCTCGGCAGTTGCTCTCACATATATAATATTTACCCTGATTAAAAGTGCCACCTTGATTTTCATAAAACCAGACGAACTCCATTAAGTATGTCATGTCAAATAAGAGGTAATCTAAAGATGAGCTCTAACTTAATGGAACGGTAAGTGAAATTATTCAAGTTTTTAATTTTAGCTAAATCTGAAACAACCACAAAAGGAGCTCTCCCTTTAATGTAGTAATATACTCAGAAAATGGCATGTAAGGGGTTATGAGGGAAGAGGGCGAAGTTTCCGGCACTAGCGAATTTGTTTTTCCTTTTAGACCGTTGTTCGAATTGCGTACTTGTGGTAATGGGCCGACTCGGCAAGTTACATGACAGAAGAGACCCTGACGATATTAGTTGATAAATATGCTAGTCATCAGAAGTCTAAAAATCTTCTAGTTTACGTAGGAAACCGTAGATGCCTAAGTATCCTAGTTAGTTAGAATATTAGGTGACACACAAATCAAATTAGTTATCTTCAGGAACTAGAAGAAAAGCCTAAGATGAAATAAATAGCGAATCATTCACTTCAGCCAAGTGAAAAGTAAAAGGAAAAGAACTATAGGGTTGAAAAAGCAGTCACATAAACGTAATAAATTAATTACTTAGGTAATTCAACTATCAATGTGGAACGCACCTATAAAATCTAAAGCAGATCAAAATGTCAAGGAATACAATAGAGCTCTGATGAATGTCAACTCAAAACCACCTGTTAAATACTATTATATGAGTGAAAAAAACATGCGGCTGGTCTGCAGAATAAATCACAAAAGGGGAGGGATTGAAGTTGGAAAGAGATTATTAGTGTTTGTGATCACACGTTGATGGGGCTCGATGTTAATAAATAGGTAACCGGTTATGGATGGTCATCATTTATGGTTTGGAGCAAGTTATTAGGGCACCAATAATAAATTTAAATTATAAATTTAAATCGTATTCTATCAGATGAAGAGCTACAGAGCACCAGGTCAGGATAACATCACTTAATACTTGAGGACAAATTCTAGAGATTTCAGTGCCTTGTTTAAAACAAGGCATGATTCCAGAGGACTGGCACTCTTCCATAATAGTCCTTCTATACAACAATCCTGATCAAAGAGACCTTACAAACTGGAGATCAATGAGCCTTGCTTCTTGTTTTATAACCTCTTCACAAGAGCCATTACGAACAGATTACAAAATCAGTTAGACCACCAACAATCGAGATAACAAGCCGACTTAGGAATATGGTTCTAAACGATTTGCTACATGAATACTCTCAACCAGCTCACGTAGAGTAAAATCTACCTATATAATTATTATTTATAGATTATTCAAAAGCATTTGAACTTAGCGGTCATAAAAGCCTTGAAACATATTGGTATAGATCCTGACTTTTATAACAAAATTGCAGATTCAACATTATATTGCATAAGGATTTCTTCTAGAAATGGCATGAACAATTTTCCTAGGATAGTATTTCCTTGTCTTACACCTTTCTATATTTGATTACAGAAAGGTGTAAGACAATGAAATACTATCCCAGGAAAATTGTTCATGCTCTCTCTAGAAGAAATCACGGAAGCTAAACCGGCAAAAAAAGCGCATTAGGATATATGGGGATAAGCTCAATCGCCTGAGATTCACAGACGATATTGTACTCAAAGCTAGAAGAGTTTCAAACAATGCTTCAAGAACTTAACTATGTTTGCAAACATATAGGCATAAAAGGAAATCTTGGAAAAACAAAGGTCATGGCAATCCAAACAGAGGTCGACTTGTTAGATATTACAATTATCAAGAAGCGAATTGAAATTGTAGATAAATATATTTATCTAGGTCAGCAAATTACATCACCTCGAAAATTTCAAGAAATCCTAGAGTGATTACTTTAGGCTGAAAGGCATTTGGAAAGACAAGCATCATCTTCAAAATCATAATGCCCATGTACCCTGTCTAAAAATTTTTACAACGAATATATAATGCCAAAGCTGACCAAAAAAAGCATTAAAATTTAAACAAAACAAAAAACCCATGAACGCATTATGATGGGCATAACTTGGCAGCACATAAAATCAGTCATTTGGATACGTGGAACCAAACTTCCTTCTTCATTGCGACTACATATCAATACCATGATTTATATTTTAGAAAACAGGAAAAACCTAATTAATGACAATATGAAATAAATATATGTTTTGACCAGCTTTGGCCTCAATAAGAGCTTTAATGCTTTAATACCTACGACAAGGTTTACCAACAGATAGATGGCGTAGGAATGGGCTCACCAATTGCTCCAATAGCAGCTAATATTTTCATGATTCATCTTGAAAATAACTTTATGAAACATTGCCCTTTAGATTTCAAACCCATATTTTATCGTAGGTATGTGGACGACTCCTTTGCTATTTTTGATAATATAGAACATGCCCACCATTTTTTATAAACTCTTATCATCCCAACATTAAATATACCATTGAATTAGAGAATAACTATCAACTTCCTTTTCTAGACGTCATTATAGAAAAAACCGACAAACTAACTACCTCAATATACAGAAAGCCTACCTTTAGAGGCCTAGGAATAAATTTTTTCAGTTATTGAGACTTGTCACACAAACTCAGTGCAATTAAATCTCTAATATATAGAGGTTACCATCTCTACTCCAATTATTCCCTAATGCACAATGAATTCCAGACTCTAAAGTCTTATTTTAAAAATAATTGTTACCCCTCACCTTTGGTTGACAAACTAATCAATAATTTTCTTACCAAAATTTACTCTCCATACTTTCTCTCATATAATGTTCACAAAAATGAAAAAAAAATTCGTAGTACCTGAAATGGGACCTTACAATAAATTATTCACTAGAAAATGCAACAAATTACTGAAAAAATATTTCTTTCATACCAACTTCAAAATCACTTTTGTTAACCCACTTTTCATAGGAAGTTTCTTCTCTTCAAAAGACAAACTTTCTCTAGAAATGAGCAGCCGAATTGTTCATGCTTTTACTTGTCCTTGTTGTTTGCAAGGAACCTATATTGGTAGTACGGTTCGCTCATTGAAAGAGAGGTTTTGTTCTCACATGGGAATAAGCCATCGCACTGGAAAAAAATTGTCTAAGAAGGAAGCTTCTGTAATTAGAAATCATAGTATACAATGCAAGACAGAATGTTCCATAGATAACTTCAAAATAATTGGTCATAATAACAATGAATATAGTCTAATAATTTGGTTACCCTACTAATACGTACAAAATCTCCTACACTCAACATATATAATACCGCTGTTCCCCTTCTTATTTCTTAATTTTAATTACCTCATTCAACAACCAACCAACCTTCTCTTATTTAACAACCAAACAATCAAATTCCTATCCTTCTTTAAGCCACATCCTTTATAATTTCTTCACTTTGTGATTTCTCCTGAACTTCATCGGTAAGCAATATTATACTGTAATTTTTTACTTTTGCGTTTTTGCTTCTTTTCTTTTTTTTTCTCGTGTGAATAGTGATTACATAGGATTAATAATTTGATTCTCTTGCCTTTTAAATTCCTGCTCATCGGTAAGCAATATTATACTGTAATTATTTACTTTTGTTTTTTGTTTTTTTCGTTTCAATTGTGTTATATTAGATTGATAATTTGATTCTCTTGACTTTTAAATTCCTGAGTTATTTTCTCATTTTTGATTTACCTACATAGTCTTAACCTAATTATTTTTAATATTTTTAATATTCTTTAACTGTATTAGATTAATTTATGTTTTAGAACCTGAAGATTAGTGATACGCCCGAAGCGTTGTTCCATAAATAAATCACATGTACCTCAGCCTCCTATGTGTCCTTACATTCACCGTGGAATTATATATATATATATATATATATATATATATATATATATATATATATATATATATATATATATATATATATATATATATATACATATATATATATCTATTTGTGATAGAACGGTCTGAGGCCGCTTAAATTCAGCCGCTATCATATGTTAGAAACAAACACATGCTACCCACGTGCATCTGTGAGAGGAAGCAGAGCGCGTTATCGCCACCATAGCAAATATTTAATCAAGGAGGTTCTCTCCCCCGTTTCGCCTCCATACGTCGAACTCGCCAGATTGAGTTAGGCTTATGGGCAGATAAGGTATTTTCCAGGCGCTACCGGGGCATTCCCCCGAAGTCCCCCACTCAATTATCCCCTACGCCATGGAGACGGCTCCGGGTACTTATACAATAGCTATTCCCAATTGAAGCAGATCCCGATTATCTTCGCGAGGCATCACGCCGATCCGGTCTCCCTTGTGCACCTATGAACTCTCTACCTCGAGAACCCCCTTATTGTCCAGAAGAGGACAATATCCCTTGAGTGCCAAGGTTCGTGCCTTCGAGACGCCAAGTCAACAAGGCCCCCCCTGTTATTCAGAAAGAGAACAACGTTAGAACAGCCATTGTTCTTTGAGCCCGTTTGACAAGAAACGGTTCTCATCCTCCCCTGTTGTTCAGAAAGAGAACAACGTTAGAACAGCCATTGTTCTTCAAGCCCGTTCGTCAAGAAACGGTTCTCTTTCCACAAGACATCACGTCAGGATAATTTAATTTCCCCCTTTTTAACGTTCTTGAAGAGAACGCTTGGTTACAACAATAACCTCCATTGTTCATCTAGAACATCCCCGATTTGCTGTCACAAAGATCGCTCGTACTTCCGGGCCCCACTTCGCTCTCACTCTTCGAAGAAAGTCCTTCCCCTTCGCTAAGGACAACCCCCCGAAGGACCCTTCTGCTGGAAATCGCCAGTGGACCGAAGATTCCTTCGCACTGTCTTCCTCTGCACAACAACTTTGTAATTACGTAAGCCCAGCATTACCTTTAATCATCTAACCTTTTGTCAACGCTACCCTTTGCTTTAAATGGTTTAACGAACCATTCCCCTCCTTTAATTTTTATTTTTTTACCTTTTTAAATCTCTCCAAATCTTAATCCTCGGATTAGTCAGATATTCCCACGACCCTTTCCATTCTCCGTTTATGTAAACATTTTTTCTGTGTGTTGTTGATAGTTTAATTAATAAAACTCTATTTTATTAAAGATAAGCATATTATTTAACCTTATGCACCGTTCCACTTCTTAAGCATATTCAAGATAAATAAGCCTCTCCATGCCCCTTCCCCTTTTGGACTAACCTCGGTCAATCAGATTACCACGCACTCGAAATATTAGAATAATTCCCTCAACGAATAGTTATATATGGTATATCGTCGAGAGTCTATTCTACGACACTATTAGTTGAGAGGAAAGAGATAAAAGCTAAGAAATTAGGTATATATACAGTTATATATACATATATCCACTAATGTACATACGCATCCTTTGCTACGTACAAGTACGTTCACTTCGTAGGAGTGGTGATACTACGTCTCATCACCAGTGGCGATGCGGTTGAAAAACGCGTCACCTTCTTCCTCGTACCGGTCCCAAAGCTCCTGACTAACAGCCAGCCGGTTGTCTTTTTGCTTTTGCGTGAGCATACGTGGAACCCACCTGGTACACACTTTGTTGTACCCCAGAAATAAAAACATAGTTTCAAGTGCGCCGACACTCATTTTCAACTCTACATGCATTTCATTTACCGTTATACGCCTATTAACGGAGATAGGCTGATTGAGGCGCGCTTCACTTTCTGTAGTGGCAGATGTCCATGAGCGTCCGGTGGTCGGTTTCTAACTCACATCTCTGTCACCACTCTTGAATCGAAGAACCCATCTTCTAACCGTATTGACATTAACTGCATCGGCTCCGTAAGCGTTCATAAGGCTTTGCTGAATGTCGATTGGTCTAACTTCTTCTCCATGGAGGAATTCAATTATGCATCCCTGCTTTTGACGCACTTCCACGACAGAGGTTCATTTCTTAGACTGTCAAACTGTCAATTTCTGCAACAGAGAAATTAAAATTTCAGATTATCAGCGCAAAGTTTCAGTCATCATAACAATGCTTAAGCAATCCGCTTGCTTGGGGCGGACTAAAAGATTAGTAGGCATATTACTTTAAGTTTTTTTAAAGTTTGAAATTAAATATGGCGAAAGTCCTGTGGTGGTTTTTACTACCGGCAGAACTTGTATTTTCTCTTTCCTTATATGTGCTATGGATAATGAGGACTTTATTTGTGAGCTGATAAGAAAATATAGTAAAAAAATCCCTTGGAGGTTCCTAGCCTAAGAAAAAACTGGGTTTGATAGGGTAACGCTTTTGTGGATTCGAGTTACTGTGCCTGGTAGCTTAACGGTAGAGCATCTGACCGGCAATCAGCAGACACAAGTTTGAGTCCCGACAAGGAATCTCCAACTCTTTCCCCTGGCGTTATTTCTGTCTTCTCAGTATGGGTTGCCTTCATTGTGCCGTCCTTTGCTCTCTTTGATCCTTGTGTTCTTCCAATGTCCCTTTCTCTTGCCTTTAAAAACTCCTGTTTCTTGTCTCATTGCTCATTTACGTCAAAGGTGCATGTTAATATACTAATACTTTGCAAATAATTTGATACAACGGTTAGTTGTTTGTTATTCGAAGAGGCTTCTGAATCTGTCTTGAAAGCCAATATTCTTTGTAAATTAAATTAACGATGAAGACAACAAATACAAAAAAAAATGAGCCCTTCCGGTTTTTGTTCAGTTGTGACAAAGCAACTTATCTAGCGAAGGGCACGAAATGAGAAGCGAAGGGTCACGAAAGAAGCATCACAAGACTGTGTGAACTGAGCCAAGGTTGACTTGTTCCGGGGAAGATTTCGGGTCGTATCTCACTCACATTGAGGAAATCTTTGAGGTGACTCACTGGAATATTGTGGCGGACGGCGTAGCCAAGTTATTGCCTTTGTTGAATATCCAGCTCATGAATATTTTCCTCTCACTCCCGTCAGAGGCACTATTGACTACTCAACATTAAAAGCCGAGTTACTTGGCCTCTACAATATGACCCCGGACTTTTACCGTGCAAAGTTTCGGCACTGTAGCATCCAGCCAAACCAAACCTTCCGTCAGTTTGGCTACACCTTGCAGCGTCATTTTAACTTCTGGCTTGACGCATCCAAAATTTCCCATGATTACGATGCTTTGGTCGACTTCATCCTGAAGGATCAATTTCTGGCGTCACTCCCTTCAGAGATTAGATCCTTTGTCAAGAATTGAAGCCGATGGAAGCCGATGTTTATGCGGCAGGCCACAACTGTTATCCGAAAGAAGGAAAGAAGCCGGAACCACCATCTCCCAAGTCAAAAGCTGGTAGAAGTAAATTCATTCCCCACAACGGAAATAAGTTCGTTAAGGTGACTGGTCCTTCCAAACCCAAAACTCTCTTCTCGCCCGACAACCACGAGGTCAAACCCTTCGCTTCTACTCCTCTTGCTTCATTGTTCCCCAGGGAGACTATTGTCCACTACTCCTGTGGAGTCGAGGGTTACGTGAGGACAAATTTCCCCCAGAACTAGCAATTTAGAAATAAATCTCTTCATCAGATGGACCAAATAACTGCTACGCCTGCGGTCAAACCGTCGTAAACAGAAGCTCCTCTTCCTTCAAGCTCGCCGAGTCCTGCAGGCCACGAAGTGAACTTTTTGTTCGATAAGAGCACATCTGGGGGCATCCAATTCGAAACTGGAGCGGTGAACGGCTGTGGTATCACCACCCTCGTACGCAATACAGGGTGCACATGCATCGTGGTTTCGGACAAGCTGTCCTATCTCCACCCTTGTACGCGATACAGGGTGCACATGTATCGTAGTTTCGGACAAGCCCCGGATCACGACAAGTTCGCCAAAGGGCCCTACTACTTGGGGTGCGCAAATAGATTCCCCATCGTCAAGTGTTACATAGAGTGCGCTTATTTCACTAGCTGGGCCGAGGTCATCGCAGCACCCATCAAATTTTGTGCTGTCCTAATTGGCCAGTGCCCACTGCTATCCTCCCCTTGTGGCTCAACCTGTACAACCCATTCTCAAGGAAAGAAGGAATTAAAAGCACCAGCACCTTTGGAACCTCCCTGCGCACCCGACTTCCGGATTGTGATGAACATAGAGTTTACTAAAAGTCCGAATGAATGCGAGTTTCTCCTTTATCACGCATGCTCCGAGGGAAATAATACCGAATACCGAGCATTATGTGTTCCCCGCTCCCATGTTCATCTCATTTCGCAAACCGCCCACGATAGTCTCTTTTGGTTCCATTTTAGTCATATTAAGACCGCTCAAAGGATCGTAAAGTATTTTTATTAGCCAGGTGCAACGAACAAAATTCTGCGCTACTTTCGTTCGTGTGACATCGGCAAGAAGACGGCGATTAAAGGGCGAGTTACGCCTGCGCCTTTAAAGAAGGGCCCGCTAATCTCCGAACCTTTCTCTCGAGTGGCAATTGATTTAATCGTGCCGATTCATCCCCAATCAAGCGAAGGCCACAGCTACGTACTAACTCTGGTCGATTTTGCTACCTGATTCCCGGAGGTCGTGCCTCTCAAAAAGATTGATACGATCTCCTGTGCAGAAGCTCTCATTACAATTTTCTCCCGTGTTGGCCTACCAAAGGAAATATTCTCAGATCGTGGACTTCAATTTACGTCCGAGTTAATGGAGTATGTAGGCAAGTTGCTAATGTTAAAACTTTTGTTTACCACTCTGTTTCACCCGGCTAGAAATGGAATGTGCGAAAGATTAAGCGTTAGTCTCAAGACCATTCGGAAGAAATTGTGTGCTGAACATCCCAAAGAATGGCACCGTTATCTTCCAGTAGCTCTCTTCGCGTACCGAGAAATCCCCCAACGCACATTGGGATTTGCTGAGTTCAAGTTCTTGTACGGAAGGATTGTAAAGGAGTTATTCAACAACCAGGAATTGAGTCAGGAAATTCATTCTTCCTGCACCTATCTGCTCGATTTAAGACAGAGGTTAAAAAAATGCGCTGAAATAGCGTACCAAAATGCCGTACTTACTTGGAAAAATACAAGACTCATTTCGACTGCAAATGCAAGGAGAGAAAGTTTAATCCCGGTGAAGAAGTTAGCGCGCGCGCTAACCAGATTGTAGCGAAAGATGAAGAATCACCCATGTAGTCTAGTTATCCCTTGGACCACCTTAATGTAGTACAAGTTGCCTGCGCAGAACAAGAAAAAGAATATCCTTTAAATGTCTTGCCAGACGCAAATGATTCCTCATCGGCAGAATAAAAAATCAGTGACCAGCTGTCCCCTCTTCAGAAGGACCAATTGCAGACGCTCCCGAAACAATTTGGCGAGGTCATAACGGAGATTCTGGGTTGTGCTGCCCACTTCGAGTATAACGTCCAGCAGACCACCCAGAAACCTATGCTCTCCATGCCGTATCCCTTGCCCATACAACTGAGAGAGGCGTTTAATAACGAGGTTGACAAATTATTAAATTTAAAAATCATAGGGCCCTCAGAATCAAATTATTGTTCCTCGGTCGTTATGGTCAAGAAGCCAGATGGATCATATCGTAAAGTGCATCGACTTTAGAAAATTAAATTCGGTTACCGTGTTTGATGCTAAGCCTATCCCTATCATTGACCAAAATCTCCATCTTTTCGAGAAGGCAAATTTATTACAGAACTGGATTTGTGTAAGGCATACTACCAAATCCCATTAAGAAAAGAAGTCAAGAAATTCACGGCTTTCCCCACTGAAAAGGGAGTTATGCAATTTCACCAGCTCCCCTTTACTTTTGTGATGGCATGTAGCAATTACAATCGAATGATGAGAAGGATTTTAGACGGCTTACCTAATGTAACCTTCTACTTCGACAAAATCTATGTGTCTACCCAAGACTGGACTCAGCACTTGACTACCCTCCAAGGCCTGTTACATAAACTCCAGGAGCATAATCTGACAATTGGCCCCAGCAAGTACCACTTCGCTTTTATTACAATATATTATTTAGGTTTCCATATTTGGAATGATCGGCTAGCTTCCCAGGAAGAGAAAATTCATGCTATTGTGGAAATGTCCTTGCCCGCGAATAAAAAAACAATTACGATCTTTCATGGGCTTCGCATCTTTCTAACGGCGATTCATCCGAAATTTTGCCTCCATTTCCGCTCCCTTGTGCGCATTATTGAAGATGAAGGCCCCCAAGTGCCTCGAGTGGACACCGTTGTCAATCAATAGCTTCACCCAACTTAAAGGAAAATTAGCGTCGGCACCTATCCTCCACCTGCCCAATCCAGATAAGCCATTTGGCATTCGAACAGACGCCAGCAAAGATGGAATAGGCTGTGTCCTGAACCAGTACGGGAACAAAGGCGAGAGCTTTCCCATCGCATACGCTAGTCGAAAATTAATCCATCGCGGAAGGATCTACGCTGTGCTTGAGCAAGAAGACCTCGCAATAGTTTGATGAATACAAAAATTTTAAATGTTTCTGGTAGGTAAAGAATTTGTCATAGAGACCCATCATGAACCTACTTAATGTAAAAATTTTAATCTACGATTAATGCGTTGGAGTCTGTTCCTCCAGGAATTTCAGTTCAGAATTTTGTATATAAAGAGCTCTGATAATTATATTGCAGATAGTTTGAGCAGAAACCCATTGGAATCCCCTCCAAACTAATCCTGAGCCATTTTTTTCCGTTGTGATTTTAAGATTTATTTTGTTTTTGATTGTAAATATGCACATATAATAAGTAATATGGGAACGTGTATCTTTTTTTTTGTGTATTTTGGATTTCTTTTTCTTTATTTTAATTATTATTGTATAATTTTAGGATTCTATTAACCCGGGGCTGTTGATCGTCGATTTAAACGTATCAATGATAATTGTAGCTATTCTGAATTGTTTTTTTTCTTTAGTATAGTAAACAGTATATATATTGTACCCCCCTATTCTTTTTTTTGTGTTTTGTTCTAATTGTTTTGCGGATTTAGTTCCATCTATCCTTCAATTTTTTTCGTTAGTGTCGCGAAACTATGAGGTGCAACCCTTAAATTATTTTTTGATGTCACTTCTCCCCTGGAAGTTCCATCTCGGGAGAATCTTCAATCTACTACCGACGGAAGCACTTCCTGCGATTAGAGGGCGCGATGGGCACGCCGAGAGAGCCAAAGGTTCGTGACGGAAGCATCACGCGAATGTGTGAACTGAGCCAAGGTTCACTTCTTCCGGCGACGCGTCTGATAAACTTGACTTCCCCTTTCCAATGCCCGGGGCAATCCGCTTCCGGCAAGCTCGTATAAATTATCAGACGCTGGAGTTAGGAATTTAGTATCAGCATACCCTGAACGCGACGTGTAACTCTTGATCGGCTCCCGCAACCCAAGAGCCTGAAGGCAAGATTTCTATTCAGATTAATTGATAGTCTAGCGACAAGAGAGTATTGTTCTGAATTTTGGCTCCGTTCTCATCTCGGCAAGATACTCCCTCGACCCATATTATTGAGGTTAACCGAAGTGATTGTAAATCCCATTTGTAGTGCCTCTCTCTCTCTCTCACTAAGCCTACCTCTAATTAGGTTTCGCGAAAGACAGAATCGCGATTTAATTCTAACGTTCTGTGGACAGTTTGTTAGTTTGTCGGTATTCGTAGCCGCAACCGAAAGTCCCTTTAAACCATTCCCGTATACATCTAATCTGATTGGATACAAATATAAAACCCCTTTTATTTATTTGTATATATTGGTTGTATAGTAGTAAAGTTTCTTTTGTTTATTCAGTTTTGATATCCCAAAACTTCCAAGATAATTAAATTTTTCGGCCAACGTTACAATCGCACTCTTACGTATTTTTTGTCATTACCCACGCACATAGCGGCTTAGTCCGCTTACACTTTTCTGGTCCCTCTCGGACCAAGGACAAAACGGACCTACGATAATAGGGTCAAATCCACAAGTCGAAGAATTTAACCGTTTTCTTTTTTTCCAAGTCACAATGTTTTATAGTGAATTTTTAGACGCAATATTTGCCACCACCACCGATTCTTACATATATACGAGGGGCGGTCAATAAGTTTTGCGAATCGGTAGGGCAAAACAGAGGAAGGGGGATGGCTGTTTGTGGGGGTGTTAGGACAAGTTATGACAAGTCAGGACCTGCAGCTGCACGCTCCTACCTCGTCTATTTAAGAAGCAGTAGCTGATCACAGATCGTCAGTCACAAATTTTTCAACAATGGAGAAGGTTGAGCACCGCGCAGTGATCAAATTTTTGACCAAGGAAGGCAAGAATGCAAAAGAGATCCATGAACGCATGGTTGCAGTGTACACCGACACTGCCCCTTCCTATGCAACCATTGCTCGCTGGAATAGGGAGTTCCACCATGGTCGTGAGTCCCTTGAAGATGACCCCCGTCCAGGACGCCCGTCAGACGTGACCAACGAGGAAAATGTGGCCCGTGTGGAGAGGATGATCCTCGAAAATCGACGGGTGAAGGTCGAAGAAATCGAGCGAGAACTTGGAATATCACATGGAAGTGTTATCAACATCATCCACGACAATTTGGCCATGACCAAGGTCTCTGCCCGTTGGGTCCCTAGAAACCTCACGCCCCATGATCGACCTTAACGTCGTCAAAGTCCACAAGGCTAGAGTTGTACAAGCTGCCCTGCGCAAGTGCGGATTCGAGGAGCTCAACCACCCCCCTTACAGTCCAGATCTGGCCCCTAGCGACTACATTTTATTCCGCCAGCTCAAGGCTGCACTGCGTGGACGCCGGTTTGGGGACGATGAAGATGTCCAGTTTGCCGTCCAGGAATGGATTGAACAGCAGTCGGGAGATTTCTGGTTGTTGGGAATTCGAAGCCTCAGGGACAAGTGGCGTAAGTGCATTGAAGTCGAGGGTAGTTATATCGAAAAATAATAAAACACTTTTCCTTATATCCAAATTGCAAAACTTATTGACCGCCCCTCGTACTTTGGTTGTTAGTCAATGATATGAACTTTTGGAACAAGTGCAGTATATTATGATGAATTATGTGTGATTTCTATGTCCTTCTTTACTGCTTTCAAAGACATCGATTCCTATTTTATAACACATCACTAAACAATTACAACATTCCTCTCACTTCTGGAGTTTCAACACTGTTTTGGGGGCAAAATCCACCATTCATAATAAGTAAAACTCTACTATCACTCAAATTACTTCACTGCTCATTGTAATATTCAATGATTGTTTATTAGTATCAACTTCCCTTTTTAATATCCATTTCTCATAACTAACCTTTTTTATATTTATTTAAGTAGAGCCTAAATATTGTGAATGTATTTTTAGTTTCAAATACAAATCCTAGATTGTCATTCTGAGGAATAGGTTAAAACCTAAAGATTCATTAAATCTTTTTCCTTGGAGAAATTTCTTGCCAGAAGTAATATTGTTTACCGATAAATTTTAATAATGGATAACTCTTGAAGGAATCACACTGTTCCATTTCAGCATAAGAGTGAATGAGGGAGAAAAACAATAAGCACACAACAGAAAAACTAGACCAAAATAGTATCCATAGTGAAAAAGAACGTAATTTTAAGGTTCAGCCGACATATACCTCCATGCACTTTTACTTCATGTCCCCTTTTAAAAATATATCCTAAGTCTAAATATTAATATATTCTTTGAGAAACTTTCTTCCATAGAAATAAACAGAGGAATATACACTAGAAGAAGCAAATTAGGATATAATCTGTTATTGCAAATTGATGTGAGTAGTCGATGCGCGACTGGCAAAGAAGCCATAAAGCTTTAATAAGCGCTCTATAGCCGTACGCGGAAAATTTTAATAAGTGCAGGTGATACATAGGGCAAATTTTATCATCAATACTCTCCGAAAATTTTGAGCAGGTGCGTATTAAGGCCAATTTGAATTGAACGGGAGCTGCGACACTTCCAAAACGCATCAATCCGATTGAGTAAGACTATGTCATCTGTCATCCGAGAGCAGAGTCTCATCTCCTGGATTAATGCACTCTTAATACTCACATCAAAAGAAGCTATTGCTATGTCCAGCCAAATATATAACACTAGAACGAAAATAGCAATCTTAATGATTAATTCTCATTTCTTAAAGTCTAGGTAGTCTCTCCTGTACCGCGTTTTATAGTTTTAGTTCTTTTTCTTCATTTATTCATATTTGTCCTCGGAGAATATATGTTTATTTAGGTTCCAAATCCCTTCTTATAAAAGCTTAAAATAAAATTTCGGCAATAAGCTTATAACTAAACGTAGACAAATATTGATATTGAAAAGCTTCATTAAATAGCAATGTTTCATCCTTTATTAAATATTTCATTCGCTTTTGAGGTATTTGCTGATATTTTGACAAAATAAGAGAAAAACACAAATCAGTGACACGCGGAAATTTCACAGTTGCCTATCTCTGCGTTCTCTAATAAATATTTTTGGGATATATTTTACTCTTTTTTTGAGAAGCACTGCGGGAAAGCATCCTCATTACTTTAGTGATTACTTTGATCAACATCATGCTTTAACTTATTTTCCAATTGATACTTCGCAGAGACGTAAAACTCTGTGAAGGTCTCTCTTTAGTCTCCATTGGAATGTCCATATAAATGGCTTCTTTGGTAGCTGAAATAGGCAAATCTATCTTATAATAAGAGGGTGAGGGGCAAGAAATTTTATGCTGCATAATTTATTAGATTCTGGGCTCGAGTATTTCAGTAGTGTAGGTTGAAATTACTAGAGTTGGGTAAAGTTAAGTATAGCATGTTGCACAAAAAATATTGTTGTATTTGTAGAAGAGGTTTATTTTGGAAAAACATTTAATTTCTAAACTTTCTATATTTTTCTTCCCTATGGATTCTGATATTGTTAATATCATAATCTTAAAACATACATTGTATTCGAATACTCCATTCCATTTGGCTTGCTTAGATGCCATTATCAGTTTCAATTCTTTTTTTTGCTTCTTTCATCCTACAATATGCAGTATACAAATATTTATTTGTATGCTCCGTAAATAAATTTCTCTCTTGTAGGCTAACATGCCTTATTTATAGTAGTATGTAGTTGATATATGAAAAAAATATATTGTACGTCAAAGAAAAGGTTTTAGCAAAAAGCAAAAGGAACAAATGCAATCCAATTAAGCAACAAAACTTTCTTGATTTCAGGTTTCTTTGAAATATAATCCTCTTTCTCCTCTTAACCCTCAATAAGAACTGAATGGAATTTTCGTTTCTACCCTTGTGATTATTATTATTAAGGTCTCGATGTCAGACAAAAAATCCTCTATTCTCCTTCACAAAAGCCCATTATTAAGAGGTACTATGCCAGTCAACTTTTAAAATTAAGAAGGTCTCCCACGTCAATTAAAAATGGATTATATATTCATAGATCTACTCAGGTCTTTAAAATAAATCTAAAAGGAAGTTGTAGGAATAACGAAAATACAAATTATACTACTTCCGTATTAATCTTAATTTAAAAAGAGAGTCATCTACACATTAATAAGGTAAAAGCTTGAAATTACTTGTTCTCTGCTAAGTAAAACGACCGACTCGCAAAAGGATTTAAGGTTATATAATTGACTCTTTGAGTTATTCTCAGCTAGAACATTATGGCTAAAAATGACTCTCAGTACTATTGTCATTTTTTCTTCAATCATGGTTGGTCTACTGGATCAAAATGCTCTTGTAGATTCAAAATTATTTTAATGTTGACTGTAGTAGGATGCCCTTTTCTGGTCATTACACTCTTTGACACCACTTTTGTCGTGGTATTCTTTGTGGTCGTGATATATTTCTTTGATGAAGTAGGCTTTGATCTAGGAGTGCTAATTCGGTAGTTTTGTTCTTAAGGAAGAGCTATTTCAACACGTAAGGATAAGAGGAAACACAGGATTTATACCAAAATAAACATCTATTTTAAATGAAACACTTAACTATGACAAACAAACAATTTACACATTTGTATCCTTGTCTCAATGCTAACTAAACTCGACTATTTATGTTGGCATCGAGGCCTATCGCACAAAGCCTTCTATGACAAAAATAAACAAATAGGCTACACGTAAACACACCAATTGCCGATTAGTATTTTTATCGCGACTCTATTTGATTAGCGTTAAACATTAAATTAACGTACGCTCGTCTACAAGCAAATATGACCGAGGTTCACGAACAATGGTTTCTACTCCCCTTAAAACGTGAGACGTACTAAACTTCTACTATCGCAATATGAATATAAATGTTCTTTCTAACTTACATTACAGGAGGTATTAGGGATTGCCGGATGTCGCTGGAGGGCTTATCTATCACTTTGGAGTGTTGTCTTTGCCGATCCTTGAATCTCGTAGAGGTAGTATGACGGTAGAGAGATGAGACAATGTAACTTCTAATTAAAGAACGGGAGCTCATTGGGGCCGGGTTCTTCTCCTCTCACTCTTACGGAGCTTGAGATGTGAGAGTCACTCGAGTGTGAGCGGGTTTACTTTTCTTCAGTGAGACTTTTCTCCAGTCTGTCAAGGATTCTTCGGTATGGCACCGATATCAAGATTGACTATTTATGTTAATTCGACCCGGGACGGGGGAATCGATTTCTTCAATCTGATCCTATCGTTTCTCACGGAAATAGTCCTGTAGAGCTGAAGGATCGATCTTCACGAACTGATCCTTCTTCTTTCGTATCGACTTCTAATCTTCTTGTCCGGCTGAAGGATCGATCTTCATGAACTGATCCTTCTTCTCTCGTATTGACTTCTAATCTTCTTGTCTGGCTGAAGGATCGATCTTCACGAACTGATCCTTCTTCTTTCGTATCGACTTCTAATCTTCTTGTCCGGCTGAAGGATCGATCTTCACGAACTGATCCTTCTTCTTTGGTATCGACTTCTAATCCTTTCTCTTTCTTTTCGGGGCTTATTTATAGGCGGATCAACGCCCCATCTAAAGGGGGAAGTGGCCAGGCCACAATGAGGGGAACGCGAATGGTGAGAGCGAGAAGTGTAGAGGTTGGCACTGGAGTGCTCAAGTCGGCTCGCTAATTAGAGAGACTCTCAACCGCACTGCTACTTGGCGTGCCTTTTGACTAGCACCGCTTTTTTTTCATAACCACGGGTTTATGGGTCTCGTAGGTAATTGGACCGTTAGAGCATCGTTTAAGGGCCTTATGTGGTCGCCTTAAAACAGATGTTAGCTCCAAATGCCCAACGCGGCGGGGAGATCAAACAGGGTAGGCAGTTACTGTAATTCGCCGGTTACCGTTCCCACGCTTCTCCTCATGGGGGGGGCTTTAATGTACCTATACTCCTCCGGGATGCTTAATGTAGCCATTTCTCTACATTGACAATCCTGAAAAGCTCAAATCATACTTACTCTCAATTAAACTTGAGTATACTAATATTATTTATCTGTAATGGGTATTTATTTATTAGTATTTCTTCAAAATTTTCCTTTATCATCTATAATATACAAGTGATTTTAACAATTTTCCTAAATTTACATATTCTTTTGAGAATTATAGTTCTGCCCCAATATAAGGAATTAGATTGGTGTATTCAAATTAATTAAAGCTGACATTTGTAAAGAACAGGAGAGTTTAGATTAAAGAAGAAAATTATGTCAAAATGCTAATTTGCTTATTGAGTCATTGGTAAAAGATATGGGACTACCATATTTTCCAATATAAAATCAATAGATCAAATCGAACGTTGCATTTTGTTTTAAGATGTTTACATTATAATTTGAAGGTAAAATATACAAAAGTTTAGAGTACAAACCCATTTTATTCATAAATGCAGTCAATTGATTCGCGCAGCCTAAATTAACAATGATGTGCCTTGTTCTTCAGTACTACTTCAATTCTTTTTGACATGCTAGAGACCAAATTTGCGATGATATCTTGATTGATATTGCCTTTTTTTTGTTCAATAAGACCAACAAGTGCAATTAATTGGATGGCTTCGGTTTCTCAACGAATAGTTTGATTATCGTGCACAAATTCTCAATTCTGTTCAAATCTTGAGAATTTCTGGACCAAAGTCCCCATAACTCGATGTTATTTTCAGTCAAGAAATTAATCGCGTTTGCGTGGTGACAAGGTAGTCTATCATGCCTGGAATACAGTTATCATCCCCAAATTGGTCCTGAGTTTTTGGATAAAAGGTGCTGACTTTTCATGTTTTGGTACCCTTTTGAGTTCCTGGCAGTGTTCTTGGGCAAAATTGCTAGGCCTGCCGTTTCTATAGATGAGAAGCCACTCCAGACATGGATAGTGTCCGAATTCTTCACCATGGGCATAGCATAGGACTTGGAGAAGCGTACTTTTTTCTCCTCCTATGAGGGATACGCCAATTGCTCCAAGCTATCAAAAGGGAGCTTCATCACAGAATTTCACTTTGCCATAGTCTTCATTAGTCAATTCTTGATCTTTTCCTCAATAGTGGAGCTTACCCGTAAGGTTCCTTTTGGTGAAACGAAGCTTCTTTTAGCCCTTCTCGATTTGTGACATTTGTTATAAGGACTGCGCATCACTGAAACGTTCACACCTGAATAAATTCAATCGCAACAAAGTTCTGCATTGGTAGCAACACGGTCCGTGAGCTAAGACCTTCAAGGAGGAAATTTTGGTGTCTAGAACACTTCTTCATACTAGTGTACTCATTCTCTTTACGTCATTAATGATCATACAGAAGGTGCTCTTTGATGGAATACCCTTAGTAAATATCTTCTTGCATTTCAAGCCACTTTGAGTGAGAGTGACGTTATTTTACCTCTTTACTTTGGTAAGAAACATTTCTCGAGTTAAATATGATTAAAAGATTAATTATTATCAAATAATATTACGAAATATATCAACTTACACAAAATCATTATTTTACCCCATCTTTTTCATCATTTTACTCTTCAGCCATAACTGTAGAATAATCTTTATAAAAATGTGGTGCATAAGTCTAATCCATACAAAGTACTATTGTTAAAGAAGCATTATTTTGGTTGGCAAATGGATAAAATGTACTTAGGATTCGGAGCCAAAGCGAACCTAAACAATTCAGGAAATTTAGTTCAAGAAAGGACCCAAGGTACGAGTATATATATATATATACAATATATTATGAGTTTGCTTTCTATGGCCTACATTCCGGGTTTCCGCATTATTTTCCTATATTTTCAGGAATTTCAGCGATTTTTAAAATAATAGTGAAAACTTGGTATAATTTAATGTATTACTGATAAAATAAGAATTTTACAGTTATATAAAAACATTTTGCAATTTCAAGCAATTCTTACTTGAAATGACTATTGACTTTGGCTGTGAGAGAGCAAACAAACCCATATCAGTGCCTTCAAACGTACATTTTAATATTTAAGAAAGAAAAGTTCAACTAAGAAATAATTTAATGTACTAGAAATTGTTGCCGAGCATTTGGCTTTAAATGTAATAAAAAAATAAACCATGCATTTCGCATGTTTGTCGCATAAGTGCGGAAGGAATGTTCAATTTATTCATCAATGTGTTTAAATATTGAAGGACAAAAACACTTAGAATATATTGTTAATTGAAGACGTTTGGCTCTTTTTTGGTGCTTCATTAATTAACTCGAGTAAATTATGTGGATTTAGTAGGTAGTCAAAAATTTGCATTATTATTTTCCTTTGTTTCGATTACTTATGAAAGCTTACAAAGAAAACAATTTTCAAAATCAAATCGATATATGGTAATTAGTGGAACAACAAAATCTAAAAATTGCACCTTCGGGTCTTCTTATCACGTTACAAGAGAAGTTAGACACCGATTCAGTGAACAAAATAACATTGGAGGAACCCAACACATTTCGGTGATCAAGAGGTATATGGAGCAAATTTTCAATAAATTTCTTTACGTTCTCGACGCAAATCTGGAAATACCTTCCAAATTGATCATTTATTCTATTGGTTGAGTATTTCAAGACAGCGGGTATAAAAGTCTAACTTGATTGATACGGGAGATGAAAATAGGATAACAAATCTGATGTTAGTCAAAAGATTCTCTCAGTTGAGTGTGACCTGATTTAGAAGCCTTGGATTAATCAATATCGCCCGAATGGATAATAAAATGAATATAAAGATCAGAAAGACGATCATTTTTAAGCCCGAAGTCATTATTTTGGTGTTAGGGGGCGATGTAGTATCGCGTGATTTTAATATTGAGCCTCGATGGTGCAACGTTTCGTGACAATGTGGGCATGGTAAGCCGTTCGCAGCAAGGGTAGATGAATAGGATTGCCCCATATTGGACACTAGTACTCCATTTGCAGACGTCCAGAACAGAGGAGAGAGTAGGCATGTTGTGCTGTGAATGTGGGAGGGAAAATGAGTTCGGTGTTGTGATTGGCGATATGCATGATGATCTTGTAGAGCTACCAACATATGAGTTGATATCAAATGGGATTAAACCCCAACCTTCACATCAGAATTCTAACGCCGTATGCAGTAGGCTATCAAGAGCTTCGATATTTTAGAGTTGGTGCGCTTTCATCGATTTCTTCTTAAATTCCAGGTTTTAGGTCGGGATAAATTTTATATTTCAAAGTTGGTTCAGGTAATTATTAAATTAACTATTCAAATTATTAATTAAATTTGATTGGTTGTATCATAGTTAGCGCTATCGTTTACTCACCTGGTGGTTGAGATCCCAACCTGGGTTAATTTAAAGCACATAAAGATCTGCTTGACAATATGGGTAAGCCCAATGGATCAAGGTGGCGAAAATCGCTGCATTGAGGGAATATCGATGGGCAATGTGTTTAAAAACAACCAGAGATCATAGTACAACATGCATGGTTCCGCTTTTAGGGTATGTTTATATGAGCAAAACCATAGGAGAGAAAGGTGCTCCATGATTTTCAAGTTGTTTTGAAATAAATATAAATTGATAATATTTATATCATTAATTGTATCATAATTAAATAACCAAACCTAACGAAAAATCTAATAATTTCTGCAAAAAGGATAAATACATAGAATCAGAGTAAAAAACTGCACGAACCGTAAAATTAAAAAAATTCCAATTACGTTCACAAACAATAAAATCCAAGTTATCTATCAAAATTAAACTCTGATCGGGTAAAACTGGTGTGGTTTTGTCAGTCTCTTCACTTCTATGAAAGAACAAGAATCACGAACACGCAAATCAATTCCAAATGTACTGGTGATACTTTGTTATTAGATCGTGCAATGTAGAGGAAAATTTTTTTAGGAATATTAGTAAAAGAGAAAATTGATATATAGGAATTATTTATAGTAGTAGCAACTTTAAAGCTCAATAAATAAGGTTAATTTTCTAACAAAAATCACATACTCCAATGAGAATTTGGAAAAATCTATTCTTAAATTGACCCTAAGGACTTTTAAGTTAACAATTCAGGTGTAGTTAGGTAGCTAACAGAAAGTAAAAAAAAATGAGGCAAATGGAAATAAACTAATTGGAGTTTCTCTACCTGAAAGAAGCCACGGTGGTTTAATATTTCCTGCTAAATTAATTTGTACCTAGCCCTCTGTGTAGAGGCAAAAAGATTTATTGTCCCACTCAAATTTAGAATATTTTCTTTTACGAGTTTTGGGGAAATCATTCATTAAGAATTAATACTGAAAAAGCAATGCTGCTTTATGTATGCACTATACGAAACACATACACTCTTTAGTGTTCGGTTTATAACACAACCTATCAAATACTTCACTTACTTAGGCTCTGTTAATGACATACTTACAAAAGTGAATATGTTTATAGACCGCAAACTAATGGAACCTCGTTAGATCTTTACGTTGATACATTTGCGGTACCTCTTTAAATTGAACATACAACACATATAAGAACTTCCATCATTGTTTCCATCAAGTTTTCTAATAAAATATATCTTCTTTACCTTCTTAGAATTATTATAGTTGTAAAATAATTGTTAGGCCCCTTAGAAATCTGTTTTAAAAATTTTATAACCTGTGTGAGTGAAACTTCCACCATTTGCACCGTGCTTCTGAGGGACGTAAAAATAGAGCCGATCCATTAAGGGAAATGACTGAACGCTGCTCTCGCCCTCCCTAGAGGGGGCGTGCCGTACCTTAGGCCCTTCTAATGCCCTTTTTAATTTCCTTCTCCTTGTTCTCCGCCTGTGATGCCACGTTCATTAATGCTCCGGTCATCAGCGAGATCTTTTACTATTACTGAACTTTCCTTTATCCAATTGCTTTAAATGTCTAAAGGAAAGAGGCGTAGGAAGAAAAATGGCCAGATAGAACAAAAAGAAGCTTTGGAGCGTTGCCAAAATGCAAACCAATAGGATCACTGTCGCAGAAATGTAATCACAGCTTGCTTCAGACTTTTCAGTCGCACCAAAGGTACTTAAGCTGGTTTCAAACTCAGCTTATAAGCATTAAATCTTTTTACCTTGTTCTCTCTCTCTATCTCCTTTCAATCATTCACAAATGACTGAAATGTGCTTCCTTGGGGATACTCGTATTCTGAATTAGTACATCAATTTATTTTACTTCAGACGCTCACTCTATTAGTTTTTTCAATATATAAATCTGATTACAGATTATTGTTTGTAATGCGGAATGTACAGGCTTGTGAAGAGAATAAATAACTGACATTTAATAACTCCGTCTGGCCCCAGCTTAGCCTCTCTTCCTTCATTCAGATAGCCTGTATTTCTCCCACACTTCGTCGCTTTTCATACAACCTCTCCCACAACTTTCTCTGATCAGCCTCTAATTTCACAGGGTAGATGATGACCTTCTTCTCAGCCAACCGTCCCGGATCGGGGCTGAGAGGGGAGGGGACAATGTTCCCTAACCCCTGAGTTCCGGTCTGGGGTGGTTGGTTTTAAACAACCTGCTTCATCCCCACCCATACCTTCCTCACATCCCTTTTCCTTTCCTATTAACAATCTATCTTTTTAAGCCGTGTCTAAGGTGGAGCCGCCATACCGATGGACTGCCAGGCCACCAGGCTGGAGGGGTGGTCTTGAATAGCGGCATCTGGCTCTGCCAGGCCTGTAAGCACCTCTTGCAGTGCGAGAAACTACGAGAGGTGATGAGCTATTGCGTCCCGTAGAAAATTTAAGGTCACCATGCCCAATGATGATAAAAATCAAAACCTCCCCTTAATTCCCCCTGTATCGTAGACGGAGCCGCCCTCGGGCCGCTCCACAGAAAAAATGGAGGTCCCCCCTGTGCTTGCACAGGGCACCCTCCATATTTCTTTGACCGGGGAGGAGGCTTACTCCTCTCCTACGCCTACGGGTGTAGGGGACTCCCCCTCACCCCCATCTCTTGTGGTGCTTTCGGGCACCTCCCTGGTTCCAGCGGCAGTCCCTCCTTTTCTTTCCAAGGGGACTGCCAAAAAAGCCAGCAGGCAGCCCATAGCCGACCGCTCCCCATTAAAGCGGCTTTGTAGGGCAAACCCCCTGAGGGTGGAGAGGGAAGCCAGGCCCCTTCGGTCGCTTCGCTCAAAAGACCTACTGGCAAGAATATTAAACCTTGCCGGGGGCAAGGCCTGTGCCTCCCCACACACGACTATAGACAATGATACCAACGAAACCTGCGATGTCCTAGGGGGGGGTGATGGCCAACTGAAGGCCCCCCTGAGATAGACATGGACCTTTAGGCAACCCAGCCTCAGAAGGTAGGGCCTTCCATGGGGAAGAATCCAGACTCGGCGCCAAGCAACGAACCCGAATCCACCCCTATGCAAGGTCCTCCTCAAATGGCTGGGGTTTCCGAGGCAGTACAAGCAGGGGAGGGATCTCCTCCAACCGGTGCCCCTGCGACCACCAGGACGTTCTCCATTTCGGAGAAGGACCTTGCTGAGGCCAGTCCATCTGGCCTAGGGGCTTCTGCCGGTGGAGGTGAGAAGAGGGGTTCATTCCGCGCCCTCCTCTCCTAAAAAGAAGAAGAAAAAGACTAAAAAGACTTGGGGCTCCTCTCCATCCGCGGGGCTGCGGAGACGGATGGGTCTGCTGCCACTTTGGTAGGCAACTAAGCCAAGATCGGCACATCCAAGCCCCTCTGCCCCACCGGGTCAGGAGCCCCCGACTAAGACCAAAAGTGCACAGGGCGGAGCCTCGATAACATCGGGGTCCCTCATTCAGAGGTTACCTGGCGTTTTCGAGCCTGCTGGCTTCAAACGCTTCCTCATTATTCGCTGCACTGATGGCACCATGTTGGCCAAGGGCAACAGGATCCATCAGACGAGAGGATTAGCTAGTGCAATTGGTAGAGAGCCGAAGGTGACCCGTTTCTCGGACGGAAGCCTTCTGGCGAATGCGGCGAATCCCGCCGAGGGGGCCAAGTTAAGTGCTCTTCGGACACTTCATGGCACCCCGGTGAGTGTGACGCCGCACTCTACCATGAACTTTGTGAAAGGATTAGTTTATGCGAGGGAACTCGTTGACTAGTCCATTGAGGACATCACCTTAGAGCTGGCCGACCATGGGGCGGTCAAGGTCGAACGTGTGATGAGAAAACAGGGAGGGGCCTCGAGACCCATCCAAACCCTCTTCATCACGTTCGACTGTGACAAGCTCCCTGAGTCGGTGCGTGCCGGTTGGTACCGCTACCGCGTGAAGAATTTCGTGCCACTGCCGCGGTGGTGCTATTACTGTCACCGCTTCGGCCATATGAATCGTTCTTGTATCCGTGCAAAGTCGGGGTCACCCAAAGTCTGTGTAAATTGCTCAAAGGCCGCACACGATAAGTCTAAATCGTGTGTAGCCAAGTGTGACAATTGCGGAGAGCCGCACCCAGCTTCTTCGAAGCAATGTGGTGCATATCTCCTGGAGAAAGAAATCCTGGCCGTTCAGGCCCAGGATCGACTCTCATTCCGCGAGGCTAAGAACTTAGTCCTGGCGCGCCCGGCTCTGCCTTGGACGTCATATGCCTCAATAGTTAGAAAGGCACCCTCTGCTCCTGGCCCATCCAGGCCAACGAGCACGGTTGTTTCCGCGCCCATTCGGAGCCCTTCTGCGTGCTCTACTCAACCCGGGCGCTCCCCTGGTAAAGCTGGAGGCAAAAAGGGTTCATACCCAGCCCCGGATAAAACCAGGGCTTCCCACTCTTCCCACAGCGTGACCGTTTCCCGTAAGGCGAAACGGCCACGCGCCTCCACTGAGTCGTTAGACTCACAGAAGGCAACACCCCTGAAGTTGGTCGCCAGGCCATCTTCAGGAGTTCCTAAAGCTGTCCCCCGAAAGGAGGACAATAACAAAGGCTCTTCGGCTCCTTCGCCCACGACTAGTGGTGGAGCAAGTGGCTCGGAGACGGTGGTTCCTCGAAAAGAGGGTCCCCCGTCTCCGAAGCAACAACGCCCGCCTAAGGTTTCGAGGCAGAGGGAGGAAAAAACTCGAATGGCGAGCCCAACCTCCCCCAATAAGTCCTCGAAGGCGACAGTGCCTTCAGCGCTTTGTCCAGCCAGCACCGCCCGGGGTTCTGCCTCCGGGAAGCGTACGGCCATTCCCTTGAGGGGCTTCTGTTCGAGGAGGGCCCGCGCGTCTCCTCTGAGCTAAGCCTGGAGGGCATATCCCTTCAATGGACAACTGGGAGGAGCTGCGGAGGCTCGTCTCATCCCGTTCCCCGTTAGCTATTTTTCAGCAGGAGACCATGCTAAGCGTGTGCCCCCTGCCCGCCCTCCCGGGGTATAAGGGTCTTGCGACCCCACCACCACGGGATTGCCGGGCTGGGGATGTGCGGTTTACACCCGGCATGATGTCTCCGTTCTTCCTTTCTCTTTAGATACCTCCTTTCAGGCAGTGGCTGTGCAGCTGCACCTGGATAGGAGGTATACTATTATTTCTGCGTACAGTCCACCGTCAGCTGACTTCGACGCAGGGGACTTCCACCGGGTCGTGGCAAGGATTCCGAGGCCCTTTCTCTTGCTTGGAGATCTGAACTGCAGGCATCCTCTCTGGGGAGATTACTCAATAAATCCTAGGGGACAAGTCCTTGCCGATCTGATTGAAGAGCTTGAGATGGGTGTCCTAAACGTGGATGAGTTTACGCATCACTGTCCGAGAACCGCTTCATTTTCTTGCCTTGACCTATCTTTGTGCTCTTCGGATGCACAGCCTGATTTTGATTAGGGGGTGGTCGATGACTTCCATGGTAGTGATCACTTTCCCATTCAAATATAATTTTCAGGGCAACTGCCACCTGAGAGCCCACCTCGGGGGTGCTTGGCGCGGGCGCGGTGGCCTTCATTTCAGGAAATGACTGAATTCTCTATCTCAGTCGAGGAGTTTAGGTCGGTAGATGAGGCCGTTGAGTTCTTCTCCGGCAACCTCATCGCCTCGGGCCTGGCTACTATTCCTAGGACGTCTGGCCGTTTTGCACGCCGACCACTCCCATGATGGTCGGCCGAGTGTGAGACGGCCCTCAAACAGAAGCGTTATGCCTACATGCGCTATAAGCGCCGCCCGAACGATTTCACTGTCGCTGAATTTCGTCGGGCTAAGGCTAGGTTCCGGTATATTTCGAACCACGCCCACCGCTCTTCTTGGCGGGCATACGTGTCTTCACTTAACGGGAAAGACCCCTTTAACAGATTTGTGGAAGCGAGTCAAAAGGATTCGGGGCAAGTTCTCGCAGGACCCCCCTCCCGTTTTCCAGGAGAATGGGACCGGAATCTCGGAAGCCGCGTCCGTGGCGGAATCCTTAGCGACCGCTTTTTCCGCATTATCTAGCCAGGATGCTGCTCCGCCAGCATTCAATGCACGTCGTCATGTCGCGGAAGGCCGCCGGCTGGACTTTACCTCCAGAGGCGGAGAACCCTTCAACGACAGGTTTACTGTGAGTGAGTTGCGCTCCGCTCTTGCTTCGTGCGCGGACACAGCCCATGGTCCGGACGATGTCCCGTCCCCCATGCTTCGACACCTGGTTGAGCGAGGCATGGCCTTTCTGTTAGATTTGTTCAACAGGATCTGGGTGGAAGGTCTTCTCCCAGACTCCTGGCGAATCGCTACTGTGCTCGCCTTTCGCAAACCGGGGAGAGATCACTCTACTCCGACCGGTTTCCGCCCATTCTCTCTAACCTCTTGCGTGTTAAAGTTGATGGAGAAATTAGTAAATGTTAGATTAGCCTTTTTCCCGGACAGCGGAGGCCATCTGTCTTCTGCACAGTGTGGCTTCCGCAAGTTCCACTCCACGTCGGATGCTCTGTTCCGACTGGAAAATGCCGTCTGCGAGGCCTTCCTTCGTAGACAGCACTACGCCACGGTGTTTTTCGATCTGGAGAAGGCCTATGATACCGCATAGCGATACGGTATCATGGAGACTCTCCACACGATGGGGTCGAGGGGACGCCTCCCAATGTTTATATCTGTATTTTTGCGAGATCGTCGATTCCGCGTACGAGTGGGGGGAGCCCTTTCCGGCCCAAAGGAGCAGGAAGAGGGTGTCTCGGAGGGACGTGTCCTCATTGGCACACTCTTTGCACTGAGCATCAACGGCATCACTCCGGTGCTGCCGGAAGATGTTCTCGCTACGTTCTACGTGGACGACCTTTCAATCTCTTTTGGCGCGGCCCAGATGCCAAGTCTGGAGCGTCGACTCCAACAGGCATTGAACCGCGTCTCTTGCTATGCCGAAGCGCACAGGTTTCGGTTTTCCTTGGCCAAAACTAAGGTGGTGCACTTCTGCCGCCATCCACGGCTCTACCCCGATCCAGACTTGTTTCTTAATGTGGTACGCCTGGAAGTGGTTGAATCGCACCGTTTCCTTAGGCTTGTATTTGACCGACGCCTCACTTGGGAGGCTCATATTCGCAGCCTTTGGGTCTCTTGTTCCCGCACCACACATATTCTCCGTTCCGTGACGTTCAGTGCTTGAGATGCTGATAGGGCTACTGCCTTACTTTTTTATCGATCCTTTGTTCGTTCGAAGCTCGACTACGGATGCGAGTTTTATGCATCCGCAGCTGAACGTTTATTGCGGAAGGTGGACTCGATCCACTACACCGGCCTTCGCCTTGCGACCGGTGCCTTCCGCACTTCCCCCATTGAGAGCCTGTTGGTCGATGCTGGGGAGATGCTACTCGCTCTACGCCGCGTGCAGCGCATTACTCGCCTGTACGCGCGAGCCCGGCGCCTCTCTCAGTCGCCAACAGCTCTCACTGCATCCACAGCTGATCTCGACGGTGTCTATGCCGCCGAGAAACGCCAGTCATACCCTAAGCCCTTTGGGTTTAGGGCCAGGAAACTCCTTCGAGAGCAAGGTATATCTCTCGGGCCGGTGGCGCCCCTGGTTCTGCCTAGGACGCTACTCTAGAAGGTACCACATTTAGCTATTTGTCGCCACGCCTCTGCTCCCAAAGCTTGTACAGCGCCTGGAGTATTGCGTTCGACCTTTTTGGAGCACACCTCGTTTCACGCTGAACTGTGCCAGTGTATACGGATGGCTCCAAGTCCCAAGAGGGGGTCGGCTTCCACGCCGTATCCCCTCTGTTTGAAGTCAGCGGGGCTCGGCCAGGCGCTGCCTCTGTCTTCACGGCCGAGCTGGTTGCAATACACCACTCGGTACGGGAGATTACGCGACGTGCTTAGTTTGGAGACCGGATTGTGATCTATAGTGACTCACAAAGCGCCCTGAGTGCTCTCGGGGCATTGGAATCTCCGCATCCCCTGGTTCGCGATATCCGTGACGCCACGGTTTTGGCGAGCCGGGCAGATGTCGAGATTATCTTCTGCTGGGTTCCTGGACACGTAGGAATTGCGGGGAATGAGCGCGCCAAAGAGTGGGCAAGGACTCTGCGACCGGACCAGCGTATCGCTCTTCCTCTTACCGATTACATGTCAGGAATACGGCCAGCTCTTCAGACTGCTTGGCAAAGAAGATGGGAGACGGTCGAAGGGAACTTAAAGTTTCGTGCCATTGCGCCGCGACTGTTCCCATGGACCTATCCCCAAATGCCGCGTCGGCTTCAGGTCGCTTTCTGTCGTCTCCGAATCGGACACACTCGTGTGACGCATCGTTATTTGATGGAGCGCTCGCCTGCGCCCTATGGTGACGACTGCGTCGTCCACCACACTGTTCGGCACATTCTTGCCGAATGTCCCAGTCTGGGTGATTTTCGCGCACGTTACCTGTCCCGGTACCGGGATGGGCGGGTCGCTACCGCCTGTCCCTTGTACTCGGGACGAGTGCGTGCACATTGACTGATGGACTTGTTGACTATTGAGGGAAGGCCGTCCTTCTCCCTATTTTTTAAGCAGGGTTTTTTTTGTTTTTTTTTGTTGTTTTTTTCCTCTTATAGGTCGCACACTCCTGCGCTTAGGGGACCTCCCCCCGACGCAAGAGCTTGCTTACTGCTCACTTCCCTTTCCGTTTTTTTTTGGGGGGGGGGTGTTTTTAATACGGCGACTAATGCCCAAGTAGGGCACCATCAACGTTTAACTGATCCCCAGCAATAAAAATCCCAATTATATTATATAGAATGGTTTAAGAGTATACTTAGAAAATAATATTTATATAGAAAGAAATTCCTGGCCCGCCACTAACCTCTCCCCTTTCAAATATTTATACAAATTTTCTAAAAGTTCAGAAGAATAGCACTACTGACAATCTGCCAGGTAAGTTTCCCAAGAAAATGTAACATTATGGCAAAAATATTTGGATACATCCAACGAGAATTTTTTTTTCTTAATTCGAAAATATGGCCCCTATTCTTGTTTATTTACTCTATATAAAACACCATCCACAAATTTAAATTTATCTACAACATTTAACATTTTATATAGTCCTTGTATAGAACTAGTTCTAAAGCACCTCAATCAATATCTTCTTTTTTTCGAAGTGATACCCCCCCATGGAGCTTATAATTTCAAAGAAATAATTAATAGTTGTGTACACATGTATATTATGTAAAGGAAGAAGGTCAAAATATATCAAGGGTGTCTCAGCATCAAGGAACCCCTACCTGTAAAGAGATTAACCCCTCTTAAGGTAAGGCTAAAGAGGTAAGCTTCAAGATCTAGGTGAGGTTAAGTAGAAAATAGATTAGTGGGGATTCGATTGCTTTCCTTATGAATTTATGATGAGAAAAATACACAAATTACCTTCTTTATTCTTGATTATTTGAGGAGGATTCACTTTATTGTGATATTTAGCATTGCATGTTTTGTTAAGCTATATACGAGTAACATAATATTGTCGTATATTTCATTGTGTAATAAAATCAAATATTCATTGATTTAAAAAGAACAATAAAATACAATTCAGAATAAGAAAATACAATTTGAGAATGATATATTAAATAATAAATATTATCGTTTGAAATTACATTCATTTGTTATAGGTACATTCGCCGCAGCCTGCTGGTCCATGGTACACATGAATCACTTGCTGTCTACATACTTAAGACACAATGGCGGCCTCCCAGCCAAATATTTTTCCTGTTACACCATCAACTGCATGCGAGAATCGATTGGATGGTAAGAATCATTTATAATTATGCCTTGATTATGAAAAAGTAGATTGGAGTGGAAGGATCATTATGATATATAAGTGGTGAAAATAAAAAAGTGGCCATAGGGTATTAAAAAATAAATATTGTAATTCGCATGATCCATTAAAAAGAGTAGAAAAATAATTCTGGGAAAATAAGGGAATATTTTATTGCAATTTCAGAAGGGTAGCAAATCATTTAAGTAAAAAAGGATGCCTTTATTTCTCAGTGCGATAAAGTTATAACTCAGGGCGATAAAAATGGCTATCTACAGCGTCTGGCATCGTTAATGAAGTCGACCGGAATCCGATGAGTACAAATGCATTATGTTACATTTTACAACGCTCAGCTGACATCATGTTTGCTTTATTCTAATTGAAGCCATCTTGAGATAAAAAAGGATAAGTCATGTGAACTGCATTTGTATATATATTTCGGAAAGAAACCACAGTATTTTGGACCAGTTAATTGTGAAGCCAGGTTTCGACGGAGATATCCGTCATCTTTCTATATTCATTAGATTGCCAGTGACTGAAGGTGAGTGATGTCTCCGTCGAAACCTGGTTTCGGAATTAAGTCGTCCAAAATACTGTGGGTTACGCCTACGGCAATTTAAAAACGCCTAAACTTGGAAATCCCTTTCGCCCCGTTATAAGTCAAACACCAAGCGTGACTTATCACCTGGCAAAATTTATCAACTCGATCATCGTGCCCTACACCTCATCAGACTACACGCTGTCGTCCTCTTAAACTCTTCTAGATATCCTTCAGACTTCACAACCAGCAGCCGTACTAACTTCTATGGACGTAGAATCTCTATTCACAAATGTTCCCTTTGATGAAACCATCGAATTGATAACCAATGCCATTTACCATACTGAAGGCTCCCCCTCCTCACCATTCCCGATGACATATTGCGACAGCTCCTCTAAGCATGCACAAAAGAAGCCCCATTCTACGGTCCCGATGTACGTGCAAATCGATGGCGTCGTGATAGGGTCACCCCTTGGCGTCCTCTTTGCCAATTTTTACATGGGCTCAGTTAAGAACAAGATTTGCAAGAGCAATATAGCGCCCAAGCCTCCCATCTATGCGCGCTATATCGATGACATAATTTTGAATACGAATAACCTTGAACAAGTGAATGGCCTAGTTGAAACATTCAAGAACAACTCTTGTCTGAATTTCACCCACGAAACGGAAGATGAAAGATCCCTTCCCTTCCTTGATATCGTCATAGGGCTTCTGCTTAAACGGTTCTTCTGAGTGTCATGAACGTTACAAGAGATCAGTCATCAATGCCTTAGTTAACAGGGCAATTTCTCATTCATCCTCGTGGACGGCTGTTGATCACGAACTTAAGAGGGTTTCCCGAGTTCTCGTTAGCAAGGGCTACCCACAAGAATCCATCGACGCTACCATGAAAGAGAAAATGATCTTGGCTGCTGGCCCTGGCATCAGGTCTACTCCGAAGAGGAGTAATATCGACCTTTATTACAAGGCCAATATGAACACCGGCTAGCGTGAAGACGAAAAGGCTCTCAAAGCCATTCTCCATCGTAACGTGACTCCAACCGACTCTAATACGGATATTAATCTAATTAGAGACTATAAAACCAAGAAAACAAGTAGATGCATCATGAAGAACAGCTGTCTCCCTCCAACGAGCGAACTCCAGGAGACTAACGTCGTGTACGAATATTGATGCAAAGTCGGGGACTGCGAACACCGCAACCATTCAAAGTACATCATCGTAGCCTCCAGAACCATGTCAAGGCGACTGACAGATCACCTTCAAGATGGCGCGATTAAAAAATACGCCCACTATCATCGGAATACCATAAACCGTGAAAAAGTGAATCAAGACACATCTCTCATCCTGAGACTTCAAAACCGCAGAAGATTGTGGATGGCCGAAGCCGTCATTATTCAAATGAAAAAACCGGCAATTACTGTGCAACTTTGGCCGGAAACCATACTCCCAACATATCGGCGTCTCCGAGTTGACCGCCATTAAAGAAGCATGTTTTCAAACTTCATTTTCCTTTGCCCCCTTTGCCAGAAAACTAGATCGGAGCGACAAATAGTCAGACTTGCTTTCTTGATGAATAATAGTTAGAAAAAAGATTAGTGTGGAAAATGAGATGATAGATTGTGGGTGAAGAGAGGTTGTAGGGTTTGCCCTGGTAGTGAGAGCTACGCTTTTCATTTGTTTAGATTTTTATTCTTTTTTATGACCTTCAATCCTGTAATTTGTACTTTTGTGTGTATCTTAATTCGTGTTTTAACGCATTCAATCTTTTCTTTTATACATAATTTGCAACCTTTTTTTCCTTAATATTATACTTATTTTAAGAGGTAAAATTTGTTTTTATTTATTTATTTTTTATACTATTTTCTATTATATATATATATATATATTTTTTTCAGAGTAATACTAAATGAAGCTGTTCAAGAGTCTAATTCTACTATGTACATTTAATTATCTTGCATTCTACATATTCATTCGTGTTTGTGAGTGTATTTGTTAATATATCGTGTCAGACAATCTGAGCCTTCCAATTTTATATGTTTCTTGTATCGCTTAGTTTGCCCTTAAAATTTTTTCCCGCCATGATTGGCCAATTTTTGTAATACTTATGTCCGCATAGAAATACCATATACAATGTAGCAATTTTTTAGCTCGTTCCACTAAGGAAAAGTTACGCTAAAGCTAACTGTGAGCTATATAGAGAGATACTCAGTACATACAACCCAACTGACCTGGGAGTCGCTAATCTCGAAAAGATTGATGAGGAGATAAACAAGATCACCAATCTCCTAATACAAGCCGACGAGAGATGCGTATCCAGAATCTCCTATAAATTGCTCCCACAAACTAGGTGGACGGAAGAGATGAGAGAAATCGCCCGGGAACATAGAGAAATCTATGAAGATATCGGCAGGACAGGAACCAATAAGGAGATGACAGCCAGAATAAGATATCTAGGAGAGCAAATAAAAAACATAATAATCGAAAAACAAAGAAAAATCTGGAATGACATCATTGGGAGACTGGACCGGGAGAACAATCCTGTAAAGTTTTGGAATAACATACGAAGAATTAGGGGATTCCCTTCCAGACCCAGAACCAAAATCAAAGATGGAGACGACATCATTAAGAACCCAGAGTCTCTCTCTCTCTCGAGAGAAAATTTAGAGCTCACTGGCAAGAGATTTTCGCTATATCACTTGAGGAGGACGACGATTCGACCAGGACTTCGAAGACCAATTGCTCGATGACCTCGGCACAGTGATACATAGAAACCACCCACACCCACACATATCTCAGGAAAGAGTGATGATTGACCACGGATGCCGAATAACTGTCGAAGATACCTTGAACACAATAAGATCCTTCAAGAAGAGGGCTCCAGGCTGGTCTGGGATTACAAAGAATAACCTCGTAAATGCCCCAAGCCAAATTATTCAGGGTTTGGCGAACACAATGAACGCTGCCCTGAATACAGGCTACTTTCCTGATGGGTACAAGATGGCCAAATAATCTTTATTCCGAAGGGAAACAAGCCCCCAGACCAGCTGGCTAACTATCGCCCGATCTCTCTTCTTGAGATACAGGGAAAAATCTTCGAGAAGATTTTAGCAGATAGGCTACAAGGTAAACTGAGCGAGTTAGAAGCGCATGACCCCCAACAACATGAAATCCGCTGAAAAAGGGCACAGATTCCGCCCTGGCACTCCTAACAGAGAAAGTAGCATACTCCCAAGAGAACAGGTGTTATGTAGACATTGTGTTGAGGGATGTGCAAAGGCCTTAGATAAAGTCTGGCTGGAAGGACTTCAATACAAGATCCTGATGCTCCTGAATTCGAACTAAAGGCGGGCGTTCCTCAGGGAAGCTGCCTGACTCCTCTGATTTACTTGGTCTTCACAATCGACCTCCCAACTCCGGTGCACAGGGACACGATGTTTCTGCAATTCGCAAATGACGTCACTCAAATTGTCCCCTGCCCGGAGAGGAAAGCAAGGGCGCAGGTGGTTCGCACAATAGCGGAAATTAACAACATCGACCAGTACGAGAGACGATGGAAGATCAGGACCAACAGGGACAAACTCAAGATCGTCCCGCTAAGCCCCGAGTTTACATGGCCCATCATCATAGATGGGAGGAGATACGGCTACTCCGCCGAAGGCACCGTCCCGGGCCTTAAAATCACCGACCATGGATACTTGAGACACCACACAGAGAGATGGAACCTAGCAAGGAGAGAAATCCCCAAGCTATACAGGTTTAGAGATCTTAGCTCGGCCAAATTCAGGAAAATATATCTGATGTATGTCCGGGCTAAGCTCATCTACCCCGCAGTGGTTTCTCAATCATCCAATAAAACCCCGATAAAAAAAGGTTACAATGTGTCCAGAACACTGCCTCTCTGCTTATCAATAAAGTTAGAAGGCGTGATCAACTTAGGCAAAGAGATTTGCATAGGAGGAAACGTTTGGAGCCAATCAATGTCGTCACCCAAAAACTTGGAAAAAAGGTCTGGTCCACTCTAACGAATGGTGTCATTCCTGAGCTACAGGGCACAGGCGGCAGGCTTAATATACCTGCAAGGCTACGGGTGAAAGTCTCACGCCAAAGTCGGTTCCCGAGCACAAAATTATGCACACAAGAAGTCATCACACCAATATATACATAGACAAAACACAATACAACATATAAGAACATTGCATCAATACATATATAAATGAAAACAGCGAACAATACAATTATTACAACACAGGAAATACAAGGTAGATTGCTGGCAATTAGAGCTAACAAAGGCGTGAAAGCTGAAGGTTTCCAACAAAAATAAGTACAACTAATCATTAGAGAAGAAACAATAAGAAGAACACTAAAACTCATGAAATTACACAAACATAGGATAAAAAGTATAAACAAACAACAAAAGCAAAGATAAAAATAAATAAAAAAATAAAGCAATGCCCTCCCTACTAGGGCAAAATAACTCCCCCCCCTCCCCGCTTTAATTTTCACCTACTATATCTTCCACTCTCCCAACTTATACTAAAAACTGAGTATATCATCGAATAATTCCATTTCTGTTCATTCCCTGAAGATGACCTAATATGGTCGAAAGACGTATAGGAATAAAGTATGTCATTCGCGGATGTTTTTTCTCGCCTTGAAGACGCCGTTAAAAGACTTGTAAGAAATATTAAGAAAATACAAGTTTCTTGTATCGCTTAGTTTCCCCTTAAAAACTTCCCACGTCCTGATTGGTCAATTTTGTAATACTTATGTTTGCATAGAAATACTATATATAATGTAGCAATTTTTGAATAATTCTAGACGGCCGAATATTCGACTACTACGCTCTGCTGACAACCTTCGGATAAAGCATTTTTACTTGCTTAGTAACGGAATTTGAGCACCGCCTACATAGAAGAGCGCCTATTCTGGAAGTCTTACGGTGAATTGCGCTTCACACTTTAAGAAGAGAAATACTTATTATTCATCGAATATTCATAACATAATGAGGGCTTAAGCACCTCACTGCTCCCGTCCATCACCCTGCGTGTGAATCTACTCGGATGTCTGCTATTTATTGATTTCGTCTTAACTATGCCGGCCACTTGGACTGATATAATTCAGGGCTTATGTGAAAACTAGTTTAAGGCCTAGCCCACAGCGGAACCGTAAGTCAGAAATTATCTCGAAACTGGGGCATTACTGCAAGTCCTGGACGGAGGAGAGATCCTCATCGCCCGGGGGACCTGGGCAGAATCATAGAGGGAAGTACACCCGTCTCTATGTAGTTGGATGCAGTTATGCGTAAGTACCCGAGAGGGGGTGGCACAACTTTAGCGGTCGTTGATTCGACCGCTACTGCATCAAGTCAACCACAATTCACCCCTCTTGAGGTTCCCACTCGACACTTATCCCATCCATCCATCATCCATCATTCTGGCAGCAAACGAGCGGGAGAACAACAGGAAAATGGACCGGGGCGTTTTTTCACCATTTTTTGGACTCTTACCCGAACCTACCTGCACTATCCATTAGCTCCTTTACCACTTCATACCTTTTTTTTTCACACCAAAACACCATAATTACACTTTTGTTTCAGAAAAAAGAAGACATCACAAGAGGACATAATAAGGACAACGAAGACTATAGAGACCCTCACTAAGAGGGTGCCCCTAAGGACCATCCCCGGAAAGAAGAACCACGACAAAAGGCACCTATGTGAAACCCTCTACCTCGAGCTAAAAGTGGCACTAGTGAAACTTATTGAAGTTTCATCTGGTTTCATCTGGTTTCATCTCCCTATGTGCCGAGACCAAGGACGTGGACCAGCTCCTATCGGAAGAGGGAGCGAGGGTCCTACGGAACACTGGCCTAGAAGCGAAAACCCCTCCACAAGTGGCAGCAAAAGGAAGCGTGGTCTGCTGCAAAGTGGAGAGCTGGGTGGGTGAGCTGACACCCGAGAAGCTCAAGGTAAAGATCACCAAGAGCAATCCTTGGACCCAAGTTCGCTAAATAATCAAATTTCTCGAACACACCCACGTTATTAAAATAACATTCGCTACCACAGAAATGGCAAAAAATTCGACTCAGAATGGAATACTGGTATTCAATATGAGAATAGCAGGCAAAAATATTTAGCAGGAAAATGTGCTTTGTATGCTACAAACTCGAAGAGCACACGACCACGACATGCACAGACAAAAACAAACTGTAGTGCAGTAAATGCGCCACAGAAGGGCACTGACTTGACAAATGCGAGAGCACCAAGAAGAGATGCCTAAATTGCAAAGCGAAACACAGGACCATGGCCCTGAACTGCCCCAAGCGCCGCGAGATTATAAAAAGAAAGGAAGAAGAAGAGAGGAATTCCAAAGAAACGACATACGTGAACGCCGCCAAGAAGAATGCAGAAATAAAGCCTGCATCTGCACTTGCACAGATGAATATGACGGGAGATTTGAGTGCAAAGATATTAATCTGCATTGCACACGCAAATGTGGCAAATGCAGTAAAACCTGGCTACTATAACCAGGTACTGAATGCTCTCCTGAAGACGAATAATCTCCCTTCAGTAATTATGCCTGAAGACCCTGAATGCTGCAAGGCATTCAAGGACTCAGTCATAAAGAATAATACCGTCAAGTCTGGACTAAAGTAGATCATTGAAGCTCCTTCATTAGAGGAATCCGAAGAGGACGACGAAGAGGAAAAGGCTGAAAGTGAGGAGGGCTCCTCCTCTCCTGACAACGAAGAAGGCCCCTGCACCCATACACGAGCTACGAAGAGCAGCTCCAAAACCCCGACTCCCCTTTCGAAAAAGGAAAACCTTGGGCCAAGTAAAACCGCCGAGCCAGACCTAACAAGAAGAATAAGAAGAAACATAGGTAAAAACAATTCACCATGTTGCGGAACGCACTGAAGATATTGGAAATTAATACCAACAGCTGGACGACGAAAGGAATTCTTCACGGAAATGTATTCAGGGAAATAGATGCGGACATCATTTTAGTTTTGGAACACGAGATTGACACGCGTAGTGCAGAAATGAAAATCTGGGACTACGATGTGTTGATCACAAATTATTCACAGGAGCGGTTCGACGGAGCCGTTATTAAAATAAAAAGGGATTAAATACAAGCAAATAATAAATCTAAAAGAATCCTAGCTCGCGATTGAGGTCGAACTCGACTTAGGAAAGTTGGTCATTACCACCGGATATCAACCGCCAAGGAGAGATGTGGCACCAATTCAAACTCTCACTGGCCTATTTGACAGAAGAGCCCCCACTATATTAATGGGGGATCTGAACGCCAGATGCTAAGGATCTGGTTACAGGACCTTAACGGTATAAGAAGAAGCCTGGGCCTATTGCTGGGCAGGAATATTGCCCAGCGAATAGGCCCCGACTTCTCTACCTTTGTCAGAGCAGGAAGTGCCACAAAACCAGACATCTGTCTGGCGAATGGTCAGCTGCCGTTCAATTACTACATGGAACCATTCTAGGTACCAAGTAGTGACCATATAGGGATCGTACTCACCATCAACAGGAACCCTATACAAGTTCCAGCTGTAGTCAGAAAGAACTACAAAAGAGTAGACTGGCCACGGTATGCGCGCTTTCTCGACGCCTACGATCCGCCTAACTTGAACGAGGCAATTCTCGAGGAGATTGACGAGGCACTCGACGACCTCAATAACCATCTCATCAACGCAGACAGGGCTTGTATCCCTAAATCAGAGTATAGGACCATCTCTACCTACAAATGGACCGAATACATGAAGAAAGTTACTTTATGAAATCAACATCGTGAATGCGTCAGTTCACTCAATGCAGCGAAGTAAAGAAGTCAAAGAAGAACTGAACCAGTTTATCCTCAACCAACAATGTAGAAGGTGGGAGGATGCGATCGATAGCCTCGATCATGAAACGACTCCCAAAGATTTGGGGAAAAAGATCAGAAATCTCAAAGGATTGAATGGGAAGAAAGAGCAGAAAATCGAGCTACAAAAGGAAGATGGAAACATCGAAACGGAAGAAGGAAGAATTGAAGAGATATTCCGAAGTTATTGGGAAAAGGTCTTCAGTATAACTAAAGAGGAAAACGAAGACTATGAAAGCAACATCATCGATGAGCTTAACGAACAAATACACAAGACGCACCCTCACCACCAGGTGGATAGAGAGCGCGACGGAGACGCCGAGATTACCGAAGAAGAACTACTCGGCGCGCTCCGCTCATTACAACAAAAAGCCCCAGGATAATCGGGGCTTACAAAGCTTAACTTTGAAAGGCACCAGCCAATGTCATCAAAGGGATGGGAAGAATATATAACGCCTGTCTAAACACGGGTTCCTTTCAGATGCTTATACAACGGCTAAGATGATTTTCTTGCCCAAGCACGGAAAGAACCCAACGTTAAAAGAGAGCTATCGGCCAATTTCACTTCTAGAATTTGGCAGGAAGCTCTTCGAGAAGATCCTCAACAAAAAACTGGTGTCTCACCTGGAGGATAAGTCCCTCTTCAACCCACATCAATTCGGGTTTAGGAGGAAGCTAAGCACGGAGATGGCGATTAATGTCATCACGGAAAACTAGCAAGCAAAACGGGAAAAGAGTTACGTGGACATTGTTTGTTGGGATGTATTAAAGGCGTTTGATAAGGTGTGGCAACGGGGAATGCAGTACAAGATCTTACAACTTGGCCTAAGTGAAAACTTAGAAAGAACTCTCTGTGACTATGTCATGGAGAAAGCGGCGTACATCAGTTTAGTGTCCACGGACGGACCAAATTTTCCGCTCACTACGAGCCTCCCGCAGGGGAGGCGCCTATCCCCCACTCTCTACTTGATTTACACCGCGGATGTTCCAGCCCCTGTAAGCCCTACTTGTCTCAACTTTCAATTCGCCGATGATTTCACCCAGATAATCACTTGTCCATGGAGGAATTCGCCTTGACAGCAGCAGAAATTGAAAATCTTAACGCCTACGAGGCCCGGTGGAAGATCAGCACCAACCAGGAAAAGTTCAAAGTAGTCCTCATAGGCAGGAGAATACTTTACGACGTTAGGGTGGGGGATAGACGCTATCCCTATACTATGGAGTGCAATGTACCTCATCCGGGTACAAGAATCACGTCCAAAAAAGAATCACCAAGGCCACTGCTGCAGTCAAGACTCTATATAGGTTCAGAACTCTTCGTCAAACCAATAAGAAAAAGATCTACAATGCACTTGTAAGATCGACGCTGCTATACCCCGCCTCCGCCCTCTCGTGTGTCTCGAAGACACAAAAGAGGAAGCTACAAGTGGTGCAGAATATTTGTACGTACCTTACTACAGATACACGCAGGAGAGAAAGACGTCGCAAGGAAGAGCTGCACTGGGAGGCGGGGTTATGTCCCATTAACATTGTCATAGAAGAACGGACAAGGAATATGCAGGAAATGGTTAATCGTGAATTAGACAATGATATCGTCCAAATGATTAGCCAGAAGAGAAGAGGAATAAGTCGCGCCGGATTTCCAAGTTCCGCCGGGGTTTTAGCTGGCGGAGCAGAAGTGCCGTTATACCCATGATGATAGAAATATTTTTTGCCCTAAACCAATAAAAAACCCGACTAAGAAAAAGCTAACCTAACTATGAAACCACACCGATTAATACAAATTCACTGATGAAGACTCAAATCTACCGATGAAGACCGAAATTTACCGAAGAAGAGATCTACGAAAAAACAAAGAACACAAATTACGCACATTACAAAATATACGAAAAAAACAAAGACTAAGCAAAACAATAAAGTAATTAATAAAGTAATTATTACCACAACAACAAATGCGCATATCATATCCAAAGACATTAATTGATTTTGAAGACAAATGGCTTGAATGCCATATATATATATATATATATATATATATATATATATATATATATATATATATAAACTAACTCAAAGACAACAAAGAAACTACAAAACCAAAAATACTTAAAAGTGATAGGCCTGATCACCAGGCTCTAGCATCTCTTTGCACCCTTCCACACTTCTTTCTCTTTTCACCACTGGTCTACTTTCCGCTATCTGTCCACACAGCCTTACTCTATCCCCTACCTACATCTACTCTTACAACACATGAATAATCTATTTCTGTTCATTCCCTGAAGATGACCTAACATGGTGAAAGACGTCTAGGAATAAAGAATGTCATTCGCAGATGTTTTTTCTCGCCTCGAAGACCCTGTTAAAAAACTTGTAAGAAATATTAAGAAAATACAAGTTAAAATTATTAACGCTGCCACACCTGTGAACTTCAATAGAACCTGCATACAACATGGCCTTTTACCTAATTATATATATATATATATATATATATATATATATATATATATATATATATATATATATATATATATGGTTAAAAATCACGAAGGGTAACGCGTGATAAGTATAAATATTTATGCATACCACGTAAAGAAAAATCAAAGACTGGTTGGATTTAGTAGTACTTTCGTCGTCTTGACATTTTCAAACTTACAATAGTTTACAAGATAGAGATACACCGTATTTACACAGAGTAACTTTTCCTATGAGGTCAGATTTTTTATGATCTCTGATAGGTCGGATTTAAGAAAGAAGGATAGAACTGGGTCTAAGGAAAACTAACCGGGGCTTATATTTACATTTTTCGCCTTTGTGTTGGAGATTAAGAACGATTCAAAGATATTTCCGTGGATAAAATGATTGATTTGCATTATGGGTATCTGATTTTTACCAGTTAATCTGCTGACCCATCTTAAGCCTGTAGACGGCCAAAGCATTATTTGAATATCCCTTAGATACTGCGTTTTGGTGTTGCTTGGTTCCTACAGAAATATTTTTAGATGTTTGACCTACATAGAATAAATTACAATTCAAACAGGGTATACTATATATTGCATTATTATCGTTCCTTGGACTGTGTTTATTAACATATTTTTAATGTATAATTGTATTTAAAAACTAGACTTATATTAAGTTGTTTTAACATTGGCAGTGTATACAAAAAATTATCATGATAAGGTAAAAGTAATGGTTGACAGATCTGTAACACCGGTTGCATTTTTTTCGAGCAAGCTGAGCCGGACTTAGCAAGCATACTCAACATATGACAGAGAGCTCCTAGCAGCGTATATTGCTGTCATGAACTTCAGCCACCTGATTGAAGGTCGCGACGTTATCTTGTGCACTGATCACAAGCCTTTAGTATCAGGTTTTGCCTCGTCATTAAGTGCTAAAAGAGACAGGCAAAAGCTCCATTGGACAGCTATTCTAGAGTATGTCAAAGATATCGTTTACGTGTGTGGTCAGGACAACGTAGTCGCTGACTGCCATTCAAGGAACGGCAAATAAGTCAAAATTGACTCTTTTGATCTCCGCGCTTTGGCCTTAGCACAGGATACTGACGAAGAAACGAAGGAATTTCGCTCGTGACTAAAATCTTACCCTTTTCCCGAGGAAATTCAGCTTTGGTGTGAATTAACATCAAGATAGTCACGACCGTTTGTCACTTTGGCATGCAGGAGAACTATCTCAATCAATTACATAATCTGCCACACCTTGGAATCAAGGCTTCACTTCCTCTCATCAAATTTCGATATTTCTGGCCCAATATGTACAGAGATATTCACTCCTGGACGAGGCTCTGCTTCCCTTGTCAATCTTCTTGGATTAATTGACAGAGGAAATCCTTGATCCTGCCCATTGATATTCCATCCTCAAGGTTCGAAACTGTGCATATCGATATAGTTGGACCACTCCCACCGTGTACACTACCTGGACAATCTTATCCCTCGCACAATCGGTATTTACTGTCATGCATCGACCAAGCGACGAGATGGATCAAAGCGCTACCGATCCCGGACATAAGTGCCGCAACGGTTGTGTTAGCTTTCCTAGACGGGTGTATTTCCAGATTTGGATTCCTGCTTTACGTAGTAATCGACAGTGGCGCCAATTCGAATCAGAGCTATTCAAGCAACTAGCTTCCCTCGTTGGTTTTCATCGTCTCCGCACCAAGGCGTACCGCCCGTCCACGAAGGAGATAGTGGAAACGGCACACATGACTTTGAAGTGCTCCATAATGGCCCGTCGTCAAGGCTGGCTGGTGGCACTCTCAATTCTCCTTTTAGGCATTCGATCTTTGCCCAATGACTCAGGATTTTCACCTTTTTCGTCAGTAAAGGGAGTCGGCCCAAAAGGCCGACTTCAAATTTATTAAAGAACTGGCATCAACCAGGGTACAAGTCGACTTCACGTAGGTATCCATAGGGCACCTACACTCGATGCCCAAGCCTTTCGTGCCCAAAATCTTTGCTAAGCAACTCATGTGTGGGTTCGAATAGACTGCGTGCGCAACCTACTAGAAGCGCCCTTTGCTGGCCTTCTTCCGGTAGTCGAGCGCGGCAATAAGGTTTGCACTTTGGAATTCCCTTAGTGGACAGATTAAAACCGACAAGATTACTTCCTTCACATAATCGTAACGTGCTGGGCGATCAGTAACGCTCATGGACTCAGGCAGAAAACAAGAAGAGGACCAGGTGCACTTCACCTCGTAGAGTGCATGGCACGAAAGAGAACGACGCCACAAGAAGTCAACCGGACACCTCTACAGGAACCGGAAAAAGGAACGGCAAGACGGACGTTTTCACGCGCTCAGGGAGGCGAGTCATGTTTGCCACGAATCCGTCGATCATGTATTTCTAATCCTCGTGTAGGCATTATTGTAGCGACACATTTAATGAAAGAGGTAGAGGCATAAATATATACACACCTCGCTGCCTCTATAACTTTATTATATGCCTTTTTACGTGTTTATTAAGTGTCGTAATGATAATTATGTAGAAATCTAATTAAAGAAAGGACAAAATTGTATATAAATGTATTAGATTTTATTATTATTGTATTATATGGCAAAACATGGCATAAATCTGCCAGTTTTGGTACAGGCATGAACTTATGCAGGTGTCGATGCCTTGTGCGTATGTTGCAAATACTGTCAGACATTAAGTGTGCCAAAAATAAGTATTTCATATGTATCTACCGATGTAATATTACGCTATTTTCTCACATATTCCATTACTGACAGGGGAGTACTATAGTGATCAGATTATGTAAGAGGTAGGCTACAAGCCCCCAATTGCAGGATTTAGTAGGCCCAGCGAAAACCTCCACAAAATGGACGCATAGTTGTCGTATCAAATCCCATCATACTTCACTCATATAAAATAAATGTCCCAAATTGGAATAAGGAATTGAGAATGTATAGATTAATTTGAATCTATAAATTTGGATGCAAAAATAAGGAATGTAATATATTTGTTATATATATATATATATATATATATATATATATATATATATATAGAGAGAGAGAGAGAGAGAGAGAGAGAGAGAGAGAGAGAGAGAGAGGGGGGGGAGAGAAGGGGAGAGAAGGAAAGCGACCGTTGGTAGTGAGCGCGGGACAAACAAAATACGAACGCGCGAAAGGTCAAAACAAACATTTCGCGGCTCAGAATAGATTTATCAAAAGAAGGAAGTCTAAGAAACATCTGAGTAAACATACCCGCTGGCCCAAAGAAATTGTATCACAAAGCTGTGACAAGCGCATCCTGTTATATTGATAAAACCTGGGATATGCAAGTAACTCGAATTACACAGCTTTCCTTAGCTCCACCTTTAAGGTGGAGAACGATGATTCTAGTCCACGCCCTTTAAGAAATAGGCATATATACATATATGTATACATATATATATATATATATATATATATATATATATATATATATATATATATATATATATATATATATATATATATATATATATATGCTTAAAATATCCCAAAGGAAAATAATACACAGAATAAGCTTAAGCCATTTCGTGTTTACATCATCAGGGGCAGAATAATAATGGAATAGAGAAACAGTCAATAAACAGAGAAATGTGACGTCATTCAAAAATACTGACGAACAAAGACAATCGTTTAGGGGGGGAGGACCAACTGACGAACAAATGAATAGCCCATCCGCAGAACTACAATATACAAATCAATTAAACAAATTAAATTTATATTGTAAACAAATATTATTCATGATCCAATTAGCTAATTTAAAAAGACCCTCACTTAGATTGAAATTAATGTTATGGGAGAATTTAAGCATGGCCGATTCCATTAAATTTCTTTCAATAAAATTGGGCACAAAAATAATGGATTTCCCCTTAGTCCAATCTATTTGATGGTTCAAAGTAGATTGATGAATAAACAGGGCATTTTAAGTTTGCCTCGTTCGACAACAGTACTTATTTTGTTTAATTCTCACATCTAGGCTTTTTGTAGGCTCGCCTATGTAAAAACCAAGGCAAGATTTGTACGGAATTTTATAAATGCAGGCCATTTTATTTGGGGGAGCATTTTTAATTACTAAGATTTTTAACGTGGAATTATTAGAGAATACAACATTAACATTAAAATATCTTAATAATTTCGGAACATGGGACAAGTGTTTATTAAAAGGTAGCGTTAAAATATTATTTCGCGCAAATGAGTATTTAATTTTATTTCCATCAAAGGACTGCTTAGCTCTGCGCAGGAAATCATTTAGAAAATAAGATGGATAATTTAACATTTTACTAATGATTTTGATTGCTTCTAACTCTTCATCGATAAATTCTGGGTCACATAATCTAAAGGCACGCAAATACAAAGAAATAAAAGCTGATCTTTTAGTTTTTTGTGGATGATTCGAATAATAATGGATGTAAGACGAAACATGAATTGGCTTCCGGAAAACCGAGAACTTAAAACCTTGCGGCGTACGGTGTACCATGGTGTCTAAAAAAGATAATTTCCAGGCTTCTTCTAATTCATTAGTGTAATTAATTGAGGCAACGAGGTTATTTAGAGCATCAAGAAAATTAGTTACGTTACACTCAATAGGCCAAAATATAAAATACATCATCTACATAACGGTACTAAATAGCATTTTGGGGGAGGATGGGGGCTAGCAACTTAGACTCAAAAAATTCCATATACAAACAACTCAACAACGGGGAGAGAGGGTTTCCCATAGCCATGCCGAAACGTTGGAGATACCATTTATCATTAAAACTAAACGAAGAGTTTAAGATGCAAAGTTTGATTAAATCTAAGCAAACATGTGTAGGAATGGGCAAAGAAATTTGATCAAGTGCTTCCGGTAGCCAAATTATTCACGGGGACTTTTGTAAATAAGGAGACAACTTCGAAGTTAATCATTTTAAATTTGAAGTTAAGCGTCTGCGACTTGAGTTTATCAATGAAATCACAATAATTTTTAATATGAGCGGAGGATAGACTGCCTAAAAGAGGGCTCAGTAAAGAAACTAACCATTTTGATAATTTATAACCAGCAGAACCTACAGAACTGATGTTCGGACGCATGGGGATATTTTCTTTGTGAGTCTTGGCTAACCCATATAAATAAGGTAATGTAGGGGCAGACACAGCTAAATTACATAATATGTCCTTATCTTTAATGCAACCTTTTAGCTTCTTGTTAAAAACTTCTATAGTGGAAGCCAATGGATCTTTATTTAATTTACTGTAAGTAAAATTAGCAGATTATCCATCTTATTGATATAATTTTGCCTATCCAAAATTATAACTGAATTAGATTTATCGGCTTTAGTGAAAAACAGGGAAGTGTCATTCTTTAGATTTTGAACAGACGAAACAAACCGGCGCGAAAGAATATATGGGTCCGTTATACAGTTTAGGGAAAAATAGACAACCCCTTTACAAAAATTCACATCATTGATGCTAATATCCCCATGCTTTTCAAGATGAACAAAAGATTTAGCAAGTTTAACATAGTTTACCTTGTTGCTGAATGAAAAACCAATATCAAATCGTAGCGCCCGTTTCACGTCATCGGATATCACCTTCCTCATATACTCGTTAACTTAGAGAAGTTAGGACTATTTGAAACAAAGGAAACCAATTATCCCAATTCTCTATTCTATCCTTCTTCCCCTGTTCTTGCATGCCAAATCCTATTTTTAATTTATGCAAAACCTCTTGGATACACCAGACCGTTCTATTCCTTCACCCACTGTCTAACTATAAAGGACCAAAATATTTCTACTACCCATCCACTTCCTGGCATCATTAATGCTTGACGACTTATTAACCTTCCCTCTACTGTTACCCCTTTTGTGGGAACGGTTTATGCGTGCTCACTCCCCATCGAGCGAACCATTGGCTAAGGGACTTCGAATGACACTTCACCTCTGAAGGCATTCATGGTGATAAAGCGAAAATACGAGAGGCCAAAAGGTTCGTTTCGAATAAACAGGGTTCTACTTATGAGTCACTCGTCTTATGGGAGGATTTAAAAAAGGGAATCTTTTGGAACTTCCTACACCACCTTTTACACCAGTGTCGATGGGAAAAGGGTGAGGACTTCCTAGTCTTCTTCTCTCGTATTGACCACCTTGTTAAGGATGCCTAGACCGCCATAAAGGAGCGAACAGATGACACTATTCCCCACTCCGTTTACCCTACAACATCTTATATGTGTTGTACCACAACATTTATCCAACACAAGCCCAAAAACTCGAAACTTGAATGGATCCCTCTCTACCCTTAAATGACAATTTAACCACCCAATTGTTCTTTCCCCTTCTAAGAAGCCCCTCCAACCTCGACCTTTGACTACGGGACATTACTGCCGCATTTGTCGAACTAGAGGCCCACTATAGGAAGGAAACGTTGTGCTTCAATTGTGGTCAAGGTCATAGGAGCTCGGAATGCAAGTTCCCCCTCCCCACCCACCCACCCCACTTCCCCTTGTGCGAAGCCTGCCATCGTTTCGGAAGTTCCCCTAAATGGCTCGGCAACAAAACTTCCTGTCCAACCCACAACTCTCACGGTAACGTAGTTTTTTACCCTCAGCCTACACATAACGCCTTTTCTACTTATTTCCCTAACCAAAATGTGTCTTAGAACCACCGCTACTTACCCAGTAATAAGAGTAAGCAAGCCGTTAGGAGTTTGGAGGAGGCTTCAACCCGATCAGACGACCTCCTGGTCCAACCCCTTCTTCCAAACGAAGAGGAAGCCATTAATTTCCATACTAACGAGCCTTTTTAGGGCTAGGTTAGCTTTTGCTATGCATGAATGGCGGAAGCCTACTTTTGCACGTTTGTCCAATTTTTGTGCTACTAACCACATACGCCCAAATCCCTTAGAATTAGTGATAATATTTAAAATTGGAGGCCATTTAGTCTCTGTTATGAATGATACCGGAGCCAGTCGAACGCTCATGAAACCTGATATCTATTTGAAATTAAAAGATCATTTATCCCCTTTAGTGCCCCCCCCCCCACAATCCACCTAACGTGTTTCCGGAGCTTCCTTTCCTATTATTGGTGAGACCTTAGGGAAATTTAACATGGATCACCTATCCTATATGTTTCTTGCTAGGGTAACCGCTGAGCCAATGAACTACGAGCCCGACATGCTCCTGGGAATGGATTTTCTGCACCATAATGAATAGATAATTCACACCCGTGCTAAGGTGATTTCCGCCGACGGAATTCTGCATCGAATGGCGGTGCGTCGCTTCTCTGTTCCTCCCTTCCCTGCTGTTACCTTACAACCTTCAGGTAGGATCACTAATCAAACTCAATTAGTGATGGAAAGGTCTACTACCATGGCTTTCGGATCAATTCCCAGGCAGCCTACCATGGCTTGAACGCCAATGACTTGCCCCAGGATTCATGTATTCCTCCTGTAGAGAGTTGGAATCACCCCCAAGCCATTCAACACGGTACTTTGACTAAATCTAACGTTAAGGTTCCCCTCATGTTTAACCGAACTAATCTTACTAGCAACCCCATGTGCAGTACTTCTACCCCAAAAGACTCAGAGTGTCTCCTTTATGAAGATAAAAACATTGCTACCTCTTCTAATCCTAATTTGGAAGTTATTAATCGCCCTAAAAATAACAATAATGACTCTTCTACAAGTAATGTTTCAGGAACTACAGGAGGTAGTTTACAGCCCGAGTCTATTGGTACCCAAATAGACCAACAAGATACTTCCCCTCCCTTAACTTCACCCCATACGGGTAGGGAACCTCTTGCTTCAAAAGGGAATAATGTTCTCTCAAACCAACTTAATGTTACTACTGAAACGAGAGTAGAAATCCCTCCTTATACCCGTACCCGTTTTGAGGGTCTTCTACCTTCATCTTTTGCCCCTACCCCTAATGATGTTATTTTAATTAACCGTGCTACTCACACTAAGCATTGGATCCTCATTGGACAATTAATCAGTCGGGCCTATGAGAATAAATATGTCACATTAAGTGTCTTAATGCTAGTGACCAAAAGGTGCGTTTCCATCCTGGCGACATCATCGCTCAGGTGGAGGTACTTCCTACTTTTATCTTTTCGGAGAAGACCAACAAATTCTTCCGCGTACTCTCTCAAGATGCCCCCTCCTCCTTTATTCCCCATACCAAATTTCGGGTAATATTAGAAGACAAATTTCTGCTTAGCGAAAAACTTCTCGAGAATATTCAAAAGAATGTCGACTCTTCTTCTTACCTAAAGGATCAAAACACTTTGAATGCTTTACTTTCCTTTCTTATAGAACACTGGGACGTCTTATAATTACCCGGAGACTCCTTAGGTCAAACAGATCTTCTCCCCTTCCGCATTAAACTTCACCCAGGTACTAAACCTATCTATCAAGCTCCATACTGTATTTCCTACTCACAAAAAATTGTCGTAGAAAAGCTTGTGAGCCATTTGTTAAAACAAAAACTTGTCTCCCCATCTGTAATGGAGTTTAACCCCCCCCCCCACTTCTTCTTGTAGACAAGAAGGGAGACAAAGGCACCCGCTTAGTCATAGATTATAAGGAAACTTAATGCTGTTACAGTATCCGACAAGTTCCCACTCCCCAATATAGAGATATTCTCACAGACAGGACAAGCTACTATCTTTACCTCTTTAGATTTGTTTAGTAGCTATCACCAGGTACAAGTTCATCCTGATTTCCGCCCCTTAAATGCTTTTAGCACGTCCCGTGGACATTATCCGTTTAATGTCCTGCCCTTTGGTATACATAATTGCCCTGCCAGCTTTTCAAGTTTAATGTTCATTGTCTTGACTGACCTTTTAGGCAGCGAGACCTTAGTCTATCTCGATGACAGCATTATTTTCTCTGATAATTTAACTTTCCATTTTGACCGACTTGACTTTTCGAGCTATGTCGGTGGGGGTACCTCTTCTGGGTACCCCTGTTAGGGCTTCCCTTGTCGATTTGGTCGAATACGAGATTCCAGACTAAATGCGTCATTCCTTCCTTTTTCTACTCTATCCTTCTCCTTTTTTACTTTTATCCTATCTCTCCCACTTATACAAAAATAAAAACCAAAAAAAAGCCTACTCCTATCATGTCACTCTTTCCCTTTTTTCCTTCTATCTACATATAAGGACCTGGCAGCTACCTCATGCGTCAGAAGAGAGTCTTTGGAACCTCTATAAACAACGCCAATCGACGCTCACTGGTTGCGAGAGACTAGGACTAGAGGTGTTCTAGGCGTTTGGGCACGATGAATGGGATGAGGGTAGTGCCCCGTTAATCCCTTCCCTGGCGCGTAATTATTGACCATTCCCAGTGACCGTTGACGGGTGCCTCTGGTAGCATCGGTCCGAGGTGACGGTCCTTTGTTCCCAGGTTGGCTGCCAGGCCAATAAAAAGCCTTGGGTCGAGGTTCTTGGTGTGGCGGGATATCCATTGAACGCTGCTCCGAGATCTTGGCCGCCGTGAAGGGAACTAGTAGGAGTTTAGTACGGGGTGTGCTCCGTTGTTCACCTGGTGAGAAATCGATGGCCCCCTTCGGGGACCGTCAGTGCTGCTTGGTTGGGAGCCACGGCACGCCGAGGTTTGACGACTCGGTCGGACGAACAGCAGCACAAGGAGCGTGCCTTCTGAAAGATCCGAAACCTCTCCGATCGATAGGCGGGAGCGACTCACGCGGGGCGAACTCACCACCCCCTTTCTTTTTTTATTGAGTGGTCACAAAGTATTCCAAGATATAAAGTGTTCAGCATGACTGGAAAGAAAGGACCTGGTGCGTTAAAGTATACCTTCTCGACATGGCAAAAGGACAAGTGGTGCGTAGATTTTCCGGAGGGGTGTTTCTCAAAATGCCACCCTGGAAGTATCTGCACGGACTGCCTCCTAAGGGCAGAACTTCAAGAGCTTAAGGAACTTTTTAAATCTTCTGAGTAAAAAACACGACGGCTTGAAGAAAAGGTGAAAATCCTCGAGTCTGAGCATGCGACTCAAATCCGTCATCTCGAAGCCATCATTGCAGAGATTAAAGCCACCAAGGTAGAGCAACAGCAACAAGAAACTCCCAACGACGCGGATGGCTCCTCTGTTGGGCCCTCATGCACCGCGTCGATAGAGATAGGCCAACCATCCGACGTCCCAGAGCCAGCAACTGCTGGGGTTACTCAAGGTGTCAAAAAGAAGAAAAGGAAGATTAAGATAGGAAAAACAGTAGATAAAATAAAAGAGAAAGTAAAAACGGAAGAAAAAACGAAGAAGAAAAAGAAGAAGAAAAAAACCCAAAAAGTTGGGAAGAAAGAGAAATCGAAAGAGCCCATACTGAAAGGGAAGCCTCTGTCCTCTGAACCCAAATGCGCGAGGGTCATCGTGATCGGTGACTCCCAAGCGCGGGATCTACAACCCTTGCTAGCGGCCCGCCTTCGCACCAGTGTGAAGGTAAGCTGCCTTCCAGGAAAGGGGAACAGAGAAATAAGAGTGGAGGCTGAGAAATCTAGGATCTCTGAGAACTCAGTAGTTGCCCTCATGGCAAGTGGCAACGATCTCTACCTACGAGGAGGAAAAGTAGGCACCAGCGGGAAGATCCTGACCACGGTTATGGGAGGAGTTGACGACTGTGGGCTAAAAACCCGCAGACGTGTCGTGGTCGGGATACTCCCAAGACGAGGTCCATCCCGCAATGCTCACGCGAGGAACGTCTCCATAAACCAACGCCTGGGAGATCTTTGTACGGCGGAAGGAGTCTTTTTTGTAAACCCCTACCGCACCTTTTTTGGAAGAAATGACCTGTACAAAAGGGATGGAGTGCATCTTTCCTTTAAAGGGAAAGCTGCACTCGCGAACATGATCCAGGATGTTGTGGAGCGGACCCAAAGAAGTGTCAGACCCCGAGTAAAGGAGGACGTACGCCAGTACACCCGTGTTACTCCAGGAACGACCTTTTCTGAAGTCACAAAGAGGGGAGTGACCCCGCCACAGAGAAAGAAAGCGGGAAACGAAAGAGCGTAGGGAGTCCTACAGTCGGGGACTCCCTCAAAGTTCTTCTGTTTAATGCGAGGTCTATCAGAAACAAGTTTCTAGAACTTCGTGGTCTCGTAGCAACAGAAGAACCGGAGATGGTAGCCATAACGGAGTCGTGGATAAAAACATCAAGCCGAGATTTTGAAGGTGAATTCACGATTCCCGGTTACCAGCTCTTCCTGAAAGATAGGCCAGACAGAGAGGGTGGCGGTGTGATGTTGTATGTCAAGGATACTCTCAACTCGACGGATTGCAACATCGTACTTGACCATGAACTACTAGGTGTTGACCTAGAGATAGGTCCTGCCAAATACAGGACCCTGGTGCTTTATAGACCTCCTGCCCAACTCGTTGAAAAGGACAGAGATCTGTACCAGCTACTAGGAGAACTTGTCGAAGACAGAGTGTGTATCGTCATGGGTGATTTCAACACACAAGTTGACTGGGAAACCAGAGAACCCTGTGGCGAGAACGCACTACTCCTGGAGTTCGCGAACAACGAGTTCCTCACTCAATGGGTGAGAGAACCAACGAGAGGAGACAATATCCTCGACTTGGTTTTCACCTCTGAGGGTGACATCGTTGAGGACCTCTCTGTTGGCGAAGAGGTCGGTTGCAGTGACCACCGACAAATTAGATTTGTAGTCAAAGTCCCGAAGGCAGGGCCTGCAACTAGTAAATCGAGGAAACTTGATTTGAAAAGAGCAGACTTTGCAGGTTTTCGTGCTGGACTGACTGACGCGAGGCTAGAAGTGTGCGGTGTTGTTGAAGACTCGTGGAACAGTTTCAAAACCACATTCAGGAGTATTCAATCACGTTTCAGCCCTCTAAAATGTCCCCGTCGGTCTTCTGTTCAACCAAAGTGGTTTAATCGAGAAATCGGCCAACTGCTTAGGGAGAAGAGAACTGTGTACCAGCAATCGAAGATCTCGGGCGACTTTGACGAATACCAGAGGCTAGCCAGGAGAGTGAAGTCCAGCACAAGGGCGGCTAAGCGGTCTGAGGAAATCCGAGTGGCGAGACTCTGAAAAGAGAATCCCAAGGAGTTTTTTGGATATGTAAACAGCCGTAAACCAATCCATCGAACGAGTGGCCCTTTGAGGAATGAGGAGGGGACATTAAAGCACTCACATGCAGAATATGCTAACCTCCTCAACGACTACTTCTCTTCAGTGTTTACTGAAGAGTGTGGTCCCATCGCCCAGCCAATAGATTCCTTCTCGGGAAAAAAGCTGGAGGATATGGACTTCACCGAAGGGGAAATAAAAAAGAAGATCAGTGACCTAAAGACGAATAAGTCACCTGGCCCGGATGGCTTTCTACCTAAAGTGTTGAAAGAAGTGCGCGATCAAGAGTCACGACACCTGAGCGCAATCTTCAACATGTCAATCCGGACCGAATTCGTTCCTAGAGACTGGCGTGAGGCGGAGATGACTCCTATCTTCAAGAAAGGAGACCGCAGCCAGCCGTCAAACTACCGACCTATCAGTCTTACTTCGATAGTCGGTAAACTCATGGAAAGCATGATGGTGGACAAAATGACGTCGTATTTAGAGTCAAACCTGCTACTGAGGAGTTCCAAGCACGGCTTCCGAAGGCAACGGTCATGCCTGACGAACCTTGTGGAATTCTTCCACTTCGTGTTTAGTGAGCACGATCGGGACAAGGCGGTGGATGTGGTGTACTTAGACTTTCAAAAAGCCTTTGATAAGGTACCACACCGCCGCCTTCTCCGGAAAGTGAGAGCGCTGGGCATAGACGGAAAAGTAGCCGGCTGGATCGAGAACTGGCTAAGTGGCAGACGGCAACGCGTGGTGGTGAATGTACAGGCTTCTGAGTGGGTGCCCGTTACTAGCGGGGTGCCTCAAGGTTCTGTCCTTGGACCACTACTATTCATCATCTACGTCAACGACATGGACGGTGACATGGTTGCCAAGATTTCCAAATTTGCCGACGATACCAAGCATGGTATGAACGTTGCAAAGGATGGAAATACTGCCCGCCTCCAAGAGGACCTTCAAAGGATTGGGCAGTGGTCGGACACGTGGAAAATGCCTTTTAACGTGAACAAATGCAAAGTGATGCATATCGGCCACAGAAACCCCCAATCTCAGTATATCTTTAAGGGCACTGCTCTTGAATCGAGTGAGACTGAGAAGGACTTGGGTGTAACTATCACTAGCGACCTCAAGTTCTCGAAACAGTGCATCGAGGCAGAGTAGAAAGCCCAAAGGATGTTAGGCTACATAAAGTGCTAGTTTGGATACCGTAACAAGGAGATAGTACTTTGTCTGTACAACTCCCTCGTTCGGCCGCACCTGGAGTATGCCGTACAATTTTGGAGTCCTTCGTTTCGAAAGGATATCGCAAGGTTGGAACGCGTACAAGCCAGGGCAACCAAGCTGATCCCCTCTATCCGACATAAAAGTTATGAGGATAGACTAAGGGAATTAAATCTGTTCTCGTTGGAAACCCGTAGACTGCGTGGTCAGCTCATCGAAGTTTTCAAAATACTTCGAGGGTTCGACAATGTTGACTACCGGGATATTTTCACACTGAGTGAGAACAGAACGCGCAATCACGGCTTCAAACTTGAACTGAAGCGTTACAACCGCAATCTCTGTGGAAATTTTTTGACTTACAGTATCTGCGGTAAGTGGAACGCACTTCCAGTGGAAGTTGTCAACAGTGAATCTGTTGACCAGTTCAAGTCAAGACTAGACAAAGTCTTGAAAGTTGCCGTTTAGGGATGCAAACAATTGAGCAGCCAGTGCCTGCTCGATAGCTAGTCCAAAGGTACCCTCTTTGAATGGACCGTTAGGTCTCCTAGGGTACTCCCTTTCCTTGTTACTCCTTGTTTCCAGTGATCTGACGTCGTTATTGAGACTCCTCTGGTCCTCTCCATTAACTATCTGCCCGAAAACATCTCTTTAACTAGACTTCCGTACTATCTCCTCCAAAATGGGATATCGATTTGGTTCCTTTGAGTCCGCAGGTCTCTGATGAATGGAACAGTGCCCATACCCTATCATCCATTGCCATTGGCTTGATTGTTATCCTTGCACTGGCCATCCCTTTTATTTGGATAAGACTACGATGACGATAGATGCTCTGGTCCCGCCGCCCTGTCTTCGCCAGATTACGCTACTCCAGGGCCCAGCCTTCCTACGGGGATCCGTCATCCTGTAGTAAGTACAGCAATAGACAACCGTTAGCAACCTTACCCTGTATTGTAATTCATTAATAATTAAGTGTAATAATAATAAATATGTAAATAATAATAACTACTAATAAATAACTACAGATATTCACTGTTATTGCGTCGAAGCTAAAATACTCCCCCTTGCATTGTAAACCTCATTTTACTCCCCCATTCCTGATTACACCACTTTTCTCGACATAAAAGGCCGTTTCACGGCTCCTGATTCATTCGATTACTTGGCTCCCGCTCATTCGATTACTTAGTTCTCTCGTAGCACATACCCGCTGTGTTTCCCCATTGTTCTGTGCAGTGTTAATATATTTATAAAGCCTTCACCTCTCTCAATCCCTTACAGATAGACTTTAAGAGGCCTGAAATCCCTCTCCCGCCTCAAGTGTTATAACTAAGTGTACTCCTTAACAGGACCCCGAGTGCACCCAGTTACTTGTTATACACGAAACGACAGTCTTCATCAGATCACCCCCTCTTACCCCAGGCACGACTAGCGCACAGTTCTATTACCTTAGCCTACAAAGAAGGGCCAACTAATGCGAGTCTAACCCCAATCACTAAAAGTAGTCTCGAGAGTCCCAAGACGGAAAGTCTATCCCCAGATAAAATTTGCCCCCTTCCCTCCAGCAAGTATCAGTTATTTTTGGCGATCTTAAATCCTAACGGAACTTGGATCTTCGTAGAACCCTGACCTCAGTAGGCTATTGCTGGAGCCTACCGTTACATATATACATATATATATATGTATATATATATATATATATATATATATATATATATATATATATATATATATATACATATATATATATATAAATATATATATATATTAGAAAATATCACATTAACGATATATAAAAAAATAATAAACCACACTATTTGAATCCGATTTATTTACAAACAGGACTATTTTCGGCTTACAACATTATCAACTGTACATACAATGAAATGCAAGGCATATGACTCTAGTATATAAAAGCGAAAAAAGACTAAACAAAATGAAAGACAAATACTCGTATATGCGTGGTTCCATGGGCAAATTCTTAATCCCAGGAACGACCGATTCGGGCGGCTTATAAAAGAAGTGGGCCACATTATTCGAGATATATTTGTTGAATTTATATTGTTCTTTAGGTATATTAAAATTATCTACCTTGCTAATGATGATTGATTCTGCAATCTCCTCTCCATATAATTGTTAGATTTATAAATAACTTTTCCTTGGTTGAAATCGATTCTATGTTCATAATTTTGCATGTGAGCGAAGAGACTTGAGGAAATTGAGCCTCTTCTTATATCTGCCTGGTGATCTTTGGTCCTCTTTCTTAAGTGACCTGACTCCTACGATGTGTGACAAATTACAATCTTTGCAGAAGATTAAATGTAAAATTGTGTCCCGGTTGTTGGGGCCCAGTTTGGTCAAAGAATTTTGTATGCCTTTTGAATATTTAAATGTAATATTTATGTCATTTCCGTTCGCATATGATTTTAAGGGAGCTAGGGCTGGATTATATGGGAAAATAATGCATTTTTTAAAATTCCCTTTTCGGGGTGTGAAGACAAAATAGAAGTTTTTCGGGCCTTAGAATAACACGTGTTTATGAAATAAATTGGGTATTTTAGTTCGATGATATTGTAGATAAGGTGGTTGATTTCATTCTGAACGAAAATTGGGTCGCATGTTTCATAGGCTTGGAGAGAAAGGGAAGAAAGAACGGATATATTAACAGATTTGTCATGTAATGGGAAGAAATGTATGTAAGCATTTGAGTTTGTATGTTTTCGAAAGACTGAGCATTGTATGCAATTATTTAAACGGTGGATTTTTACATCCAGTAAAGGTAAGGAATTGTTATGTTCCCATTTTACTTTGAATTTTATCGATGAGTGTAACGAATTCAAGTTGTGGAAAAATTCATTGAAATTATTGTTATCTAAGGGCTATGCTGAAATGATGTCGTCTACTAATCGGAATGGATTCTGGGAAGAAGGAATGTTTCATATGAAACTATGAAACGTCCCTCCTTCCCAGAATCCATTCCGAATCCGATCCGATATGAAGACGACATTCTTTCGGCATGGCCCTTAGATAAAAATAATTTAAATTAATTTCAACAACAGAAAATATAATGATTAAAGTAGAACTTGTTTTATTTCAGGAGGAAAAACCTGGAACTTTATCTATCCCAAAGGAGGATTACCAGTTAATTAGTATTTCCCGTTCTTCTGTGCAAAAGGTTTAGAACTACAAAAATTATAATCTTAAAAGTGAATGCGCATTTCCTTCCTGATATTAATGTAAGGTAAGATAGAAGGGAACGTAGTAAGATGATCTACGATCTCTATCCATCTCAAAATATAATAAATTTTGTTTTTATGGACAAAAAAATTCACTTTGGAAGTGCCAACAATAGGCAAAATAACAGTTTATCATGAATCTTTAACATTTAGCCCCCAAAAAATTTCTGCAGGAGTGTCATTGAATGTTAAAACGATAATCCATTTTATCGATCCCCCAAATCCGAAGTTAATTCAGAAAGTTACATCGAACTGCTATTTATTGGTCTAAAGGGCGGTTTAATTGAGATCAAAGCGGTTGCTCGCTCTCTCAATGTGCACGGTTCGAATCCCCGCCAAGCTCAGATTTTTTCCAACTAAGAAATAACTATTTCCGAAGAAAAATTATTCCGTTTTATCTTTCCTGCGGTGAAGTTGGATATATATATATATATATATATATATATATATATATATATATATATATATATATATATATATATATATATATATATATATATATATATATATATATATGTATAGATATATGAATGCAATGTCCCGGAGGAAAAATAAAAATGGTGCTTCCAAGTACTTTCGAACTTTATTCAGTTCATTCTGAAGGATAACTACAAGAGAAAATAATATAATAAGAGTATATACAAGGTGTCCCAGAAAAAGGTTAACCGTAACTTGAATTAGTATAACTCAAAACCTATTAAAGGTTTTTGAGTCTTGCAAAATATAACAATTTTAAAAATTATTTATCTGTCGATTCTGGAAATTTCATTAAATTCCCTTTTACGATATTGATTAACTAATGAGTTTAGTGGAGGTTATCAAAATTATGTTTGCGCAAGGAAGTAAAATAATCAATCTTCGAAGTTTAAAATCAACAAATATATTTAAATCCATTTTTAACAAAAACACCTCTTCATATAGGTAATACAAATTCATTTTGTAATTTTTTTAATTTTCTAAGCACTGTTTCCTTCCACATGTCCTCCATTTCTTTCCAAGCACAGTTGCGCCTTTGATCGCATTGATTGAACAACTTTTTTGATTAACTTGTGATTTTCCTTAAGTCTATTGACTTTACGTGAGATACTATCTGTTAAATGGTTGATGCTTTGTGGTGGAGTAGAATACACTTCATTCTTTAGATATAACCCATAAGAAATAATCGCACGGTGTTAAGTCAGGGGATCTTGGGGGCCATTCAATCGCATGATTTAGCGCGACAATGCGCTTGTCAAACGTTCCTCTTAATTTTGTTTTTACAGCAAGCTGTCTATGAGCTGGTGCGCCGTCCTGAATCCACCCAAGTCTATTGAATTGATTGTCGTAAATCTGGCGGAGTTCCGGGAAGATCCTTTCGTTGATCATGTTCAGGTAGACAGCACCATTCAAGTTATTCTCGTAAAACAATGGGCCGACAAGATAGCCATTCCCGCATATTCCGATCCGCAGAGACACTTTCTGCTGACAAATACGTGTGTCAAAGTTGAATGCTGGGAGGTGGTTCAGCGGCGCATATTGCCGAATGTTATGGCTATTTACCTTTCCATTCATGAAAAAGGCTGCCTCGTCACTAATCACAATTTCTTCCAAGAAACGAGCAGGTTTATGGAGAAGCCATTCGACAAATTGTCTACGACGAAGAAAATCAGTTACAAAAAGCTGGTCTTGCATGCATCTTATTTGGATTCTATTTTAAGTCATGTTTAATAATGCGGTTAAATGATGACTTTGACAATTGTTACCAATTCTCTGACTGATACATGTGGATTTAAAGAAGTGTCATCTGAGAATTTTCGATATTTTCTGTTGTTCTTATGGTCTTCATACGACCCGAACGACCTTTATTTAGATTTAAGCATGTTCCTTCATGTTTGTATTTGCGACCATTTTTCCAAATTGTGGGCTTGCTTGGTGGGTGCCTACCTGGAAAATGTTGTTCAAATGAATCTTGGACTTTTTTAATACTGCCAGTCATAATAAAGTTTGTGACTACAAATACGGGTTGATCTTTTGTTAACTGCATGATTAAAAAGGTTTTATGGAAGTAAACTTTTACCCAGAAACGCTTTGATTTACTTAGTAAGCAATAATAACGAGACCATACGACAGCGTGGCTGAAAAACCACTGTAAAATGGCCTAGGCTTTGCTTGAAGAATCGCACAGTGACGTAGACTCCCTAGCCTCCCTACGCTTCTCTTGAAAGTGCCCGAGGGCCTAGCCTTCCAGGGCTTCGTTTCATTATTTTACTTCCTTGCGCAAACATATTTTTGATAGCCTCCACTAAACCCATTAGTGTATCGATATCATAAAAATAAATTTAAGGAAATTTTCAGAATCGACAGATAAATAGTTGGTAAATAAAACACTCTTTGCAGAACCTAAAAATCTCAAATAGCATTTGAGTTATACTAATTCAAATTACGGTTAACTTTTTTCTGGGACACCCGGTATAAGCTAGTAAAAGATAAAAGACCGCCTCTAAGACAAGAAATCACCGATGAGGAAGAGGAGAGGGATAGGTAAATATAAGAGTGAATTAATTCACTCGTCCCTTTAATTAAATTTACCAATGAGGTTGAAAATAATAGAATCCTTCACTTTCTCGATCTTCTTATTCATAGAACACTGACTGGTTTTAAATACTCCATCTATCGCAAACCTACTAATTCAAACAGTTATATTAATTTTTGCTCTTCGCATATTCCCAAAGTCAAACGTTCCGTTTTTTCCTCTATGTTTTTAAGGGCTTTACGAGTTGTTAGTCCTGAATATATGGATTCAGAATTCTTCAATATCTTTTAAAATGGCCATAAACTATGTTAGCCTTATCCCTTTCTTCTAAACTGTCTTTCCTCTGCAAATAAAACGTTCTATAATACTGCTCCTGCTATCCCTTTTAATGTTAAAAACATTTTGGTTTTACCCTTCTTTGTTTGTTTCATTGACCTTCCCCGTCTTAAAAAACTTTAACATTTCAGTATCTTTCAAATACGACTCAATTATAAAAAAAACATTCTAGTTCACAATAATTGTAATAATATTGGTGGAGTTTATTCGGTCAAATGTTCTGTTTGTCCAAGTAAATATTTTGGACACACAGAAAAGCAATTATCTGTCCATATTAATCAGCATAAATACAATGTTAGGAGAGCTGTAAATAATAATGCGTTTTTTTGTGCATATGTGTCAAAATAACCACTTAATTAATTGGAATTCAGCAAAATTTATTTTGGATGTTCATGTTTAAGCCAATTTAAAAACTCGAACATTTCCCCTGGCCTTTTTAAAATTGATGTTGTTAATGAAAAACTCATTCTTATATTCCAATTTTTTGGGGGCAATTTTCATTTTTATGGGAACCCGATGTGTCAATTTAATTATTGCATTGATTTTGTATTAAAATTATTTTATTTCTCTTCCTCTCTCCTTGTCACTCTCCCCTTCGTTTCAATTTACCTCTCGTGTCTCTTCTAATCTCCCTCTTTAGACTATCGCTTTATCCTTTAATCGTTTTAACCCTTTTGGCTCTGTTCTTGACTCTTTCTTGCCTCTCGGTTTGACCTTGCTATTTGTTATAGCTAAATCTTAATGTGAATTTACCTATCCCTCTCCTACTTCGCCATTGGTGATTTCCTGTCTTGGAGGCGGTCTTTTATCTTTTACTAGCTTATATATACCATTATTATATTATTTTCTCTTGTAGTTATCCTTCAGAATGAACTGAATAAAGTTCGAAAGTATTTGGAAGCACCTTTTTAATTTTTCCTGCGGGACATTGCATTCATTGCGAACCTCACGTGCTACTTTGTGAGTTATTCATTTCATATATAGAAAACGTGTATAGAAAAAGTACGCACATGGGAAGATGCCTCAATGCGGAGAGTGAATGCCCTGAAGGATATAAAATAGGTATAATCGGCTCAAACATCCGCCGAGCATATAAATGCTCCTCTACGTGGGAACTTTTCCACCAAGAGATCTCACGCGCAAAACAAACACTCCTCAACAACAGTTTCTCTAACAGCATGATTGACAAATAACTCCAATCATTTTTAAATAATCGCTTCAAAGATACGGATAAACGAAAAGTAATCAGGGGCGCAGTAAACAACATCAAACTGTACTACAGAAATCAGATGTCCACGGCCTATAAAATAGATGAAAAAAAAAACATCTAGGAGATTATTAACCGTAACATCAAGGTTAAAAATCAAATGGATAAAATTCAACTGATTATTTACTATAAAACAACAAAAGCCCGCAATCTCCTTAGGAAAAAACAAGAGCTGACAAATCTCCTCGAATCTCAAGTCAACCAACATAATTTACGAATTCATCTGCCCCAATAAAGACTGCAAGCTTTATAATAACTCTAAATATATTGGGATGACAACTACCAAAGACTGCTACCCATCTACACTATAATATATATATATATGTAATTGAAAATCACATGGCACGTGATATATAGATGTATTTAAAGGCTCAAGGAAAATGGAAATTAGAAACACAATCCGGAAAAACGCTAAGGAGAATATTACAATGTACCAATGAAAGCTTAAGAAGGAAAATGGGAGAAGTAGAGAACGGAAAGATAAGGCAAACTATTTTAGCCGTTTTATAAAAATAAATAAAGGAGTTGGATTTGAATCTGTGTCATAAATCGAGCATCGCTTATATGACCACGACGCTCATCGCCAGAGCTACAATCCTCAACTCCCCAAAAAGGTTGATTCAAGAAGCCTTTTGAATAACGAAGTGTGGTTTTTATCCAGTGAGAGACAAGACAAGTGTTTTTATAGTAGAAGGAGCATTGGCTTTTTTGTGGTCATATAAGCGATGAGCGCTTTATGACACAGGTTCAGATCCAACGTTTTTATTTATTTTTATATAACGGTTAAAATAGTTTGCCCTATCTTTCCGTTCTTTACTTCTCCCATTTAACTTCTTAAGCTTTCATTGGTACATTGTAATATTCTCATTAGCGTTTTTCCGGGTTGTCTTTCCAAGTTCCATTTTCCTTGGGCCTTTAAATACATCTATATATCACGCGTCATGTGATTTTCAATTATTACAAACGAAAAAGCCCGTTCCCCTTCTACTATAAAAACACTTGTCTTGTATCTCACTAGATAAAAATCTACACTTCGTTATTCAAAAGGTTTCTCTTATCAACCTTTTTGGGGGTTGAGGATGGAGGCTCTGACGATAAGCGTCGTGATCATTTAAGCGATGAGCGCTTAATGACATAGGTTCAAATCCAACTTCTTTATTTATTTTCATATAACGGTTAACATAGTTTCCCCTATCTTTATGTTCTCTACTTCTCCCATTTTCCTTCTTAAGCTTTCATTGGTACATTGTAATATTCTCATTAGCGTTTTTCCGGGTTGTCTTTCCAAGTTCCATTTTCCTTGGTCCTTTAAATACATCTATATATCACGCGTCATATGATTTTCAATTATTACAAACGAAAAAGCCCGTTCCCCTTCTACTATAAAAACACTTGTCTTGTATCTCACTAGATAAAAATCTACACCTCGTTATTCAAAAGGCTTCTCTTATCAACCTTTTTGGGGGTTAAGGATGGTAGCTCTGGCGATGATCGTCGTGATCATTTTAACGTTGAGCGCTTAATGACATAGGTTCAAATCCAACTTCTTTATTTATTTTCATTTTACCGGTTAACATAGTTTCCCCTATCTTTCTGTTCTCTACTTCTCCCATTTTCCTTCTTAAGCTTTCATTGGTACATTGTAATATTCTCCTTAGCGTTTTGCCGGGTTGTGTTTCCAATTTCCATTTTCCTTGGGCCTTTAAAAAAAAAAATATATATATATATATATATATATATATATATATATATATATATATATATATATATATATATTGCAGGAATATGAAGACATATGCGATGGTTTTGAACATTTAATTATCCGGACGTTTCGGTCATTGACGATGACCATCATCAGCGAATTCTAAATACAAAAAATTATTTTTATAAGAATAACTAAACACAGAAATCAAATTAGTGAAAATCTATTAATAAGAAATTGATGTAATATCTTAAAAATAACTAAATTAAATAATAATCCCACGAGTTTTTAAATATGCATAATAAACATGACTTAAATGACTATCGAAATACAAAAAAAAAAATTATAAACTATAGCAATAAAGTCGAAAGCAAGGCATGAAGAAATCGATTAATAAGACAGAAAAAAAAGAAGAAGAAGATTAAATAATCCCATGAGCAACAAATATGACTAATAAACATGAATCAAGCGGAATACAAAAAATTCACTATAAAACACAGCAAGAGAGAATTATATGGGCAGGGCGAACAATCGAAAATAAGTTAGATGAGGGGGTATGTAATCGAAGCGGATATTAATAAATGGAGCGAAGCAAGTAATTCAATTAAGTTAAATTTTAAGTGATTGAACATTAAATAATACGAGTAGACTAAGGCACGAAAGTTTAAATAGTAAATAATCAATAATGGAGGGGTCAAAAGGACGACTAAAACATTAAATTAAGGAAAAGTCAATAATAAACCAGATCGTTTAGATATTAATGGGACAAACCAAAATAGAAATAAAAATTTATCTGCACGAGTACTAACCTTATAACGGTGAAGCTGGGAGTAACAACTGATAGTACGGACAAAATTAGGCAAAAAGAAAACTATTAAGGGGGATGTGGTTGGTTGTACATTTGTCTATATAGTGAATAATTTAAGGGATGATGAATAATCATTGAGTTCCGGGTTAATTTGTTTGATGTAAAGAGATTCAAGAATTTTTAAACTTAGAGAAGAGGAGGCAGAAGAGAGTATACTAAAGGAATCAGGGTCAAGCGGGTGGTTAAGTTTTAATGAATGTTCTCGTATAGAGGAGTGTTCGGGTTTGGAGATGGGAATGTTGGTTCTGTATGATACTCCGATATGCTTAGCGATCCTACATCTTAATTGTAGACTTGTTTGGCCTACATAGCGACTTTGGCAGGTCGCACAAGTGAATTGATAAATGATGGAGGAACGCAGGCATAATGGGAGTGATTCTTTGTGCCGAAGGGAAGTATAGGCAGCAAGATGATTAGAATTAATTAGGAGAAACTTGCATTGGGGAAAGTATTTATTAAGAGTCGAGAGTAAAGCTTTGTTGAAATTTGTGTCAAGTGGAAGTAAGGCAGTTTTAAGAATAGTTTTTGTTTGGGGACAGTTATTAGAGGGGTTTTGCGAGAGAACATTTTAAATAAGAAATTGGAAGTAAGTTTGTCAAAAAGATGGTCTGGGAAAAAGTTAAAATGAAAAAATCTCCTAAGATATTCTATTTCGGAATGAAAGTGAAACCAATTTGAGCTGATTTTGTAAGCTCTGTGTATATTGTTTATGATGCAAAATGTTTGAAATTAGTAGGAGTACAACTAAAGAAGTGGGTGCCAAGTTTGGTGGTAGTGGGTTTCCTGTAAACTGATGTGTAAAATTTAGAACTAACTTTTGAAACAGTGACATCCAGAAAAGAGATTTTATTGTTTAATTCTGTCTCCATGGAAAATTTAATATTAGGGTGTTGTTGATTTAAATAATTTAAAAATAATGGGGCATGGTCTTTGTGTTTAAAAATAAGGAAGCAGTCATCGATAAATCTTTTAAACACTAACGGTTTATATTCAACCGGACAGTCACTTAACCAGTTTTTTTCGTGGTAGGATAAAAAAGCATTAGCGAAGCTGGGACCCAATGGAGAGCCCATGGCCATTCCATCGTGTTGAATGTACAAAATCTCATTAAAAAGAACACTGTATTTTGTACGGACAATTTTAATAAGGTAGAAAAAAGAGACTTGGTTAGACCTAAAATGCTATCATTAGATTGAAAAAGGGTATCGGTTATGATTTTGCAAGTTTCTATGACAGGTACATTAGTAAATAGAGACTCCACATCGATTGAAGTCATAAACGAGTGGTTCAAATCCAATTGAGAAATGTAGCTGACAAATTCGAATGAGTCTTTCAAAGTGAATTCGTTGCGAGTGAGAGGTTCAATTATGGGGACTAGAAACTTGGCTAAGTTAAAGCTAGGGGTGTTAATGGCAGATAATATTGGACGGAGAGGTAATCCTACCTTGTGAGTTTTGGGCAAGTCATAGATAATACCTGGCGATGTACCTGAGGCAAACAGTTGATTGTAAAAAAACACAGAGAATATTTTTCTTTTTTTTCAATTTGCAAGATGTGTTTAAATGGATCTTTATCCAGTTTAAGAAATTTACAGGAGTCCGAAAGAATTTTTTGCATTTTAGAAATATAATCAGACCGATTCAAAATGACCACACCCTTCCCTTTATCCGGTTTAATATACTGTCCAACCTCCGTAAAGATCATTCTATCGTGATATCCAAACCGGATAAAGGGAAGGGTGTGGTCATTTTGAATCGGTCTGATTATATTTCTAAAATGCAAAAAATTCTTTCGGACTCCTGTAAATTTCTTAAACTGGATAAAGATCCATTTCACGCCCAGCCCAAGGTGGAGCCTCCATGCAGAAGGGCTGCCTGTCCACTGGGCGAGAGCGGAGCTCTTAATTGGCGGCAGCTGGGATTTTCGGCTCCGTGTTCACCCTTCACTGAGCGGGCTACTGCATGGGGTGATTAGCGAATGCATCCCGTGATATAAAGGGGCACCATGCGCAATGATGAGTCTATTAAAAAAAATACTCCACTGAAAAAATGGTGCCCCCCCCCCGTGTTTTCTCAGGGGACCCTCCAAATTTCTTCTACCAGAGAGGAGACTTAGTCCTCTCCTAGGGCTACGGGTGCAGGGGACTCGCCATCAATCCCATTTCTCAATCCCTTTCCAGCGGCAGTACCTCCTTTTCTTTCACAGGGGACTACCAAGAAAGCACGCAGGCGGCCGAATGTTGATCGGGAGCCGCTCGATAAGGCCAACCCCCTTAAGGGAGCAAGGGATAGCTAGGCCCGTCGGTCTGTGCTCCCCAATGTCCCGTACTCGTGCGTTGTCAGTTTACAGGGGGTCACTGTACACGGTCCCCTCTCTTACCCGAAAGATGCCGGTTCGTAGGTTCAATACGACACAAAGGTTTGTCCAATGGAATCCGTGATATTTTGGGGGAGATGGCCACATGGAGGCCCCAGTTAAAATGGACATGGTCATTGAGGCGACCCATCTCCAGACTGTACGATCTTCTATGAGGTTGAACCCAGGATTGGTGCCAAACACAAAACCCGAGTCCGCCCCTGTGCATGCTTCATCTTAGACGGCCAGGGTCCCCGAGGATCAACAAGGGGAGGATGGATTTCTTTCCCTGGCTGGTGCCACTGTGACCTCCAAGACCTTCTCCATTTCAGACAAGGATCTTGCAGAGGCCTGTCAATTTGGCCTTGGGGCTCCTTTCAGTGGAGGAGAAATACAAGTTCATTCCCTAGTATCCTCTCTTAAAAAGAAAAAAAATTCGTAAGACCAAAAAGACTAAGGGCTTCTCTCCCTCCGTTGGAGCCACGAGGATGGACGGGTCCTTTACAGTTTTTGAAGCGACCAAGCCAAGATCGGCACATCCACCTCGTTGCTCCCCCCGGTGGGGAGTTCTTGACTGAGATCAAAGTTTAAAGTGCACAGAGCGGAGCCTCGATTACGTCGGCCCCATGGTTGAGAGGTTACCTGGGGTTTTCGAGTGCGCTGGCTTCAAACGCTTTCTAGTTATCCGCTCCAATGGTGGCAGCATGTTGGCCAAGGGCAACATATTCCATCACAGAAGTGCACTAGCTAGCCTGATTAGTAGAGAGCCGAAGGTGATCCATTTCTCGGACGGAGGCCTTCTGGCGAATACGTCGGATCCCTCCGAGGTGGCCAACATTAATGCTCTTTGGACAATTGAAGGCACTCCTGTGAATATGACGCCGCAATCTACATGAGGTTTTGAAAGGAGTTCATGCGATTTAAACTTGGGCTACTCTATATATGACATCACATTAGAGCTGGCCAACTAAGGAGCGGTCAAGGCCGAACGTGTTATGAGAAAACAGCGGAGAGCCACAAGACCCACCTCTATACTCTTCGTCAGTTCTACAGTGACAGGCTCCCTGAGTTGGAGCGTGCCAGTTGGTATCACTACCGCGTGAAAATATTCGTGCTACTGCCGTGGAGATGCTACTACTGACATCGCTCGGCCACATGAATCGCTCCTGTAGATGCGGAAAGTCGGAGTTAGTCAAAGTCTTTGTAAGTTGCTCAAAGGCCGCACATGATAAGTCTAAATCCTGTGTGACCAAGTGTGCCAATTGCAGAGAGCTGGATCGCGCTTCTTCGAAGCAATGTGTAGCGTATCTCTCTGAGAAGGAAATCCTGGCCGTTCAGGCGCTGCCTGGAACGTTTTATGCCTCAATGTTAGGAAAGACACCCTCTGCCCCTGGCCCATCCATGGCTACAAGCACGGTCATTTCCGCGACTATTCAGAACATTTCTGCGAGTTCTACCTACCTTGGGAGTTCCTCTGCTAGAGCTGGTGGCACAAAGGGCTCGTAAACAGCCGCCCGCCTCCACCGAATCGTTAGACTCACAGAAGGAAACATCCATCAAGTTTCGGCTCCTACACTCACACCCAGTGCTAGGCTGGGTGGCTCGAAGACGGTAGAGCCTCCGAAGCCGCCGAACCTGCGGCGACAACGCCTTCAGCATATTGCCTGTCCAACAGCGCCCGGAGATCTAAACCCTGGAAATCTACGGCCATTCTCGTGAGGGTCTTCTCTTCAAAGAGGTGCACCGCATCCATCTCATCCGAGCTAAGCCCGGATGGTATATTCCTTCAATGTAATTGGCGATGACTCCGGGACAACCGGGAAGAGCTGAGGGGGCTTATCTCCTCCCGTTTTCCCTTAAATTGATTTTTGCAAGAGACCACGCTGGGCGCATGCCCCCTGTCCATCTTCCCGGGGTATAAGAGTTTTTGACCCCAGTACCACGGGATGCAAGCAGGGCAGTTGGATGCTCCATTTCCACCCGGCATGATGTCTCATTTCTTCTTTTTGCTTTAGATACCTCCTATCAGGAAGTAGCTGTGAAGTTAAACCTGGATAGGAGGTATACTGTTATTTCTGCCTACATTCCACCGTCAGCCGAATTTGATGCGGGGGACTCCCGCCGCGTGGAAGCACGGTTGCCGAGGCCCTTTCTTTTGTTTGGGGATCTGGATGGTAGACACCACAGCTAGGGAGACTACTCGATCAATCCCATAGGTCACATCCTTGCAGGCCTGATCGACGAGCTAGAGATAGGTGTCCTGAATATGGATGAGTTTACGCATCACTTCTTATGAACCGCTTCATTTTCCTGTCTCGATCTATCTTTGTGCTCTCATGATGCACAGCCTGCTTTTGAGTGGAGTGTAGTCGGTGACCTATATCGTAATGATCACTTTCCCATTCAAATATCATTGTCTGGGGTGTTGCCGACTGAAAGCCCTCTCCGGTGGTGCTTGACGCGGGTGCGATGGTCTCCATTTCAGAAAATGACTGATTTCTCTGTTTCAGTTTACTAGCTTAGTACGGTAGATGTGGCCGTTGAGTTCTTCTCAGTCAATCTCATCACCGTTGGCCAAACCACTATTCCTAGAACGTCTGGCCGTTTTACAAGCCGCCCGCTTCCGTGGTGGTCAACCGAGTGTGAGGCGGCCCTCAAACAGAAGCGTTTTGCCTACATGCGCTATAAGCGCAGCCCGAATGTTTCACTATAGGTGAATTTCGTTGAGCTAGGCTTAGGTTCCGGTATGTTTCGAAGCATGCCCTCGCGGGCATACGTGTTTTTACTTAACGGGAATATCCTTCTATCAGAGATGTGGAACTAAGTCAAAAGGATTCAGGGCAAGTTCTCGCAGGACCCCGCTCCCGTTCCTCTGAAGATTGGGACCCCAATCTCTGATCGCACGTCTGTGTAGGGGTCCTTCGCAACCTCTTTATCCGCATTCTCTAGCCGGCATACTGCACTTTCATCATTCAATGTGCGTTGTGAAATCGCGGAAGGCCGCTGAAAAGACTTTATCTCCAGTCAGAAAACCCTTCAACGACAGGTTTACATTGAGGGTGTTACGTTCCGCTCTGGCTTGGTGCGCGAACACCGCCATGGACCGGACGATGTCCTATACGCCATTATTCGACACCTTGGTGAGTGAGCCATTGTCTTTTTGTTAGATTTGTTCAACAGGAATCGCTACTGTGCTCGTTTTCGCAAACCGGTTTTCGCACATTCTGTAAATTTCTGCGTGTGCAATTTGATGGAAAAAGTGTTAAATGTTAGATTAGCCTTTTTATGGGCAGCGGCGGCCACCTGTCTTCTGCTCTTCATCGACTAGGAAAGGCCGTCTGCGAGGCCTCTTTTCGTAGACAGCACTAATCCATGTATTTTTTCGATCTGGAGAGGTTCTTTGATACCGTATGGCGATGCGATATGATGGAGAGGATGCCTCCCAATATTTTTATTTGAATTTTTCCGAGATCGTCGATTCCGATTACGAAAGGTTGAGCCGTCTGCCACCCAATAGAGCAGAAAGAGGGTGTTCCACAAGGAAGTGTCCACACTGTCACACTCTTTGCCCTGACCTTTCAATCTTCTTTGGCGCGTCCCAGATCCCAATTCTTGAGCGTCGACTACAACACGCATTGAATCGCGTCTCTCGCTATGCCGAAGCGCACAAGCTTCGGGTTTCTTTGGCCAAGACTTCTTCTGCCATTCACGGCTCCACCTTGAGCCAGACTTGTTTTTAAATTGGGTTAGCCTAGTAATGGTGGACTCGTACCCTTTCCTTGGTCACGTATTTCACCGACCCCTCACCTGCGAAGCTCATATTCACAGTCTTAGTGTCTCTTGTACCTGCGCCATGAATATTGTTCGTTCCCTGATGTTCAGCTTCCCTGGCGCTGAAATAGCTACTGCATTACTTTTTTATCGATCCTTTGTTCATTCGAACTCGACTAAAGATTCGAGTTTTATGTATCCTCAGGCGAGCAAGTATTGAAGAAAGTGGACTCGATCCACCACACTTGCCTGCGCGTGGCGACCGGTACGTTCCGCACGTCCCTCATTAAGAGCCTACTTGTCGATGCTGACGAGATGCCACTCGCTCTGCGCCGTGCACATTGAAATATTCGCCTGTACGTGCCAGCCCGGCAGGCCTTAGGGTTAGGAAAGTCCTTCGGGAGCTCAGTATAGCTCTCGGGCCGGTGGTGCCACTGGTTCTGCTTAGGACGCCACCATGGAAGGTACAAACTTTAACTATTTGTTGCCACGCCTCTGCTCCCAAAGCGTCTACAGCGCCGTGAGTATTTGCGTCCGGCCTTTTAAGGAATACAGTGCGTGTCACGCTGGAACCGTGCTAGTGTATACTGAAGGCTCTAAGTCCCAATAGGGGATAGGTCTCGGGCCGTATCAACTCTGTTTGAAGTCAGCGGGGCATGTGCAGGCGCTGCCTCTGTATACACGACCAAGCTGATTGCAATACACTGTTTGGTACCGGAGATAACGCAACGTGCCCACTTCGGAGCACGGATTGTGATAAATAGTGACTCAAAAAGCGCACTGAGTGCTCTCGGAGCATTGGAATGTCCACATCCAATGGTTCGTGATATCTGTGACGCCACGGTTTTGGAGAGCCGGGAAGATTTCGAGATTATTTTCTGCTGGGTGCCTAGACATGTAAGAATTGCGGAGAATGTGAGCGCCCCCGAAGGCACAAAAGCGTCCGGAAAGACTGGGCAACCAGACCAACGTTTTGCACTTTCTCACACCGATTAAAAGGCAGGAATACGGACAGCTCTCCGGGTTACTTTGCAAAGAAGATGGGAGACGGTCGAGGGGAACTTAAAGTTGCGTCCCATTGCCCTGCGACTGTTCTCATGGAAGTACCCCTCAATGCTGCGATGACTTCAGGCTGCTTTCTGTCGTCTTCTAATTTGAGCTCGCCTGCGCCAATTTTCGACAACTACGTTGTCTCCCTGACTGTTTGGCATATTCTTGTTGAGTGTCCCAGGCTGGGTGATCATCGCGCGCGTTATCTGTCCCCGTACAGGGACAAGCTGGGTCACTACCGCTTGTCCCTTGTACTAGAGACTAGTAAGTGCAAAGACTTGCGGACTATACGACTTTTCGGAGGAGGCTGACCTCATCCACTTAATTTGACTGTTTGTTGTAGGTAGCATGTTCCTGCGCCTGGGAAAGTTAGGCATACTCTCGTGCCGGATCCCGCTTCCTTGTTGCCATTTTGATTTGTTGTTGTTGTTCTTGTGTTTTTTATCGTTGTTATGTGTTATTTAGTTATTGTTCTTTATTTTTAATATAGTCTAGTAGTATTCTTTTGTGAGTACGACAATCTCAAGATGGGCTCTTAAATTAAAAAAAAAAATTATTAGCACAAACGAATCTAATGAAAGTCAGGTCTTTCTTCTTTATGGGACTGTGGAAACTGGAAAATACCTCTTCGAATCGGTATGGTTCGAGTACAAGGCTGGTAAGTATGGACTTGAGGATCACTGGCGAAGAGAAGAAAAGTAAGAGCCAACCACATTTATTTTAGCCAAAATTTAAAGTAAGCGGGTGTTTTCGAACGCGCAAGCCTCAAATAGGTTAAATTTATTCTTTAGAATGATGAAACATCTTTTTCCAATGAAATTTAGCTTCTTTACATACTGTAGATAAAATCTCCGTGTTTCGTTGAAGGAAAACTTTTTCTTTAATACGCCCGATTCTGCGGAGATTGCTGCAATTAATTTACCGTTGGACAAATAATGACACACTATTGAGGATCAACTTGAGCATCAAAATAAGTATTCACTGTGAAGGATTGCTTGATTAATTTTTGAAGATAATGCTCGATGACAGGGAGCAAAGAATGTTATGCTTACCGGGTTTTGCACAATCTCTGTAATCCTCATTTTTATATCTTCCTAGAGATTTACGCGTGTGAGAGAAAAAGTAAAAGTTTCATCAAACAAACTTAAAGTTCTTTTCACGTACATTTCAATAAAACGTCTTTTCCATTATGTGTACGTGTGTAGGGAGGGAATTAATGTATTACTTCCTGCGTGTTGGTCACAACAAGTACGACATAGATAAGCGGTTCATCCTCACCCTAATGACTGTCCACATAGCCGCAGAGAGGCTCAAGAACGGAGAAGACCTCAAAGATCAACGGTGACCACGGTGTTCAGGGCCATCAAAAAGGAGGGCGTCAAGAGCTTGAGATGCGTGAAAGGTCTCTTCTACTCACGGTATGCGAGGCCAACATAGGGAGTGGTATTGTCGCCTTCTCAACGAATTGAAGAGGCATAGCAAACGAATTCTCATTTTATACTGATGTAAAAACCTCAGGGCCGATCCAGTCATTATTAACAAGCAGAACGACCGCGTGTTAAGCTTGGGCAAGGAAGTCTCCGATGTTCGCTTTGTGTCCACGATCAAGCACCCAGAAAGCGTGATGAAGCTCTGCGTCGTGGCTTCCTTTGTGGCAATTAGATGTCCCCATTGTGGTTCCCGGCCGGATGTTGGCTTACCGTGGCCGATTACAGGGACATCGTGGCCCCTAAAATCTTATTCTATGTGACAAAGATCAAGATGAAGGCGGACTAAGTCTCTTAGCAGGACGGTTTCCCAGTCCACATGGCCAAGACGGCGCAAGGATGGATGGGTTGAACATTAACTTCTGGTCAAAGTACTTTTGGCTTCCGCAGTCACCGATCTTCATACCTTCGACTGCAGCGCGTGGGTGCACGTCGCTTGCAATGTTTGCAAGGTCCGCCACAATAACGGTGACGAACTGAATTTTTTCCGTAAAGCGTGTGTGGGCCAGCATGAGAAAGGACATCCTTCGCAACGTGGGTCCAACCTTTAAGTCTAGCTTGGAGAATGAGCTTACTTAGTTGTGAGTGCTTACCTATATGACTCCGGAGTGAACGTATTCTTGCTGTTTACCTTTGAAGTTTTATCGTTGCCACCGAGGCGGGTTTGGACATACAAAATATGGTGAACCCCAAATGTGTTGATAAATCGGATTTTTGCACTGCCTTGTAAATGAATTATTGCGGATTGCACGAATTTACTTTAACAATGCAATTCGTCTTTATTCGAAAAAGAGTTCTTAACCTTTCAGGCTCTTTACCGCATTCTATTTAAAGACAATAAGTACCCTCCTCCCCTAGTCCTTTCACTCCTGATAGCGAGTTACCTAGCGAACCCAATGCGAAGCATTCTCCTAATTCTATCATTTCCACCCGTAATTTATTTGGTCAGACTGACATAAAAAAGTCTTGAGCCCTGATTCATTTAATGAAGGTCACCACCCTCCTCTTAACCATACTTGCCGCTTTGCACAAAAACGAGGGGAAATAGTTAAGAGCTGATAAAGGCTAAGATAGTATCCGTGGAACCAGGAGTGGGAACTTCGAAATATAAGCTTCGTAAAGATGATAGCAATGAAGTAAATTTGGCTTAAACGCCCCTGCCGAAAATCATTGGAGTTGCAATACTTGTTCTCTTCCTCCAAAAGAAAAGTGAGCGCAGTTATCCAATCCTCACTGCGAGTCGATGGAATACCTATTACCGATGGCGGCTTCACCGCGTTAAGCATCAATATCCCTAGAAGCTTTGTCTTCTTTCCCTCTAAATAAATCCCTATGATGCAGATTTCTTGGAAGGGATCCAGACAGCTTCTCCTGTTGCGGAGGCTTTTCTCCTCTTGGTCACTTTTAGCTCGGTGCTTACTTGAGATCATATTAGGTACGTCCCTCTGAACTCCCTTTGAGCTTAAAGGGGTTTCACGATTCTCTATACATCGAAGGGGTTTGTAATTGCAATTATGAAATTATTACTTGATGTGATGTATTTTTTCGGTTTTTCCTCTCAAAACCTAACCCAAGATGGATGCAGTTCAGCTTCACCTGTAAGGTGTTTTTTTTCACATCTACTTAAGATCGATTGACAGCTCTGAGGTGTGTTACTTCGGTTACTTAAGCCCTTTATCTTTTTCTTGAACTTAAATCGTAGACACGGCTCAGTAGGAACATGGGCCTTGTCCTAGTGCAGCTGTAAAAAAAACTGAAGATTGGTGTAATTAATGTGAAGCATAGAAGCAACTATTTCCTAGAACATCTTTGTTTTACTGTCTCGTTTTCTCTGTGATCTGCTTATGTATAACAGGAAGTGGAATGAAAAGTAATTTATGAATTTTATGAAAGAGGTCACTCTCCAAATCTAATATTCCACTAGATAGATGAAATGAGTGGTGCTTAGTCAAATCAAGGAGGTCCGCGAATTGTAAATATTTTTAGGTCTTGTGAGAAGCGATTCCAAAAGATGTATGTAACCCTCACATGGACAAGCGAAATCGACTACTTCTAAAGATGGGCGGAACAATTTGACAGCAAGGGATATCTTGCAGTTAAATATTACAAATGCGAATCCTTTCTTATCATAAGTTCATTTAGTTAGAGAAAGAGACCAGCTTGTTAGTAATGCATTAAGTTAGAGTTATTTAATGTGGCTTCACTGATCATACCATAAAAGTAGGCTACATTGAGCTTTATTTATAACTCTCATGTATACATGTGCACACATAACCGCGAATAGAAAGCTGCGGGATAAATACGTATTTTAGGTTGAAAGTAGTGTTGCAAACCGGTTTTTAATACTTCCTAAAAACGAAAATTGAAATATAAAAACCGGTTTGGGAAATTGTCTGCAGAACAGACATTTTTGAGTTTTTTTTCCAAATGAATTACCAGAAGAGTATTTCATAGAACTGAAAGAAATAGAGCTGCCTAAGAAAACTTACCGGTTTTATAACATAAAGATTGAGTTTAAACACTATGGAGCTACTCATCAAAAACTGAAAATTTGCAACTTCTCTTTGGTGCACTTATCACGATAAAGCCAACGAGCGTTGAAACCTAAAGATAGTTTTCAGCAGCAGGTTATTTTTTGTCCAATGTACGCGCATGAATGGGAAAGAATATATTAAATGCCCTTTGCTCTTTGCGCTGCTACTTTACAAAAAAAATGTCTTAAAAGTTATTGGTACACTTTTGTTGTAAATTTTGATTTGGTTTTTCAGTAAAAACAACGCATTTTATCTTTTAAAAGGTTATGTTTTGTTATGGTATACATTAGTTTGTACCCGTATTTCTATTACTCAATAAAGGATGTGTTTTACAGTTTTATTTTTTATTAACCCATACTTGCGTTTTTGTTTTTTCGGTTAAAACCGGTTTTAAATTTGCGTTTTTTTAGCAATCCTAGTGGAAAGGGAAACGAAAATAAGAGCAGAAATTGGAAAAAAAAGCGAAAATAATTACGGAAAATTATTTAGATTTCTAAAAAAATATAGGAGCAAAACGAGAATTTTGGATGTGAAATTCGAGACAAATATTTTTGGAATATTAATGTCAAAGTATAGGAAATTTAGTGAGAAAGAAACGCTGCGGAAACATGGTTTAACTTGCAATAATCACTCTCATCTTTGCCCCTCTATATAAGTATATAGCTTTTATAAAATATACTCCTCTACTTACACTTTATGTTGATAAAGTAAGTTAGATTACTATTAAACTTAAAGCCGACATAGGTTTAGATAGCATACGATCACAAATTACCTATGAGTACCAGGGCAATATTGGACATTTTTTGTCCAATTAATTAATGAATGTACCTATATTACACACTCATCTCCATTATATCCCATATATACACATAAGTTTTACAAAACTGCTTGAAGCAAAATTGTTCTTGTCACGTAATTCCCTTAGATATATCATCAAAGGAAGACCTCTCTGGTCCATTGAAAGAAACGGATGTATACCTCTGAATGTGGATGGATTTTCCCCCTTAAAAAAGGATCACTAGTGACTGCTGAATTACCTCACATGCGGCAATGTTATTTTATCTCTCTAAAGAAAGACACATCATATGGCGTAGGATATATTTTCTAAGCATAAAGTCGGATTTTAGATGAACAAGGAAGAAAGTATATGAATAAAGTGTTTAGGAATAAAAAAAGATTACTTAAAATTTAAAATGATCAGGAAAAGATGTAATAGCAGCGCATGTTTGCCTTCAATGGGATACATCCATAAATCATGGAATTTAGAATCCTTGTAACAGGGAGCTTTGATTCTATTATCAACTAAAATTGTTGGAGTAAAATACTTTGTTAATCAGTACTATTATTAGTTATTTTTTTGAAATACAAGAATGGAGCAAGGTGCGAGTTCAAAGTACGAGTTAATATATTATATAGTTAATATAAAGGTAGATTTGACATTTTCCCTTTCAATCTCTGACGAATTTTTCTCTCTAACATGTGTACCTATCAAATGTAAGAATGAAAACTAAAGAATGAAAATAATCCTTAAGAATGCAAAGTCAAATCTATATTTCGTTAAATCTGCGCTAGGGTAATACAGGAACAAGAGATTTTCAGAAATCTACAACCAGTGTCCTTTAAAATTATGAGAAAGCTTGACCGTGAAGATTCTGGTTTATCGTAATTATATATTGTTGCGAAAACAAATTTACCAATCTAAGACCGGCAAAGAGCCTCGGATCCATTCAGAGGCGGCCCCAAAAGCTAGAAGATGAAAACTACAGCAAAGAAACTATATCAGAAGACTGACCAGATTAATCATCATACTAATTACATAGCCCAAAAGATGATGTTAACTATATTATTATTGCAGGAAGGTTGATACACATTTATCAACATATGTAGGCATTAAAATCGTTCTTTGGTACTATTTCTACAAGTAAGGTACACACTATTTACCTGTAACTAATACAACCCAAGGTAATCGCCTAATCATACCAAAGAGAGAATCGGACTGAGCTCCTTCTGCCTAGCCATGCATACCATTGTTGAAAGGAATATAGCGACAGGAAATTCAAACAAGGTCTGTTAAACAAAGACGCGTTCTCTCACTTATTCTGATTTATGACCTTACGACCTTCAAAACTTCTAATAATTCTCGGACTAAACTTAGAATGACCTTGGTAACTATATCATTCGAAAGAGAATGTAAAACAATAAAGGGTTTCAAATTTCGTTAGAATCGGGCGAATAGTTATGATGGTATCGCCAAATAATTCCTGGGCTAACCTTGGGAGGACCTTGTCAATTGAATAATTCGAAAGAGAATGTAAAACAACATAAATGTTTTACATTTGGTTAGAATCGACCTGATGGTTTTAATGTTATGGCCAAAACAAAATAATTCCCGTGGTAAACTTAGGAGGACCTTGCCAATTATATCATTCGAGAGAAGATGTAAAACAACATATGGGTTTCAAATTTCGTTTTAATCAGCCAAATAGATACAATGTTATTAACAAAATAAAGCAAAACGGGGACCGACAAAGTGAGATATAGAGTCGCACGTGACTAAAAAGTGGAAAAATCGCATTAGGATACATGCATTAGAGAAGGCATAAACGCTGTATAAATTTATTTATTCTTTATTTTGCGCAATCTTTCCTGGTCTTTTATCGACCGTTTTCTTATCTCTCTCATACTAGGAAATTATTACACTTGAAAAATACTAGTGAAGTCGATTTTTAAAAATATTAACTAAAGTGATTTCTACCCATCGGTTAGGTAAATTATTCTACGTTAGTGTGATTTTAAAATAAAGTAGTTTTGCGCTATGCTCTTATTGTTTACTAATTTGAATCCATTTCGCGAGACCGAATGACAATCCATCAAGAAGAGTTGAGTATAATTTCTATGAATCAAAGCCATAGGATTTTTTAAGAATTCGATACTTCTTCAAGTAATTGCCATCCTTCCACAGATAATTGGCACAAGGACCAAAGTCTTTCCTGGTACCATTTATTTAAAAGCTGAGGAATTATTTTAAATCTTTCATGGTCTCTTTTAGAAAGATGATGTAAAGTTACAAGAAGATTCATGAATGGTGCAAAAGACGACTTGAAAGAGAGAGAGAGAGAGAGAGAGAGAGAGAGAGAGAGAGAGAGAGAGAGAGAGAGAGAGAGAGAGACAGCAGTTTCTCTTGAGTCACTAACACCAACTAAGAAAGGCAAAAAAAACAATTAGCGTTTTTAGACATCCTCACTACCAATATGAATAAAACAATAACGACAAAATTACATGTCAAAGCCACTAACCCGGAACTTTGCATGAATGAGAGAGCGAATGCCCTAAACGTTACCGAACAAGCGTGATCATATCGGATATTAACCGTGCCTTCACCCAGTGATACACACAATGAATTTGAGAGAGCCACCCAGGTACTCGTTAACAACGGATTCTCCAATAAAGAAATACAAACAGCTATAAGAATTAAAATGGACCGGTGGTACCTGTCAGAATCCCAGAATAACCGAAATACAGACAATGAAAATATTATAGAACTCTTTTACAAGAACACTATGAGCACAGAACACCACGCAGATGAGAGAACAATCAAGGACATTATTAACCGGAAAATAAAACCCTCAAATGCCGAAAAAAGATCAGACTAACTATCTACTATCAAAATAGACGGACATCAAATCTTTTGATAAAAAATAACCCAAAACCTCTACCTCAACCCAAACAAAGGACCCACCTGATATATGAGTACACATGTACCTTAAGAGACTCATATATCAGAATGACCGAAGCCACACTCTCAAGAAGAATATCATACCACCTAAACAATGGTGCGCCTAAAAAAACATACACAAGAAATACATGGAATTCCCCTTAAGAGAAAAATGATGGAACAAAACACAAAAATTTTAGATTATGCTCCCAACAGACTACAATTACTCTTCCTTGAAGCAATATATATTAAAAAAAACAACAAGACTAAATATACAATCCAACTCCGATGAAATCCTGACAATTGCCAGAAGAAGAAATCGAATAGGACAGCTGCCCCTAGCCGCTAATCACCTCTGGCAAGCATCTTACCCTTCCTTTCTCTCCGGTCATTTACACTTTCTCAACCAGTTCCTACCTGCACCTCCTCTGCCTATCCACCCTTTCCAACTGCCTTTTGGTCTAAATTTTATTAACGTTTCCAGTACACATCTCCTAATAATTTACTGTTGATCTCTTTATTTTTAAAATGGATGATTATTTTAAGGGCTTAAAGGATAGAAAAAAGTTTTATATGAATTCTTGTAAATAGAGAAAAACAATCCTAATCTAAAGGTGCTCTAATAATTTTATTTTTCTTTACTCGCTTTTAGAGGGCATTAGCTATTTACTCATAAAAAGTTTAAAATTGAAAATTATTTTAAATATAACTTCGTTAAAACTTTCGAATATACAAAATAATAGCAGCCAGGCTTAAATTTTAATAAATGTTCTCTCTCTCCAGCCATCCTGCTAATGACGGGCGTTTTTTTTCTCTCTTTACATTTGATGTCAGGAAAGGGGAGACGTACTCCGCCTTGAGGTTTTAATGCTTTTCGAGCACAAACTAAATGAGATTGTTTTCTTGAGCTTTACCTCATCTTAAAAATAAATAATGTCTCGCAAGTCTCTATATCAAGATTTGTTGTCATCCTTCTGTCTCGGAAGACAATGGAGATTGCACCATAGAAGTCAGCCTCCCTTATTGCTTTTGTCACTGGGAGAGCTGCAGGATGCAGGCCTGGGCGAAGTGTATGGATATCCTGAGTTACCCAATCGTCAAGATCGCCATATCGGTCTCTCCGGTGTCATTCAGAGGAATGCAGAGCGGTACGTTTGGCACTAGGTTTGCTGCAGGAGCTGCCGGAGTCAGTGAGCACAGCGCACTGGTCCAGCTTCGCGGCTCCACTCCTGATTTGGAAGGTTTACTCCCTACATTTAGTCGTTAGATCAGTCGAGGATCTCCTTCGCTCGGCTAGCTGTTTGCAGCTAGAGACAGCAATTCCGCCTAGCTTGATGTTGCAGTGTAAACACCATCCCTTCATGTGGTTTAGCCCGCCGGCTATTATGAAGATCACTGGAAATTGACGAAATAGTTAGCCTTTTTCTAACTATGAGTACTGGCGAAACTTTTATACATTTTAGACAATTTTCTAGCAATTCGTTCGTATCTAGGTGGGGCTTTCTGAATACTCAGAGGGCAACAGAAGTCTCCGGTGCAAAAGCTGATTAATTGATTTATGCCGCTTAAAATGCCTAGAAATATCACCATAGGACAACATGTTTTCTGAAACAATTGTCGACCTTAACTAGCTATTCTAATAAATTACTAATAGCCTCTACAATAGCAGCAATAGCACCTGCATTGTAGCAGTTTACAATACAGTTGTGAAAGTGTTGTTATATATACATTTCGGATTTTTCTAGAAAAACTGAGAGTTATATTATTGTTTGCTAAGTTTGAACGCGTCTTTTCTTGAAATAAACATTACTTTCCTCCATTTTCTTTCAGCCTTAGATCTGAAAAATATTCGGGGCTACTTTTGTGTGTGGCATACCAGGTCATTTATACTTTAGCGTGCAGTCTACCACGTCATTTTACACTTCAGTGTGCAGCTTACTTAACTCTAAGAAATTTATACTACAGAATGATAAAAACAAATTGAATAATTTTGAATAAGGATATATTACTGAATTATAATTCAGTACAAGCACGTGGGGGGAGAAATAACGTCGCCTTTAAGCATTGCCTCCACGTGTTGGGCCTCGTGTAGCTTACAAACAATTTTCGAAGCTCAAAAGCGTGAGAAAGTATAGGCGCGGGTTCATGGAATGTAGCCCTTATCAAGGCGAGTATTTGAACAAGAGGCTTCAGTGAAGATTCATCTTAGCGTATCCGACCAAACAAACCGTTGACGTCTCGGAGAAACTCACCCTCCGTTTTCTTCAAAGGAATTTACACCGGAAGAATTCCCAACCTCCCTTCTCGAAGACTATGCTCCCCTTCACCCCTCGTCATCTCCAAAGAATATTTCACTGCAAGCAATTTGACCTTGGAACCCATCGAAGTGACCCAACCATTGTCTTCCATAACCCCTCCATTTGTGTACAAGGTATCGTAACGAATATTTTAGCTTCACCAAATTTATAATTGCCGTCTACCGTTTCCCGTTATCATTTGTGTAACTTTGTGTCTTAATTAACTATGTATTATTGTATCATATTAACTTTAATTATTAATATTTATTAAAGTATATTTTTGCCGGCTCCTTTTACTTTCCCACCCTCGAATTCATCATAGCCGTATAACGAAAGCCTATAATTAAGTAAGATTTTGAACTCTCAGCCAATACCAAGTTTTAAAGTAGCATCTATTGGACTAGCCCTCCCTTACGAGGAACTGACCTTGTAAACGGACCTCGGCCTACCCAAACCATTTAAAAGGAAACCCCGCGCACTCTAAAATCAAATATAATAGATGTACGTATGATATATAGAGCTATACCACGACACAAATCATAATCATTCAGGATCAAAATGATCAAAAAAGATTAAATAGCAAAGTAATGGTCATTATGATGATGAAAGTACTTGGTCGCAACGTGTGCATTGCCTTCAGATCTCGCCTGGAGCGCATACTCTCCGTTGAGGGCAGCCAATACAATTTAAATACATATTTTTAGGTTTAAAAAATATAACGTGTCTAACTGAATCAAAACTCTAAGTGAGTCCTTTGTTGAGAGGGCCGTAATGAGTGTAACAGCATGTTCGCAATACCCGGTAATTCATTATCCTTTTCACTTATTATTCATGATTAATATTTCAAATCTTTTCCTGATAAATAGTCAGTAATTGCTATAGAGATCTTAAAAGGGCACATCAAAATTTAGTTATATTCTTGACCAAAAGGGGTGAGAAATAAGATGCGGTAGTCATAGCAAGCAATAGACTTTCTCTGCTCCTTGTCGGAGGATGTAATAGTCTGCTTCGTCTGTATTCTGTATGGATACGCATTTAGATCCATTACTAGCACTCTTCTGCAAGTCTCACGGGATATATTGAGGGACTGACTTCGCTTGGGCACAGCGCGTTTTGGACTCTACTGAGCTGACTCTCTCACGCTCTCGACCAGCTCAGCTATACGCTTCCTGGGGTGTCCTGAATGTCTAAGACGGTTGTCACTGGCTGCATTCAGGTTCTCCACTGTCTCATAGTTCTCAAATTGGTCCACCCAGTCCTGAATTCTGCTCTAGGAGGGGCCCTTTTTACATTCGAACTGATGCACGAAAGTGTCCAGCACTTTCTTGACCGAGCTTGTCTTTTAGTAATGTTTGACGCAGTATATTCTTTGCTGTAACTCCCATTGAGATCTAGTTGTGTTCACAGGCGTTGATTCTGTCATGTCCTGCAAAGTAATGGTGATAAATGAATGAATGAATGAAAGATATATCACAAAAAGTGTGTGCATGCCCTTTTTGGGGGGTGACCCTGTATCTGTACAATAGTTGATCCTCGTATACTACCGTACCTCTATACGGTATAATGATGTGTGCACTCGTTAATCAGTGCTGTGTGAAGAACAATATCATAGGTGAAAGGACAATGTGATAATGGTATTTTCTCAAAGGATAAATCTAGGAATAGATACTAGATTTTTACGTAGAGAAGGTTGTGAGAGATCTACGAACAAAGGCTAATCAAAGGTGAAATAAACGCGTTGTAAGGGTGTGGAATGGCAGATGATTTGAGTTACGTCTGCGAGATGGAGCTAGGTTATAGGTGGTGCATGATAAAGACCAATGCTATAAATAAAAGTATTCCAATAGAAATGTCCATGGCATTGCTTCACCAAACAGTTACAACGTTCTATTCAAATTTCAGAAAACTAGTACTCATCAAAATGAGACTAACTAACATGTGTCCGTTTTATCATCAAAACCTCTTTGGAATTCATGTTGGTTAAGTAAGCCTAACCACTAATTAGTTCGAATGATTATATCTGAGTTTTGTGAGACAATTCTAGAGTTTATGTAGTGCCCGAGGAGAAAAGGGTATCATGTGAATATATGGGACAAATAATTTATTGCCTGTTTCGTCAGCATGCCAATGACTATCTTAGTTATTCTCAAAGAATCGGACATAACCGTCTCTTTAAAGAGTTGTATATATCAGAATTTAATTTTATCATAGACCCTAAAATCCTAACGCGATAAATCGCATAAAATTGAATTACAATATTCCATATTCCAATTGATCGAAATTCAGACCAAAATTTTAGATATTCTACAGCTAATAGGAGCTCTTTTTATTCCAAGCCATAATCCGGAATCTAAGAATGTAATGGAGTGACAAAAGAATCAAACTTTAAGTTTTAAGGAAACATCTCAAAACGGACTACTTTTACATAACAGCACAACGCAAAGAAATGAATAAATCATGCAGTTATCTATGAAAAAATCTCGTGTCCTAAACTTTCCTCCTTTGCTAATCCCGTAAAAGATGAAAAACAAAACTTCAGCATCTTCATCTACTTTTCTTGCAAACCTTAAAATTATCCTTAGATTTATTATTCCATGTAAGATCAGTCACCCTTCCTAACATTTACCAAATAAAATACTGCCGCAGAAAACCCCCCAATTTTTTTTTCACATTTAAATCCTTTTGTATCGTTCCTTTTTAAATATATTTATATATTTGTATTTGTATATAAATATATGCGAGTCGATGTGTTTATCGTTGGTCTTTTATAAATTACAGAAAGCAGAACTAAGGACTTTGGTGGGTCTAGCCTTAGATTTGGCTACTAAAGATGGGTGAAAACAAATTCGTGCTTGAGACGCCAAAGGTAAGGATCATAATAATTTACTTACAGAAATGTACATACCTCTTTGCTACCCTTCCTAACATTTACCAAATAAAATACTGCCGCAGAAAACCCTCCTCAAATTTTTTCACATTTAAACCCTTTTGTATCGTTCCTTTTTAAATATATTTATATATTTGTATTTGTATATAAATATATGCGAGTCGATGTGTATATCGTTGGTCTTTTATAAATTACAGAAAGCAGAACTAAGGACTTTGGTGGGTCTAGCCTTAGATTTGGCTACTAAAGATGGGTGAAAACAAATTCGTGCTTGTGACGCCAAAGGTGAGGATCATAATAATTTACTTACAGAAATGTACATACCTCTTTGCTAATTTTCATCTTAATCGTGTCGGAAATTTAAGCTGCATTAAAAAGGCACGCACACACATATATATATAATTTTATTAAGTAGTATACATAAGTTTACATATACTCATAAATAAAAGCAATAATTGGGAATATCTTTTTTATTTGAATCCAACCCATTTTTTATTAGATTGCATCTAAATGTATCTCTGATTTTAGAAAAATCCATGATCAAGATTAGGAAATATTTACGAAATTTCTGCTGTTTAATTTTTAAAGATGCGGCTCGCAGTGGGGTGGTATCTTTTATTTGTAGTCAACTGCTCGAAATTTATGGAGTTTTGCCATAATCAAAGAAACATCGTATATCCAATCAAACATCCATAATGCCCTCAACTATTACGGATTCTATTTCTTGATAAAAGTGAATTCGTAGTTTTATCTATATATAAGAACTGTACATAAATTGCATATATTATGCAGAAAACAGTGGCTTTAGGTGGAATTGCCATGGTCTAAAACGCAAGTACTTTCACTTGAATGAAGGTCGATGCAAAAATAGCCTGATTTGACAAATTATTAACTCGTGGCTATTGTTTCCAGGGGGATGGAGAACGGAACGGCTCTCCCAAATTTTCCGATTTTTATCTTTTTTATTTGTTGTTTGAATTTTCCAAAGGCCTCACAATTTTGATAGAACCAGGAATCCCGGTGGTTATAATTCAGTGAATTATTTGCAATTCCGGCCACCAATATCGATAGGATTTATTTATTTTCTGTTTTTATGTCAATTTTCTTGCCTTGAGAAAATTCTAGCGAATAGATTCATTTTTGGTTAAGATAAAAGTGTTACATTTATTGGTATACATCTATCTCGCTAATTGATATATCGATGAAATCTTAAAAGGACTACAAATGGTGGCACGATCAAAACACAGACTGAAAATACCCATATGTCTCTATACTTTTAGAACAGGGTTTTAGAAAAAAACTGAAAAAATGGTAAAATATTTTTTGCTTAGTTGATGTTTTTGCAGTTTTCTAAAATCAATATATTATTATCATTATTATTCTTATCGGTGAAGTTCATAAAATTTATAAAAATTCAACCATGGCTGCTTTTTTATTATATTTTGGGGTATTTTCGAATTTTTATCGAAATTATTTCTAAAATAGATTTCAAATTTTAATCTTTATCAGGATTAAATAGCTACTGGCACCCTAAAACGAGTAGAGCTAAATGAGGAGTGGCGAACCCGCTCCTTTTGTACATAACAATATATTTTAAAAACGGGAATTTCGTGTTTGGTGAAATATAAATAAATGCATGAGGAGAAGAAGAAGACTAAGAGAAGGAGAATGAGAGAGAAGGAATGTGAGGATGAAAAGAGGAAGAAGAATGAGGAAAGAAGAAGGAAAAGAGAACAAATAAGTGAAAAAAATAAGAGCGGCAGTAGAAGGAGAAGTTTAAGAAATGGATGAGGATAAAAAAATAAGAAGAATAGGAAGAATATGAGAAGAAAAAGAGACGGAAGAAGAAGAAGAGGAGTAAAGGAGGAAAAGGAATGAGGATGAGAAGTATAAGGGAGAAAAATAGAATAAAGAGGAGGAAGAGAAGAAAAGATCGAGGGGCAGTGAAAGAAAATAAAAAAGAAGGATGAAAATAAGAAAGAGGAGGAGTTGAGTAGGAAAGGATAATAAAGAGAAGAAAAGTAAACAAGAAGACAGGAGGAAGAGGATAAAAATAAGAGGGAGACAAAAAGAAAAAGAGTAATGTAAGAGAAAGAGAAGAGGAAGAGAAGGAGGAGGAGAAGAAGAGATAAAAAAGGAGAAGAGAAGAAGATGGACAGGGGGGAATAATAATAAGTAAAAGAAAAAGAAGAACAAGAACAAGAAGAAAAAGAAAAATTGAAGAATTTCCGGTCGTCAAAAGAAAAGAGCAGTTTGAAGAAAGAAATTCAGAATTAATTAAATTTAGTAGGGTATGGATTAATATAATTAATAAATAAAATACAAGGAGGTTTTTTTACATGTCCTACATTTGAAGTTTAATAAAATCAAGAATAATTATATGATCATATGGAACCTTTGAGGAGTTATTGGTAATCGTTATTAGTTCTTTGTCCGAAAATGGCTAATTGATTCATTTATTTTCTTAGAAGTAATGCCAGTTTTAGTAAATCAGTCATTTTTGGCTTGAAAAGGAAAGCGTAAAAAGTGATTTTTGGAATGCTAGATTCTTAGTAAAAATTATATTCATTATAGTCATTCGTAGACTATAAAGGGAAAATTTTTTCTAGCAAAAAATATCATTAAGAAATATTTCAAACTGAAAACATGGAAACATGGAAACTCCTCGAAATGATTCGACGAAAATAAAAGTTGTTGAAACATTCTTCAGATGCAACTGTTCAATGGTTTCAACATAACGACGGATGAGACATGAATGAGCTCAAGAAGTATCATCAGAAGGAGCGATTATGCAGACTAATTAAAAAATTTCGAGACACCGGTAGTGTACAAGATGGACGAAAAGGGCGTTTTGGCAGAAAAGGCATAGAACAACATAAAATTTAAGAGTTGGGTCAAAACGTCGAACGGTTACCGCAAAAATCATTGAAAAGAAGATCAGAATAAGTAAGATTGGCAAAAATTCAGCATACAATGTAATGAAGAACAAAATGAAACTTAAGCCATAAAAGATTCAAGTTGTGCAATAATTAGAAGAAAACGATTTCGCGAAAAGAAAATCGTATTCAGAAGAATTTAGACGGAGTTTGGAGAAGTTGATGTACTGCCTGTGATAATGTCTGACGAAGCGCACTTTCATCTCAGCGAATACAATAATAAGCCGAATAACAGAATATGGGTGGAACACAACCTAGAAGCTATACACCAGAAACAGCTGCATCCTTCAAAACCTTATGAGATGAAAATGAAAATTCAGTCACTCTGAATGGCGAAAGATACTGACATATGCTCGAAGAATATATTTTACCAAACTTTCGAAGGCTTCGAAATAGACGGTAACATCACATGCATCGAATAAAACAATGCAGTTGTTAAGAGAAATTTCAGAGAAAAATCATATCTTGAAATAGTGAATTTAAGTGGCCTCCAAGATCCCCCGATCTAACACCATTGGATTTTTTTATGGGGATATTTAAAGATCATGCTTACCGTAATAATACTAGAAGTATCCAACAACTGAAAAATAATATCACTGAAGAAATTAATAACATCGATGAATAACTTATGAAAAAGTGATGAGAGCAACTTCGTTACGAGTAAATGAATGTTTACCGTAATAATCTTAGAAATATCCAACAATTAAAAAGTAATATCACTGAAGAAATTAATAGCATTGATGAATAACTTTTAAAAAAAGTGATGAGAGCAACTTCGTCACAAGTAAATGAATGTTATGAGAAGAATGGTCAGCATTTAAAAAGAACAATCTTTAAATAAATTAAGTTATTATCTTAATTATGCAAACTGATTATTAGTCTTAGTTTTTTTATTAATTTTAAGCAAGTAAAATTAGTTAAAATAAATTGGTTTTAATAGTCGATAAATATCTGAAAGTTCAGCGAAAGTTTGTTAAAAATCAATGCTTCACTAAAACTAGCATAACTTCTACAAAAATAAATGAATCAATTAGTCATTTTAGGACCAAAGTTGAACAACTATTCACAATAACTTCGAAAAGTTTCATTATTATCACAAAATTATTTTCGATTTGATTAGACTTCAAATGTAGGACATGTAAAAAAAACTCCTTGTATTTTTTATACTTCATTTTGGGCGTTTCTTTTTACTTTAAAAGGGATTCTATTGGGGTTTAAAAAGGAGAGTAAAAAAAATTGTAGTGAAATGGGGTTGAAAAAAGCGGTTTCAAAGGCCAAAAAGGCCGTAGGATAACAGCTGTTAGCGAGCGCACTGAAGCAATGGCTTGTAACTGATAAAAATTTTGTATATTTACTTTTTAAATAATTGAAAAGAGGCGTTCCAATTCTCGTTTTTGCGTCTTTGCGAAAAATGACGAGGTCTAACAGCAAAGACCCTGAATCTAAAGAGAATAGACTGACTGTTTGTTTCTCAGCAGTAATTGAAACAGGGATTGAACAATTAAATCTGTGGATGAGATACAACTTTGGATAGAGGCCAAAAGAAAATTTAGTGAATATATCAATTTATCGATAAAAGAAAAAAAAACGAATGGAAAGGCCTCATATATAGCCCGTTTAACCCAGAAATCCATGATAGAATAAATAGACCTGACAAGATTTTTATGCAGCAATAAAATCATTATAAATTATAGATAAAATTAATAATATAATTAAATTATATTTAATATTATATTTTAATGTTTGAAGCACTCCTCTAATTAGAATTGCACATTTGAAAAAAATTTGAATGTAGATCACAAGCTAGGTTATATTTAAGTTGCTGTAGATTACATTGGCATGTAGAACACATACTATACCGGTACCCACAAAAGTTGGTGATTTTTTTACAGTTAAATTATACCCACCAAAAGAGAAGGTCTTGTCGATCTCGCGAAACATTTGAGACTATTTAGTCTTTCCTGACATGTATCTATTTTTCTTGTATCTATGTATTTTATTTTCATGGTAATCTCTCGACGAGGAGAAACTTGCTTTAAAACTTAAACTTTAAATTAAGACATGTAAGTTTTAGATATAAAAAACAACTCAAGGATTTAGGAAGATTAGAGCTCTCGATCTAGTGAGCTATTTATTCCGCATGAAATGTTATTATAATGGTAAGCGTGCTACTTTGTGCAGCTTAAATGACCATTGCATCATGACTAAAAGTCTACGAGATTAAATTTGCAACCTTCAGAATTAGACTTTTGGAGAGAATTAAATTATTTAGGTAAATTCACAAAGAAGTCGAACATGTTGCAATGGGGAACTATCTTCCTATTAGAAACCAAAGAATTTTCATATCTCCAATTTGTCCACTAATGAAATTGTCTTCCTAATGTAATTATTATCAAGAAACATCAAATATTTTGCACCCCTATTAGATATCTATTGCTGGAAGTTAGCTAAAAATTTAAAAGGCAGTACTTGGGTCCATTCATGCATAGTCTGGGCTTTCATTTTTAGAATCTAAAATTTACCCAAATCTGTAAATATATATAATTAGTATTGGGCTTTTCTCAGAAATATTTTATTATCATGAATAGCTTACTTACTTTCAAGTGAAAATTGTTAGCCTTCCTTTTCACAAAGCTATTCATCTTAAGCCTTCTTTGTCACGTTTCATTCTTTCTTCTTCCAAGTGCAATGAAAACAAAACATGAAATATTTGACCAGTAATTAAAAAATCTTGCAAGGCATTTAAGTGTTTCGCTATAAGGACCTCAGAAATTGAATAATTCGCATTGCGCAAGGCAAAAATTAAATTACTCTTTGAAAATCGTAAAGAGGAGTTGAATCAAATGCCTCGTAGTCATTGATAAATGAAAAATAAATACACTTAATTTCATGAAAAGAAGTTGTCTATTTAATTAAGGCTTTATGCAGCATGTCAAACAGAGTCGATTGGATGGTACCTTCGGTCTGTTGCCATATTATATTTCTAGAAAATAAATATTAATAGTAGGAAGTCATTGTAGGTTAATTTTTGTATTTAAATCCTTAAGAGTTTTTTTAAGTTTCGTAAGTTTTAGTAGAAATAAGAAATGTTTATCGAAAAATAGACCCAATTTTGGTGAATGGCTCACTAGATTCACCATTCCATAATTAGTGTGAACGTTTGATTCTGTAGCTTCACGAAATTTCCAACCGCCTCCCTAACCTCAGCACATTTTAGGAATTTAAAATATTTTTCCATCTGGATCTTTCTGGGAGCTACGCAGAAATCTAAAATATTTTTTACGGAGAATAATTTTGTATATAAGTTTGCTTAGAACTTTTTATACTCTTGTGAAATATGTATAGACGTGATTTTCAGCGTTTCATTAAAATATTTGTGGAAGAAACAACTCAATCCACAAAATTGTACAAATTCACTTGTCAAGTTCAATAAAATAATGAGATTAATCTAAAACTCTATGAAAAAGGTATATTTCATCCTCCCTTTCTTATTAGCTTGTCAGATTCGTTCCTCCTTTAAAATGGTAACTCTAATTTTGATTTATGGCCAAAGCTTTGTCTGAAAAATTAATTTGATGGTATTTCCCATAAAACGTGAGTTTCAATATCTGTCGTAACAATGGTTGACCTAAATGAAAGCAAAGGGTGATGTGAGTACAGTTGTCCCTAGAAATCTTTTTGTTTTCCTAGCTACTTTGTCAATTATCTTGATAGTAATTCTGAACAACATATGAATTCTACTAACTGCCACTTCATATCACCTAAAATATTTGTCCCCTTTGTTCTCTGAGAGACATTAATCGTTAAAACTCACAAAAGTTATTAAAGCTGAAACTTTTATACCCAGCAGTCGTATTCAACTCTTACGAATTTGCTGATGTCTCTCACGGATACAGACTTTACTTTGCTTAGTAAAGAACTTGAGCACCGGTGACGAAGAAAACAGCCTAACGGAAAGTCTTCTGGTGAATTTTATTTCACCTTAAGAAAGAGATATTAATAATACATTTTTTTCATTGGAAAATTCATAATTACTAAATGAGGGTTTAAAAACCTCGCTGCTCCCGTCTATTGACCTGCGTAGAAACCTGCCTCGGATGCCTGCCATTCATTAATTTTGTCTTAACTATGCCGGCCACTTGGACTGACATACGAGTAATTAAGGGCTTACGTGAAAACTGGTATGAGGATTACCCGACAGCGGAAGTGTAAGTTAGAAATTTTCTCGAGTTTCGAGTGGAGGAAAAATCCTCATCTTTCGAGGGACCCGCCCAGAATCATAGATGGAAGTAACACCGTCTCTATGTATTTGGAAGCAGTTATGGCGTAAGGACCAGAAAGGAGGTGACAAAAAGGCAGCGGCAGTTGATTCGACCGCTACTTCCATCAAGTCCACCATTAGTCACCTCTTTCGAGGTTCTCATTTGGCACCCATCCCATCCACCCATCATCCTCGCAGCATCTGAGCAGGGGACCAACTGGAAAATGGAGAGGAGCGTTCACATGAATTTTTTGGAACAGACCGACCTAAACTGCTACCTCCTTTTCCACCCTTTTCACATCTTTTCTTCCACAAAATACAAAATAATTACACTGGTTTCGGAAGAGAAGATAAACCAAGAGGACTTGGTAAAATGATAAGGAAGACCATGGAAACCTTCCCTAACAGGGTGTCCCTCAGGACAATCCAAGGACCAAAGACACCGGAAAAGAACAAGCAATGTGAAACACTCTTTGTCAACCTAAAAGTAGCCCTCGTCAAATTAATGGAAGTCTCCTTGGGCTTCATAGCAATTTGCTTGGAAACCAAGGACGTTGACTGGCTCCTGTCGGAAGAAGGAGCAGAAGTCCTAACGAGCATCGGTCTCGAAGTAAAGACACCCCCACAGGTTCCATCAAAACGTAATGTACTCTGCTGCAAAGTGGAGAGATGGGTCGGGGAGCAATCACACGACGAGCTCAAAGAGGAAATTCAGAGGAACAACGAATGGGCCAAAGTTCTCAAAATAATTAAATTCTGCAAGCATACACACTTTCATTAAAATAACATTTGCGACCACGAACATGGAAATAAAAGCGACCTCAGAAGGACTTCTGGTATTTAACATGAGAATACCAGGGGAGAATATAGAGCAAAAAATTCAATAGCATACAAATGTTCTTTGTATGCTTGTCGCGGTTTACGGCCGAGTACGTATGTACGTTTGATTCGTCCATGAATTAATCCGTTCCACTTTTCTCTAAGAGTGCTCTAATTTAATTCTTTAACCAGGGAGGTTTCGTATTATGATATATATATTGTTATTTGCTGTGTTCGTGTATATAATTAAACAACTTCAACAAAATATACTTTTAATCACATAAAAGAACGAACTATTAAATCTTTAATACACTAATTCTATAGCAAGAGCGTCTAATAAAAATAACCTTACAAATGAGTAATACGAAATGGTTGACGCAAAAACCACTTCTAATACACGAGATTTAAGCTGAATTATTTCTAGTTCTTAAGTCATTTAAAATTGAAATAGTTTGGTTACTACTACCAGATTGAAATAGTTTTGTTAAGAATAATACTTTCGCACGGAATGGGAAATAACATAAATGAATAAATTTTGTATTCGTTTTACCTTTAACTCAGAGTGTGTCGGCAGTTGGGTGACCTTGAAAGTGAGCCTCCTCGCTGAGTTGGTTTGGTCGAGCTTGACTGGAGACCTCCTCGCTGAGGTGAGGCAATGATGTGATTCAGGGAATCAGCTGATACTTCTCTCGACTTGACTTCCTTTCTTGGATGAATGAAAGTTATCCAGATCCCGGTGTTACCATTTCCTGCTTCTCGATGATGAGACTTAACCAAGATGTGAATCTTTTCTCGAATGGGAATTCACTTTGGTCTTCCTCAATGGTGAGCTGTATCTCTGCCTTTTTATGGTGCATTGAATACACCGCAGAACGACACAGATTTGATAAATGTGAAATTGAGAAAAAGTGACTTAACTGTAAGGGGAGCAAGGACCATGGTCATGAACTGCTCAAATGTAAAGTGATCATTAAGAGGAAGGAAGAAGACAAATGAACGCAAAGGATATAACCTATGCCAACGCTCTCAAAATCCAAACTAACGAGAGCATATTCGTCAGAGTGTAGCATCACGAGAAACCTAAGTGCAAAAATTCTTATTTGCTTAACACGCAAATTTTGCTAATGCACTCAAGCCGCTGCTGTTATGACGTGGTGCTAAATGCATTACTGAAGGAAAATAGCCTGCCTTCAGTCAAAATGCTTGCTAACACAGGATGTTCAACAATCTTCCAAGAAACACGTAATTACAAATTAGTTACAAGAGCGGTACGACGGTGCCACTATTGCGATTAAAAAAAGGGATCAAATAAATACAAGCAGATCAGAAATCTCGAAGAATTCTATCTCGCGATTGAGGTCGAACTCGACATTGGAAAGCTGGTCATAGCCGCCGCGTACCAGCCGCCAATGAAAGGATATTTACCAATGCATTCTCTCGCTGGCCTATTTGGCAGAAGAATCCCGACGATATTAATGGGAGATCTGAAAGACAGATATCGGGATGTGACGATGTGCCGATAAGATGAACGCGACACACTTATCATTCTTCTTCCTATGCCATTTATTGCGATTAACTTCTAAATGCTAATGACAATGCTTTTATGTAACACGAAGTTCTTTAAATCCTGAGATAGGCTTCAAAGGGAGCAAAATGTTATTAAAAAACGCAAAAACACATCTTATGAAAATTATTTTCAATATTAGAGAGAGATGTCAAACGTTTTGCTTTTCATAAATTCCATGTAAGTCTCAATTGGTTATAAGGAGAGCAGGTACTTAATAATAAAACGGATTAGGAAAGATAAGAGGAAAAATACAAATAACAATAGAAATAGCCTGAAAATGTTTCAAGCAAGTTATTGATTAACTTTGAAATGTAAATGAAGTACAAGAGGTGATTTTTTATTAGAAGTAGAAAAATACAGATGAATTAAACTAATTATAGGCCCACCGGACCAATAAATACTCACCTGGGATAGGAACCTAACTAAGAATGTGTTATACCCGCAGAAGGCCTGGATAACAGATGCAAATCGACATGATATGGACTATATAATGTTTCTGAGGCAAGTGAGTGCAATTTTCAGCTATTCTTGCACAAAGGAATTGAGCAATTCGGCAGGATTGCTTGAATCTCATCTGTGACGTTTCACATTTTGCTCGAGTTTAGTCCCATATATATTTGTTAGTGTTCAGCTCCGGTGATTTTGCGGGCCAATCCAAATCTGTAAATGTCACTGACAATTATAGCCAAGTGAACGTAAGAGCTAGTATCTCGCCATACATGGATTGCATTGTTGCCTTCTGCGTTGAGATAAGGAACAAACGGTAAAAACCTGGTCGTCTAGCAGCTCGCTGTTGGCATACCGGTCCAAATCCTTTTTCACTATATCTAAAGGACCCATTTTTGCATAATTAAAACACCTCCAGAGCCCCAATCAGCTTGAACCGCATCAGGTTTACGATAAACACGACTCCGGGCATCATTAACATACTTGCAGAAACGTGATTTTAGTCAGAACACGCGTTACCATTCTGGTCCATTTATTCAAATTATGCTTTCCCGTGCAGAGTGTTTGTTCAGTAATGGTTTCTGAACGACTAGCGTTGACATTTTGCGGGTGAAGCAAATTTTAGCCGTAAGAGCTGAAACACTCCAGCAGTCCCAGTTTGTCAGTATACCCTTTCCGCCACAATTATTACGGGAGTTTCAGGTATATACCAATATTTTGGTTGTAGTAGACCCGCATTACCGCATGATTCGATGTACCTGCAAATTCCAAAACAGCTTTGGTAGGATGGATTTTGCTACTAATTACGAGACAAACACTTTTCATCACATCACCTTTGCAAAATCGATGAATCACTTCACTCTGTTTTTGTCCGATGAGCTTACTAGTAAACGAAAAAATAGTAAATTTTTTTATTCTTCGAATTATGCACCCTCACTTTATTTACAGCGGATGATATTCTTGGCAGTTTCTCACTAAAGAAATAAAATAATTTCGGAATTTTTACAATCTTCTTTTAAGAACTTCCACAGAGTTCCGCACTTTTGCGATTTCTGGATTTTACCTGAAACTTCATTTCATCTCACAAAAGCTCTATTGAATAGCACCCGGCCACTAAGTTGTCAATTCGATTAAAGCCAGTTGATTTCTTTATGTTTGTCTTAATAGAAAATTTTATTAATCAGACGCTGTAAAGCGAAGTGATATTATTTTTGTTTAGAATTATAGTGATGCGGTGAAAGTCTGTAACTGTATAGCATGCAAAATACCCTTCCCACAAAAATATCATGCTTTTACCCCTTATATTCCGGACACGAACTCTTTGTCTTGAGCCCTATATCTCAAACTTCGGCTGATCTGTCTAGAGTACTCGTATAAATTTATCAATTGGCCGTGTTTTATGATAATTCGTCGATATTATTAGCTTTTTAGAATTAATTGGACGCATTTTACTTTCGCTCCAAAATGCAGGGATTTCAGCTGGAGTAATGCGATGGCTTCTAATTCTGGTGAGTCTGCTAAGTTAATTTGGGATTTGGAGGTCTTCCTGGAAGGTGATCTTTGAGTCCTCTTCCGATTTTTATGTTTCGTCACATATCTTGACAATTTAGGAAACTTAATGCTACTCGATTGATTACACGATGCTTTGCCTCTTCACAAGAAATAGTAAAGATTTAACCACCGAAACAAGCAATATGGAATCTGTTCTTTTATTTAGAATATATACAACGACGTTGCAATAATTTTAACTTAATTTAAATTTTTAAGTCTGATTGATCTGTTCCACCTATTCTTTGAATGTAAAATAATATCAATGTTTAATTAAATAAATATATTTCTCCACTACAGGCAAGTATATATTGTCAAAATGTTTCATTGATAATTTGCAATAAAACAAAAATATATAACAAAATATAGAGACTCTTAATTTTTTGGAAGGTAGTGTTTGTCTCCTTGGTAGTAAAGACAATTTCCTATTATTCCCGATAAGAATTCTTCAAATAAGAACTTAAAGAAACGGTCAGTGTTTTCGGTGAGATGGATATTAATGAAAATCGGCCTCTCCGCAAATTTCTTACTCGTATTTTAAACCATTATCGGATAGAGAGAATAAATGAGCTTTCCTTTTTATCTATGTAAAATTAAAAATTAATTAAATGTACTACTTGGGGGTAATTTCAGAATTATTGGAAAATTTTTAATGTAAATATTTTTTTCACAATATCTAATAACTTTATTTATGGCGTTATTTTTAATCAATATCAATGCGGATTGTTTTGTCATTCACAAGAGTCGTTTTCATATTAAGTCCAATTTTAATGAATATTTTTATATACTATTATAAATGAAATACTTTAGATATATAGATATATAAATAAATAATTACGCAGATATACATAATTGTTTGTGATAAAATACATTGGAATTAGTGTTTTGCATAATACATTAGCCTTTTTTTGAAGAATCTACCCATTACGTTTTCCATTCTGTGCATCCTCCTCGTAATAATCATAATATTCTCGTTTATATACACTTTGAACATGCGGAGAGTTTCTTTATTGTTCAAATAATGCTTTCCGTTACAAAGGCATTGTCATATCTTAGGTTCCACATAAAAGAGATGGTCGAAAGAATAATATGTTTATCCTCGTTCTTTTAAGAGACTTCCTCAAGGAAATTAATTTTTCTAGACATACTTTGTTTTTGTTTTTATTTGTCAATTGGAAGGTCTTGAGACTGACGTTAGTAAGTAAAGCGATCTGTTCTCAAATTCTTTTACGGTTTTTGGTTATGAAAGCGGTAAACAGCGAAACCAAGAAGCGCAATGAGAGTGATCAATAATAAAATTTATTTTTCTAATATAGGATTTTATGTTTAATTTTCGGTAGGATTCCAATGGTTCATAATTAACTTTTGCAGAATATCAATAAAATTTTCGGTGCACCTTAAAACGGCATTTCATTTTTGTGCGCTAAAATTAAAAATCGAATATTAACAGCAAATAATAAAAGAATCGTATCATACACTTTGAACATGCGGAGAGTTTTTTTATTGCTTAAATACTGCTTTCCGTTCCAAAGGCATTGTCATATCTCAGGTTCCGCATAAAAGAGATGGTCGAAAGAATAATATGTTTATCCTCGTTCTTTTAAGAGATTTCCTCAAGGAAGTTAACTTTTCTAGACATATTTTTTTTTGTTTTTTCTTTGTCAATTGGAAGCTCTTGAGACTGACGTCTCATGCATAACTTGGGAAAACTTCCAGTGGCAACATTCATAAAGTTAATGAGATGTTCTAATGCTACTGTCTTTGGTACCGTCCAAAAGTTGCTTTTTTTACTCAATTCCAAACAATGAACGGTTTCACTACACTAAAATTTCTAGTTTAATACGACCAAAACTAGCTTGTCAACAGATAAACCCTTACTATTGGCAGCCCAGAAATAATTGAATGAGTTGTTTGTCACATTACAGTGATATAAACATAGTTGTATAACAGACGTTCGTCTTATACTTCTGTTTGATACGATAAACGTAAATTGGAAAAAGGCTGCCACCATACGAATAACCAGTGTGTTAATAGCCACCTTATACTTTGCACTTCTCGTAAAAAAGTCGCTATTTTTTTTAGCTTTCTGTGTTTATATTATTTACATTGAGTATCAAAATCTTAGTTTAAATGGTTGTCTTTCTTTCGATAGTCGTATATATCTTGATGGCTTTAATTCAAAATAATGGTATAAAAAATCAGGGTTATTTCACTTTACTCACATATTCATCCTTCACTCATTCAACTCATTCTTTCTCCACAAGGTGAGATCTCCTTAGTCGATAATTAATTTAACTTTGTTTACTCCTCCACTGAAAATAAGGAAACAAAACTCCAGAATAAAATTCAGTGTTTAGAAATATATTCATCGTCAGAAGCAAAACTTTCTTATTCAATGAAACCAAGGTACCAAAAGCTTTTAGCTCAATCGAAGCCAATTATTGTTTAACTGAACGTCAATAGACTGATTGCGCGTTAACATTTCCTAGTAAATCAATTCCTTCACATCTCACAAGACACAAACCATAATTTCTTTTGATGTCGGTTGGCATTTGCCTGAACATGTGCAGGTACACATTTTTCTGTTCAGCTTCTTTTGCGTTGTATGTTTGAGTGGAACACCATTTCTGATTTATTGTAACCACTTTGTTTAGCCAATAAAAACGACGTTTCTTGGATAGTGGTGTCATGTAGGCGTGGAATCAATACGTCACTTTGCTTGACTTTGCCCATTTCCTCTAAATGATTCAAAATTTATGTATGACTGAAGCTAAACTTTTCAGTGTAACCTGAAGTCAGATGTGAATCAGCTTTGACACAGGTGTACAAACGGTCAATGTCAATAAAAGATGGACGATCCCATCTTGGTGGATCTTGGAGATCGATTCGGTCACAGTGAAATTCTTAAACCAATTTTATGCTGTGCGACACGACGACACATTTTGTCTTCTCAAAATGCTTGGTTGATACGACGTGGCTATTGGGCAGAATTTAGGCTGGACTTGTAATCGTACAGTAAAAGAGTACGTTGCTCTTGACGAAAAATTGTCATTTAATGGGTAGGTTTTAAAGCTTCAGATATCATATAGACTGTCCGACTATCTACTGTGCTTCCTGGCCATTGCTTAAAAGTGCAAGGGACCTATACTACATAGCCTCTAGCTCACTGTGCACTTTCAAGCGAGGCCTAGGAAAGACTAGGCCCCTAAGCATTAACTATTCGTACACCGTATAAATATAAATAAATAAATATAAATAAATACATAAATTTAAAAAAATAGTTGTGCGGGAATTTTGTTTCCGACCTAATATAATTGTTTTTGAACTGAATATGGAAACCAGTAAGTTCCGAAATTAGTTTTCAGAATAAACTATTTCCGTTGAACAGCGTCTTTTTGTCTATAAGTTATATGTCGTCGCTTGATTTTTCATCCTACGATGTAGAATCTGTTATTTCTTAATAAATGTATATCCTCATACATCTCAAACTAAAATAAATAGCATAATTTTTAAAAAATTCATTTCAATGAAAAATTAATGTCAGTTAATGCATTAAAGACGAAATTTATACTTAGCAGACATGCCCTGGGTATTTTAAAAACAATATTAACAACGCAAAGAAACCCACAGCAGACAAATAAAAAACTAAATACCAAATAATAGGACAAACAAGAGGCAAAAAAAAAACAAGAAGGAAGCACGCTCCTGGAAAATGCGACCAACACCAAATAAAATGGAAGAGGCCAAATTCCACGAAGAATTGAAATAGTTCACAGGACTGTGTGCACGAAAATGAGCCATACAACACGAATGTGCCGAAAAGTCAGGGAGCGAATGCACTTGTCGCAAAAAGGTGTAGCTGAGCGTTCATTAGATGGCCATCAGTCCCTTTGTTCTTTCTCCTCTTTGAGCTGGTCTTCTCTGTCTTCTTAATGTTCTTGTTTTTTGTACTTATTTTTCCTGCATCTCTTCTTTCTTATTTATTTGTGTGGTGTAGAAATGGCATTATATTTTTTTTAACTTACGTTTCGTTGCCAAGTTATACTCAGTAAATCTTAATTTACTGGTCCGTGAGGAGTGTCCGAATTTTATTACGGACTCCACCTTGGCCTATTCTTGCTGGTACTGTATTTTGGTGCCATAATCTCGGGGGGGGGGGGACACTATCGGTTAGATGTTCAGATCTGGAATTTGATCGTTTGACTCATCGTTTAAGAGCTACTCGCCTTTGACCAACTGTTAATTCGGAGATGACATCGACTGCGCGCTCAAAAATGAAGCTAACATTTAGCTACTAGAAACCAAGACGTTAAACTCTACACAAATATCAAGAGAGAATACAAAAGTTTTACCAAACATCCCAACATTGGCAAATGCTTCAACATCAAAAGAAAGTGAAATGTACATTGTCATCTTCGTCTTCCAACGAATACCTCTTATATACGAGAGGCATATAAATACTGCTCGTCATGGAATCTATTCGTAGAGTTGATCGGCAGCGTCAAACAGTTGCTATTTAACAGAGCTGTAACTAAAACACTAGTTTATTTATCTCCAAATTAGAAAGTTCTTAAAAGAACGAGAGAGCCACATGCAGAAAAAAGAAGAGACCTTATATAACCATTTACTGCAAGAATCAAATGACTGATATATATATATATATATATATATATATATATATATATATATATATATATAAACTTGACGAGAGAATAACATAGGAGGCATACAACTAAATGAGAAAAGAAACGTACTGGATCCTAAGCATGCATTACTCCGTACGTAGATAACAAATAACTGAGAAAAGAGAAGCAGACAAAAAGCTACCTGGGCGTAACCCAAGCCAGTAACAGAAAAGATATGAACTGATTTGAAATCCTTTCATGTTTCCAACCACTCTGAGAGGAACTAGAGAAGTTGAGGTGAGTTGATTGGAGATTTTTCCTGTATCTTCATTGCTTATGGAGAAGCTGGGGTATTAAAAAGCAGCAGGAATTGTACCTGGGCCGAAGAGATTTAGCCGAAAATAAAGGTGTAGTGGTTATATTAAACCTTACAAGTTACCTTAAGGGAAATAGGAACAAAGACTATTTTGTTCAAGTTCAACTTACTCGCGTCAGAGAGACTCCTCATATCCTGGTGCATCTTAAACACCAGGGGTATTCCTCGTCCTTGAGGAATTAAGAAAAGAAGAAAGAAAAGGCTTCCCCTCGAGTCCGTTACCCGGTGGCTACACCAAACTAATAAGTTAACTTGGTTGAGGAACCAAGTTTAACTTATTCTCGTCAGAGAAACCCCCACCCCCCTCCGTTATCCTCGCTCTTGAGGAAGACTGGAACTAAGAAGAAGCTCATCTTCGAGCTAGTTCCTGGTTACCAAACCGACCTTTAAGTTAACTTATTCTCGTCAGAGAAACCCCCCTCCTCAATCCTCGCCCTTGAAGAAGGCCCTCTCCGAGTACAGTCCTCGCTCATGAAGAATTAAGTAACGAAGGGGGAAAGTTCCTCCTCGAGCCCGTTACCCGGTGATCACACCGAACTCTAAGTTAACCTGGTTTAAGAACCAAGTTCGACTAACTCTCGCCAGAGAGACCCCGCCTATCTTGGTGACACCTAAAGCACCGTGATTGTTCTCGTCATTGAAGACCCCCCATTGAATACCGTGTGGACCCCCATCTGCTACCCTCGCCAAAATACCTCGTGATCTCGACCACCTCCATCTGGCCGGTCGGCACGCGTCGTGGAGCAATAACATTCCTGAGGTATTTAAACTCCAGTAGAGTCAATAAGCCTAAATATTGTATATTGAAGTGCGTAGCGAATTTAGACAAATTTAGAGGGGCAAGCTAATTAAAGTAATTATTGTGTATTATAATATTCAGAGTATTTCTGTGGTTAATGTTTAGTTTTTGTGTATTAAATTGTTAAAGTTAAAAGATAAGTTTATTTTGGGAATTATTGTGCGTTTCTCTATATCCTTACGTGTTTGAGACGGCTCTCTTCTTTAAGATAACAATATTAGCACTCTTAGAACAAAGCCTACTTCATCAAAGAAGTATATCACGACCACAAAAAATACCACGACAAAAGCGGTTTGTGTGTGGGGTGATTAAGAAAGGGCCATTCTACGACAGTAACGAATGTAGCTCGATACATCGTATAAGCCGCTAAGACTCTCAAATACCCTCATCATTGACTCTTCCATGTTATTTTTGCTGCTTATGTATTCCATTCACCGTTAGATGGTGATAGTGTGGGGGAGGATGATTCGTCCTATATATGCCTGTGTTGTGAATGTTTATACGAAGGAGCGCAATTTGCGTTTGGATCTACGAGATTGAGTCTTCAATATCACATTATTATTAATGTATTCTAAAGAATTTGCGTCCAGATGGTGAAATGTAAACCGTGAATAAATATATATTAAAAGCGTCGTGAATATTTTATTAAATATAGTAATAAAAGCTTAATTGGCAAGGCGGAGGTGTCTGCTTGAATCATCTCGATAAAATGAACGTAATAAGGCTTAGTGTGAAGAGATTTATGCATGTCAAAAATTAATTAATAACACAGGAAAACAAATTTTAACTTTTTTCTGCTGACTTAAGTTTGAGACCTGCTCTTGGGAAATTCGGCGTCACTAAGTTTAAAAATGGCAATAGTTTTCTTCTATCACGTCAAGTTATTTATTTATGGACTGGTCCATATTGGTTCCACTCATAGTAGCAGGCTATCTTACGATCAAGTGAACGGAAGTAAAGGCGTTTGTTATTCTTCTTATTTTATTTATACACATCTAAATATATGAAGCAATTGTGTATAATATAATATAAGGTTTGTGCTACTATTTATGAATTTCTTTCATGGTTCCTGCAGGTTATTTCAATCCTATTTTTTCATATTTTTTCCTGATTTGTTCGTATTTTCTTCCTTTTTTTTGGTTTCAGTGAAGAGAATTTGCTAGCTCTCGCTAGCCTAGTGGAGAGTATATGTTGGATTTACAGCGACCCAGTGATATGTTGACTCAAAGAATTACCAGAGAATGCATATTTTGGCGCTTTAAGGGCAAAGTCGAAAATTACACGCTGCGTCGATTATAAGAAATGAACAACCCAGCTATGTTCTCCTTCCTCCTACATACCACACGCTACAAATAACTCACGTCCGTAACTTGTAGAACGGGATTTGCATATCTACAGTCCCCTGAAACAGACTGACTGGATAAGTTTTGTTGGTGTTAAAACCCAATAATATTTGCACTTTTGCCATAAAGAAGACCTGCAACTGGGGACTTAAATTTCAATATCAGCCCTTGTACCTTATCTTGGATTGAAAAGATAAGGTTGCGCAATCGTCTTAACAAGTAGTAAAGTAGTAAGCGGCTTTGGTTAAATGGTTGCGCTTCAAGCTTTTCAGAATGTTCTTTTGTAGGAGGTAGCTAAGATTCATAACGTTCCACAACCTAAATATTGTCCTCACCTGATTCCACCTCCTATGCTCTCCTCAAGGCCACAAGCTCTTCTAAATATATGTAATCTTTTACCTGCTCTATAAGTTAACGTTCAACAATAATTGGCTTTTTTCTCTAAAACTATTAATTATTGTTTTCGTATTTAAAAACATTATACACAGTATCTGTTAGATTGACTTATGATAATTACTTCGCCATTCACTTTAATTATTGTGGATACAATGTAAATAATACAATGTCACCAACAAAAACTTGCTCTCGAAACGAAAAAATCTTCTTCTCTCTATGAAGCCTACATTTAAATTTTATTATGTTAAGACTAATATTTTTACTTTGAACAACTTCTTAAGGTCAGACAGCTTGTGCCTATTTTGATTTACTGAACATAAAACTGATATTTATCGAATCTCCTTTGCTTACCAAGCAGGACTTTGCTATGCTTCGGAATCTTGGTAAAATTAAATACTTGATCACCTTTTTGGATAAAGATAAATGTTGTTCCTTTCAACCAAACTCATTTCATTTCCAAAATGCTGGAAATATCCGACTGATTCAAAAGTTTACCAAAATATAGTGAGAGGTTTATGCCAGAATTCATGGTTTGTAAGAAAAATTTAATCTTTCTTTGATCTAATTGTAATTCCTATTACGGTTCTTTAAACATATACTTCACCTTCATACTTTGGCTTGCCTGATAGGTTATCTAAGTTTCATTAAGGTCGTAATTTCTAAGAATTATTCTAGTTTCCTCTATCTTGGGAAACTTTTGATTCTACTTCTGACTCAATTTAAGTCAACCTTTCCTCACTTTTTCTGTAGCTATAATATTTGATCTATATCTAAAAACGCTCCCCTTAAAAATATTAAATATTATTTAAATTAAAGTCTTTCCTGATAAAAATACACAATATCAATGTTTTATCTTTTTACAAATTCAGGTACTTAATACATCTGATAGTAAAATGTAATTACTTCCTATTTAATAGCAGAGTACATATATTACCAAATTGAAGATGTTGGGGTGAATAATCCAGTTTGATAGCTTTTCTTCTCCAATAAGTTTGTTTTCGATCACATTACCCCAGGTATGGTAGATACTAAAGTGAAATAGACTTACTTATTCACCTTCGTCAATTCTATTCATCTTATCTATGTTGCATAATATATTTCTGCTTCCTGAAATCCCTAAAAGTTGATCTATTACAGTGTTTCTAACATGGGAGGATCTCTTGCACTGCATTCAATAGTCTCTCAATATTATTTTTTCAAACTCTGATTACATTGCGTATAATCAGCCGACATTTTTATGTTAATTTATGGTCTTTAATAAAACTAACAATTCTTCTTCAAGTATAATTTTTCGACAGAAAAAGCAATATCGAAGCTTTCGTAAAAAATTTATAAGGGCATTATTGATCATAATACTGATTTTAGCCCTCATTCTGAACTTATCTATTGGGGTTGACACAATCAATAATGTAATCCTTTGCGTAAAACTGGTTAAACATGCGATGTTTAGCCATGTCATTCTTAACTATCGGTAATCAATTTATGTATTTAAACAGGTTTAAATCCACTCAAGATTGTATTACATATAGTTTGCATAAAGTCATTATCCTTAAGCCATACCTATTCCTTTATTATGTGAATGACTTGTCTAAATGCAATGAAAATGCAAATGAAACAGTTAAGACCTGGTTGTAAGGAAATAAATATCAACGAGAAGGCAGGTGATGTTCTATCCTCAGGATATGAAAGGAATAATGCCAATAAACCTTAGATAACCATTACAAAATCATCCTATATGATCTTTATTAACAACAAAAGATCAACTCACGTACAACTATATATTAATGGTAACCCAATTAAATAAGTAAACTCATATTTAAAGACTATGCTCTCCTACTTAATCAATTTCTTACGCAAAATCAGGCCCAAATTTAAAAATAAGACGTAATGGTATATTGCACAGTTGAAATCAGTTATCAAAGAAATGCCTCACATGTAACCAATATTTAGGTATTTTAATATTTGAAAATTTACATTCATTATAGGATTTGAGTTTGAATCGGAGTAAAATTAATCAAAGACGTTCTACGAAGTTCATATTTCTAAAATGATTAAAAGTAAATAGGTAAAGTGATTCCTAAATAGAGCTTTAAATATGGTATATTAGAAGTAACGAAGTATAAATGGCAAGTATACATTGTATATAATCAGTAAATAAAATACGAAGGTGTCACTCCCGAGTATCAATCAACCTCCGTCAAATTAAATCGCCCTTTGAGGGAGTATCAAACTGAATCCTCGAGGAATCTTTACAAGGAGACTAATATTAAACGATAGACAAACTTAGTTTAATGCAAATAATCCCCCCCTTAAACATTCTCTAATTGGTTTAAATTATAGATATGTATAAATATATAATGAAAATTTAAACTAAATCGATATGAAGTTACCACTTTAATTTCCTAAGGCCGAAAAAACTCATAATTAATAAACTGGTATCGGGTAGGGAGAATAACAATTTAATTGTACTTGAACGGAGTATAACCGTGGGGTCCTTTGATCGGTAGCTCAAATTATTTAAAAGAAAAATAACTAAACCCCAAACGATAACTAATCATAATAAAAATTACAAATGAGCAAAATATAAATGGCAAATAATCAAATTCAAATAACCAATAATCAAAATACCTTGAGAGGGCAAATAAAAAGCGAGCCTGCTTGAAAGGTTATCCAAAAACCGAGTATAGCAAGGAAGGAATTTGCTTCCTGATAAAGGAGGGAAAAACAATTCCCTCTAAATCGTTTAGCTCAATTCTCCCCAAAGTTATGACTTTTAATTCACTTGAAGAAAACTATAAATTTCGTGCTACACATTCTGCTTTATAGAAAAAGTAACCAACAAATGAACACCCAATTTTAACAAAAGAAATAGCAAAGTACTTATATGAAGAGAGAACAATAGAAATTTCCTATACCATTCATCATTTACTGAAATTCCCGAAAATTTATAGAAAAAATACCAAAACTTCCTACTGAAATTTATATAATAGGTGTTTCAACAAATTGATATCATTTTGCAATCTAATAACTTTGCTAGTTCCCGTTCAAATTACTTCAGATTTTAACAGCATGTGTAGAAACAGGTCACATGTTTATGTCTAATGTTTGATGTTTTTATCTTTACAGGTATAGAAATGCCATTCATTGGAAGTGAAAATGCGTTTTGTGTGTTGTAGTTTGCTCGAACACAGTCGAACAAGAATGTGCAGCGTAAGAGAGTTCTCTAAACACTCACCAAGGGCAATGCAGATTTGGACATGGCAAAAAAATTCAAAGAGGAAAGCTATCTGTGCAGGGCAAAAGGATCTGGACCACCAATAAAATCGGAAGATACGGTCGAGGGGGTTCGCCAAAAACTTTTGCGAAGCCCCAAGAAGTCCATAAGAAGAACAAGTCTAAAAACCCAGAGTCCTCCAACGACAGTTCGGGGGAAATGTGACCCTCCATGTTTATCTGCAAATGCTTCAGAACTGGCTAATGGATGAGCTCATTGCAAATGAACAAGAAACTTGATTTTTCAACAGGACGCTCACTGTGCGAGCTTATCTGAATGACAATCTGCGAGAGAGATGGATCGGCTGCCACATTCACCTGACCTGACACCCTTCGATTTTTTTCTCGGGGTCTATGTAAAGGGACTGGTCTATATCTCCTCACTCTTTCTGCAAACCTAGAGGAACTCAAGCACAGAATCACTACCACATTGAAGACTGTTACCAAAGATATGCTGTAGCGTGTTTGGGAGGAGCTAGACTACCGACTTGACGTGCGCCGTGTCTCAGGCGGTACGCATGTTGAACATTTGTGAAACCATTCATGGAATCCCCATACCTTTGGTTTTCTCATTCAAATTTGGAGGAATAAATTTTATGTTGCTTAACATTAAGTCTGTTTAATTACATTTGCCTTGATTAAGATGTTTCTGTGATATTTACATCTCAAATGATATCAAATATTTTTAAACACCCGTATAATTTAAACCTTCGACCCAAAGACTATGCGGACTCCGGGCAGGTTTCCAATGTGAAATCAAATGGAAGAGAGATAACTACCCTGACTGCAATCACCGATAAAAGAAAGTGATCTAACTTATCACTGCGAGAATTCAAAACTGACCCAACTCAAAAAAATAATTAAATATAAATGCCCTTATCTTATCGAAGCTAGAATCAAATTGTAAAAAGCGAGTGAAAATTGTCGAAGTTTACACTTATATTTGTTGGTTTGTCAAATAATCTGATTATATATATATATATATATATATATATATATATATATATATATATATATATACATATATATATATATATGAATGCGGTTAGGTATGGGTAAATAATAAGAGTTTTTCTATGGGGCGGGGGGCATTCCTTATATTTCTTTTATTTCTTGACTGAAGATGCCCCTTGAAATATTGTCTTGAATTCATTTATTTATCTGACTCCATATTCTAGTTGGCTGAGATTCTTTCTTCTTTAAGTTGGCTGAGTTAATTCTTGATCTTCTTTTTTCTTGATGTATCTTCCTTTTAACGACGATGTGATGATTCCTTCCAATTCTGATGACGTGATGACTTCTTCTGCTTCATGATGACGCGAATTGCATTATGCTGATGACACTGCAACCCCGAGTCAGACTGCAGACGGCCTTCAAATAACAGCCGAAGCCTACAACACTGCCTATAAACGTTTTGGGGTGCAAGTAAATACCGACAAGACCAAGGCCCTCAACCAACATCCACCTGGCCTGGTCCTCCCTAACGCTAACACACCATAAAACAATCTTTGGATGAAGTGGATCAACTTTCTTACCTTGGGAGCATCCTCACAACCACCCCTACATGCTGGAAGGACGTGGAAAACAGGATCAGAGACGCTTACTCCGCCTTCGGTTGCCTCAGCTCCCTGGTATTTAAAAACCACGCATTGTCCATTCACATGGTCTTCCTAGCAGTAGTCCTGTTAACACTTCTTGACGCTTGTGAGACTTGGATCCTATACCGAAGCGACATTAAGAGCCTCGAACGCTTCCAACAACACAAATTAAGACAAATACTTAAAATCCAATGGAAAAGCCATACTACCAATATTAACGTCCTGAGGCGATCCTCAAGTAACCAGCGTTAAAGCCACCATCACCCACCATCGTCTCCGCTTGGCAGGCCACGTCCTGAAGATAGGACCATCCTGGCTCCCCAGGATCATATTGTATGGCGAACTAATTAATGGTACGAGAGCCTCAAAGCGACGCTACAAACATCAGATAAAACGCACCATGAACCTAACTAACTTGATTCCTCATCGTGGGAACAAACTGCAATGGACCGTTTAACCAGGAGGCGAGCCATCTGTGATAGTACTGCGGCGTTCGAGGAAGGGAGGGGACAAAAGGAAGAAGCAAAACGTAAGAGAAGAAAGGAGAGAGTGGAACAACCGCTTCCTCCCTCACCCTCGTATGTGATCAGAGCCCACGCCTCCTCCACAACAGATTAAGCCTTCTAAGTCACATCACTCAAAAATCAACAGAGAAGATAAGATAATAGGTGACAGAACCAAGGCTCAGAACCGATCTGGTGCCGACAACGACGACGATAACCTGGGTTGAGAGGAGCAAATTGATTTGCCTTTTCATAAATTGTCATTCGTTAAATCTAAACAAAAAATTGATGGAGCATCACTCGCGAACTTTTGTCCAAATTAATAATATTGGTCTTCATTTTACTTTGAAGCAAGTTTAATTTATATTCAAATTTATTTGAATGATCGGCAACTAAAGATGTCTTATCACAAAGAAGATATGAACAAATCTCAGTGGAATTTATTTGACCTATTTATCAATAATGTAAGCATTATGGATAATGAGGTGAAAGGACGTTCATTTAATGATGTGATGCAGAGAAGACACCATCTTTACATGCAGCAACTGCAACAGGACCTGCTATTCAAGGATCGGGCTGTACAGTCACAGCCGCCACTGCAGTTCCACCAGTCACTCATTCATTTACTAAAGTCTCACATGCTGGCTCCAAGCGTCACACCCTGGTACATAGCCTCAGCCGGCGGGCTAAACCACGTGAGGGAATGGTCTTTACACTACACCACAAGCTAGGCGGAAGAAATGCATCTAGCAGCCAACGGCGAGCTAGACTAAGAGCCTCGACTGATGCAACGGTCAAGTGTAGGGGTGTAGGTCTTCTAAATCAGGAGTGGAGCCCCGAAAGCGAACCAGTGCGCTGCCACACGTACTGCTCTGAAATCCGTTGGATGACACCGGCGAGGCTGAGAAGGGGTTCTTGACAACTGAGCAACCCAGGATCTCTATACAATTCGTCAAGGCTTCTGCCATGGCGCAATCTCCATTGTCTTCCGAGTGTGTAGGATGCCAACGAAGCATTATTAATAAATGCATCCGAAAGGAAAGCATACCAGAAAAATGTTTGGAGACAAATTTTAATGACATCATTGTCCCTTAATATTTTGTGACATAGAAAATATTATAGTAATTGAAATAAGTGATATCCAGTGAGCATATTATATGATGAAGAATATTCGTACCAACAATGTCAACTCTTCCTCAGTTTGTCTTGCATAGGTAGAACTTGCCGTGGCTCTCCTAAGAACATGACATTTCGTTACGAAAGCTGGGGCCTGTCTATGTAATGATTGGTTTACAAGATCAAGGTGATAGCAATAAACGTCGGAATTCTTCTTTTGGCCAGTTTAACACGGCGTATTTATTTTTTGACAATGATCTGATTCAAAAGTATCTTTTCATAGTTTGTCATCCATTATTGTTTCTATTGCAAGCAGGAGGCTTTATCGGAGAGGTAGCAATCACTTTTAAAAGATGGGGGTTTTTTAAAGCTGAGTATCAGTAAGAGTGCTCGAAATGAATAAAATTATCAAAGAAGAATATGTTGTTCAATAAAATCTTTGTCTCCTATTGGAAGATAACAAATTTAGATAATAACTAGACACTGCCAGATAGAAGAAATGATAAAGTAGATCTAACGCCTTTTCTACCATTGACTCTGTTATTGTTGGTAATCTTATGATCCATAGCAGTCAAATACAAAATTATTTCTAAATACGTAAATATAATGATGTCCAAAACAATATGATGGGTTAGGAGAAAATAGCTGCCTTTCTTTGTGAGCAAGACATTCAACGTGTCAAAGAGGAAAATACAAATCCATAATCAAGAACGATTAGAAGAATAGATCAAAATTGACTCTAAGCGAGAGAATATGTCGAGCGAAATAACCAAAGCAAATGCACATACGCATTGGTTATTATTAGTCATATTATTCTTCACCAAGTACAGTTTTTATTAAATAACTCTTGTCGAATGTCTTTGGACCCTCCTGCGTAGATACTAATGTTTAGCAAAGTTTTTCTGTAAAAATTAAGCCCTTAAAAAATTTCACTTGGAACAATCAAAGATTTTCCAAAACAAATTAAGAGTATTCCGCTGACTTTTTCCACCTATATTCTATTATTTATATATCGCGTCACAAGAACCAGGTTTTATTCTTCTTCATTAAAAGTGCGAGCAAATTTTCGACTTTAATTTGCATCCTATTTTAAAAATTATTTCTCTCCTTTATCTCCAACCTTTTACACAAACGCCGTATTAAAATATCATATAATTGTCAAGGTTATCCCGAGGTTAACCAGGGAGTTATATTTCTTTTGCATTAACATCCTAATTATTCGGCCGATTCTAAAGATATTTGAAACACTTAGGTTGTTTTACATTCCATTTTGAATCATATAATTGCCAAGGTCTTGCCAAGGTTAGTCCGGGAATTATTGAAAGTTTTGAAGGTCGTGAGGTCATAAATCAGAATAGCATTCATTTCATTCAATGATCTAAAGTACTGTCAAAGTGATTTGGTGATCTATTCTGCATAAGTCCTATTTGATTGATAAAGAGAGGTATAAAAATGATAATAAAATTCATATAAAATCAAGTGTCAACCACAACTACGATTTCGAATATAAAAGGAGAGCGAAGAGAATTATACTTTTTCATACGTGATTTAATGCATTCTAAAGCAATTTCCCACATTATAAAAAATTACTATTGGCCGAAAATTGAATTATTTATGATAATGTTTGAGTCTTCTCTATGAAATTTGAATCCATTTGTCTTTTTTTTGTTTTTTTAATTAGAAGTTGAAATCTCTTTAACCTAGAAACAATTTGGTTTAAATCTAAATGACAAATACATCAGTGATCAAACTATTCCTGTCCATAATTTACAAAGAATATATGTAACATTCGATAATTGTACTTGTTACTTCTATATCAACTATTTCAAAGAGAATCAAACAATAATTGATTTTTTTTAAATTTATGCAATTGAATTTCTTTCATTATATCAAGTATTGAATTTATCTTCAAACAATTTCAAAACAAACATACACGACAAGTCTTTACTAGTTATAGGCATGCATGCATTGAATCCTCACTAAATTTCTGTGTTTAGAATATTGGTACCTAACGTTGAGAATCTAGTTGTTTCCGAAATAACGAAGTACTAGTAATTTTCCTTTTCTATTCATATTGATTGGTAATCAAATATCCTATCATTTGGCTGAAAAATATTCTTATTTTTGAGGATTAACTTTAAAATCTATAAAAAAAATCAAGAAATACATGATAAAATTTAGGGACACAAAATTTTCACCTCTAATCAAGCTGTAACTTGTTTGGTTTTGCTTCAAATTCAAATTGTATTTAGGACACATGACGCAAAAAATTATCTTAATTTAATTACAATTGATTGTTGAGCTTTCTTTCATTGGAATACTCCATTCTTCATTAGCTGAATTGAAAGAATATCCCTTACACTCATCTTTAGTTTAATTTTTAATTATCTAATAAAGTTTAGTGGTGTTGAAAGAACCGATTAACACATGGCTTATTAAATTAAATGAAACAAATATGTGACAAAAACTTAAACATATATTGTATTTTTTTTATTATCAAAATAAGTAGAAAGAGAGACGTCCATTTTAAATTTTAGAGAAAAAATTCTGTAGTCTTTGGATAAAGGCAGATTTTATTAATTTAATTCATGACTTATTTATTATTCAAACGTAGTGCCATTATGACTTTAAAGTTCCAAAGATTATCTTTTATTTAAAACGTTATAGTATAGGGCAAAACAAAAGAGACTCTTTTTTTTATGGAAGGGAAGATTTGGAAGACTTTATATAACGTTTTTCAAATTGTCTTCTTATTAATCTTTTGCTGAAATTATTTTGGTTTGTTACTCAATATTAACTAACTCTGTATTGCATTTTAACAATAAAAACAAAAGATAGGTTGAAGGATTTTTAAGAATCTGATGATGATTTATAAAACTTTATTTTTCAAATCCTACTATTATTTTTTTCAAAAGAAAGCTTACATTTAATATACAGAATCACATCTTGTGCAAGGGAACGGCCATCATTGGTGGAGGCTTACAAGTTCAGAAGAAATGATCCTCTTCTTTACTTCTCTTTTGCCCTCTCTTGTTAAATCCACACTAGAACTGTCCTCCGGCAATGCCCCTTGTCTGCTATCTCTTCGTAGAATTCTGCGCCCCAGGATGACAGCCTTGTCAACTGGAAAATAGTAGAAAATTACAGAGAACTCCATATACACTTCTGACCTGGTAGACAAAGATCATGTTACCTGACCCACTCCCCTGCTCGGCCTAATCCCCGGGGGTACATAATTTGCTACCTAATTAGGGTTGGGCAGTTTTACAATTTTGTTTATCTGCTTACCTATTAAACTATTAAAAGAAAATTCACCTTTAGATAAATTCAAATTAGGAATGGATGTGATCAAACTTGATTTTACAATTCTTCTTTTGACATAATTATTTTATTTAAAGACCAATTTACTTCCTTGAAAATCGATGGAATGATTAAAATCTCTTACATGAGAAAAAATATTCCACTACTTACATTGCCAACTCTGATGTCCCTCTATGTTCATACAATCTCCTATCTAAATTTCTTCCCGTTTCACCTACATAAACATTTTCACAATCTTTATATGGAATTACATATAACCCTTTATCCTGTTGATATTTAGGATTCCTGGAAATCATAATTTTGTTTATAGAATTATTATATTTAAAAGCTATATTAATTTATGTTTCCTGAAATAAGTGCTTAAACCTATTTAGTTTGTCATTAAATTTGCTGAAGTCATTAGAACGTGCAGGCTTATTACAATAGTAAGTTTTCCTAACTGCAAAATAAGATGATGTTATAAACCAATCTGAAAAAATACTCATGATTTTAACAATTTCTTCGTCTAAATAAGAAGGATGACATATTTCTATATGCTCTAATAAACAGGGTAGATATTTCAGATTTTTTAACAATATTATCATGGCATGGAAAATAATGTATATATGCATTTGAGTGAGTTATTTTCCTGTATACAGATAATTTTATATCATAGTAATCATTGTTGATAAGGACATCTAAAAAGGGTAATTTGTTGTCTTCTTACCGTTCATATTTAAATTTAATTGAAGCATGAAAATTGTTTAATTTACTGAGAAAATGGTCAAAATCAAGACTATCAGGCCATACTAAAAAACATTATAAATATACCTTAAACATATGAAGTTAGAGGGAGCAATTCTGTGTAGGAGTTCTGTCGCAAAATACTCCATGAAGAGACAAGCCAATATCGGTGATATGCTATTTCCCATACTTAACCCAAATTTCTGTCTATAAAACTCATCATTTGGAAAAATCAACCTTGAAATATGTTAATTTATATTATAATATTTGAGAAAATTTTCTCTGATTAATCCGAATACCAGAGGCACAGAATATATATGCGCCTATTTAAGATAAATTCAGCAGCTTCAACTATTTTCAGTCTTTTGTACTATTTATTTTCTATTTTAAATTCTCTTCAGGGAAGACTAAGAAACATTTCTGAGGAGAACCAGCTTCCAAATCTACCGTGCAGAGGAAGAACACCGAATATACAAATTTTCAAAATTTGAGTTATATATTGACTCTTATGTAGTTCGACCCATAGATTCCATTTCTGGTATTGGTTTACACCCATCTTTCACTCGTTTTGAGTTAGAAATTGGCCACACACCGAATATACGCAACACTACCATGGTTAACATAGAAGAAACACCGAATATGCAAAATGCAGAGGTTAAACACCGATTATACTGAATATTCGGTCTGTTTCATTTATATGTAGCATGATATTTTAGACGTAAAATATTGAATATGCAAGCTTTCTATCAATTTATTGCCGCTTCTCTCATGCAGCAACCTGTTTTTCCTGAACAAATTGTGAGCTACGCGTCTGTACTGAAATGTACAAGAGAGTTTTTTTTCTGCCTATGTCAAGTTTTATCTTTTTAATTCAGTCGGAGATAATCTCGTCGTCAAAGCAGAAAGGCTGGTAGCCATGGCTTGCAATTACAATACACCATCAAACGTCTTCCAATTTTTAAAAGAACAGTAAGTGAATTGTCGGTCTATAAACGGGTAATTTAGGATTTTTTGTTATTTGGATCCAGATTATGTTCTCTTTTGTGCATTGTGTGTGTTTACCATGTTCACGGCACTGCGCGTCTGCCTGCATCTCTTGCTGAGTCACCGTGTCGTAGAATGGACTCTCGACGATATACCATATATAACTATTCGTTGAGGGAACTTCTTTAATTATCTTTAGAGTGCGTGGATGTCTGGCGGCCGATATTATGTATCTTCGATATGCTTAAGAAGTGGAACTGAGCTCAAGGATAATAATATTGCTATCATTAATAAAATAGAGTTTTATTAATAATAACTATCAACAATACACAAAACGGAAAATATTGACATAAACAGAGAATGGAAAGGGTCGTGGGGCTCGGGCTAATCCGAGGATTAAAGGATTTAAAAAGGTAAAACAAATATAGAGTTAAAGAGATGGGATGGTTCGCTAAACCATTTAAAGCACAGGATAGAATTGACAAAAGCGTTAAATACTCAAAGGTAACGTTCGGCTTACGTAATTTTATACTAGTTGTGCAGTGGAAGGCGACGTGAAAGAATTTTTGGTCCGCTGGCGAGTTCCAGCCGAAGGGGGGGAATAAGATGATCCTGACGTGGCGTCTAGGGAATGAGAACCGTTTCTCGACGAACGGCTTAAAGAACAATGGCTGTTCTACGTTGTTCTCTTCTGAACAACAGGGGGGGGGGATGAGAACCGTCTCTTGTCTACGGGCTCAAGAACAATGGCTGTTCTAACGTTGTTCTCTTTCTGAACAACAAGGGGGAAGGGTGAGAACCGTTTCTTGGCGAACGTTCTCAAAACGAACAATGGTTGTTCTAACGTTGTTCTCCTTCCGAACAACGAGGGGGAAGCCTTGGGGACTTGGCGTCACGAAAGGCTCGAACCTTGGCACTCAAGGGATATTGTCCTCCTTATGGACAAGTGATGGTGAATCTCGAGGTCGAGGTCCCTTGCCGCACAAAGTGAGAGAGGGTCGTGGTGATGTTTCGCGACGAAAATCTGGATCTCCACTCTGAATCTTAGTGGTTAAGTTTCCATATAAATAGCCAGGACATCTCCTTGGCGTGGGGGACAATGGAGTGGGAGCTTCGAGGGAATGCACAGCCGAGCCTGAGAACAATGCCTTATCTGCCCATAAGCCTAACTCAATCTGGCGAGGTCGGCGTATGGGGGAGAATGGGGGGACGATAACCTCCTTGTTTAAACATTACTCAGGGGGCTGCGATAAGGCGTCAAGCTTCGAAGCGAAGATGCACGTGGGAGCATCGTGGTTTTAAATAATATGTGATAGGGGTTGAAACTAACGCTGCCTCAACCCGTTCTATCACACACCGAAATTTAACTTTCAATATTGTTTATCTTTAATATATCGTTGTTTATATATATTTATATTCAGGAGCAAGCCTTAAATATTAGTATGCCTCTAAGTTATATGTGTGTCCATTTGTTAACACAAAAATACTTGCACCGTTATGCTGTGTATACAAGGTAACAAGCATAAATTAAGGTGATGGTGAGGGAGGTAAGGGAAGATGATGATGGTGATGATTATCATTAGGATAATGCAGTAATTCCCGAAATTATTGTATGTGCTACTTAAATGCAATGCATAAATATTTGTTTATTTTTCTCCTTTCAGAGGTGTTTTGAGGAAAGAAGAGCAAGAAATTTCATGCATTCAAGAGAATAATATAGCAGCTGCTATCGAAGTTCAATCTCCTCGAGTTTCCGATGCTCATGAAGCAGTGTATGACAATAAAATGGCTTCCCATCACACCTCTTTTGCTTTTGAGGTTAAAAAAAGATGAAATCAATGACACAACAAGAAAAGATCATTCATGATAAAGAAAAACACCAAATGTTCAATGGATGTGATATAGATAAATGCCCTTACAAATGCCATGCCAAGTTTTCAGATGAAATGCGAAACCACATTCACTCAGAATTTTGGAAAAACTGCTACGATATAAGGCAAGCATAGTTGTCAAGCAAAGTAACAAGGAAATAAGTAGAAAGAAGGCATATTCAGGAAGATTTATCAAGGAACAAGTCATCATATGTGTATACACTGAGCGATGCCCAAGGACACGCAATCAAAATCTGTCAGAAATATTTTCTCAGCACTTTAGGGTACAGTCCAGATCAGGTTATAAAATCATTATTTCATTCCATTGATGCAGCTTCTTCATCCACAACTAATTTTTCAGGAAATATCGCAGTGACAGATAACAGAGGAAAACGTGAACCTACCAATCGAGTTAATAGAAAAGTAATAATGAATCACATCGAATCTTTCAATCCAGTTATTTCTCATTTCAGAAGAGACCATGCTCCACATGTAAGATACCTTCCAACAGATCTCTCCGTTCCTTCAATGTACAAACTATTTCAAGAAAAACACGCATCAGTCCGTTGTTCATATGAATCCTATCGGAGTATACTTAAGAAAATGAACATAAGTTTTTCTGAACCTTGTGTTAATAAATGTTCAAAATGATTATTTTATGAATTGAATATGAATGAAGAAAATGCTGAAAAGGTTCAATTGCACAATGAAATGCAAAAGGAAGCAAGAAAAGAATACAATAGAGATGCCTGATGTTAAAGAAAGTTTTTTTCTGCTCGAGAATGGTTGTGTTTAATGAAATATTTGCTTCTTTAAAAAAAGTCAACATCACCATTGTGTAGTTTGGAATGAAAGTCTTCGAGGTAGGAATGCTCCTGATGTTGCATCATCCTATATCAAAGTGATTAAGGAAAAGAGAAATACAACGAAGTTTATATTTTTGACAGATAATTTCGTTGCTCAGAATAAAAACTGGACATTATATTCAGCATTCGCTTTACTTGTCAATGAAGATCTTGAATCCTCGGAAATCACGTTGAAATATCTTGTCACCGGTCACACATTCTTTGCCGCAGATGGTGTTCATGGAAATATTGAACAGGTAATCCTGAAAAAGAAGAATCTGTATGATATGAGAGACCTCTGCGATTCACTGGAACTTTCAACGAATAGAACAACGGTTCTAGAAATGCAACTTTATGATTTTAAGGCCTACGAAAACTTGTCAAGGTTAAGAACAACCCGACGAGCGTCTTCTGAGAATAATATTCCTCTTTTAGAAGATTGATGTGAAGTCCGATTTGAGAAAGGTCTGCACGGACTGATCTATAAAAAAACATTTCAGGACTCTGGAGTCAAAGTTAAATTTATGAAAGAAATTATTCCACGCAGTTATTCGGCAAAATATTCATCAAAGCCCAGAGGAATTTAAAAAGAAAAATTAGATAAAATTCCCTCAGGTCTTGTTATGAGAATGCCTACTTCCCGTCGAGCATTTTGGACTAACCTCCCTACTAGTGAGAATATCTCCGATCTCTTAAATTCTAGAGTAGCTTAAATATCAAGGTCTTATGAATTTTCTCGTTAAGTTTAAAATGGATTTACTTTTTGTGTATTTAGTCATTTTTCCTTAAAAAGGGATATAACTACAGTTTTTATGAAGTTTTATACTTTTACTCAGATCGTTTTAAATATGACTTTATGTTCACTATTTTCTTTATTAAATTAAGGATATTTCAAACTAATATTAACATGCAAATAGAAAGATAAATTCATTGCATTTTTTAAAGATTCTGTTTGGTTTGTATTTTTATGGTCAAAATACCAATAAAAATTACATAGATTTATAGGATTGTTTATACCTTCCCAATGACTTGTTAAAAATTCTAATAATAAACAAAAACAGTGATGAATGTATGATGTAATGCGGTTGCCATAATTATAATGAAGTCTGATTGCTTAATGTTGTCAATAATACAAAGTGAAAACACCGAATATACGTATAATCGGTGTCTCATTGTTTAATATTAATGGTCATTCAAGAAGAAAAACACCGAATATACTTATATTCGGTTTCTTTCCTCTGCATTTGTGGTGAATAGCAATCCACAAACCAAAGGACAAACAGTTTTTGTGCAAATGAGCCAAAAATATAAAATTAATGCACAAAAGAAAGTACAAATATGAAAGATGATGCCCATAATGGAGTAAATACATTAAACGTTTAACAGAATCTTGAAAATAGACTATTTTGGGGGGCATTCCAATGAAGGAAAACTTTGAACGCTTTTCCTGTAAAGTTATTATTTTGTATATTCGGGGCTCTTTCTATCCACGGCAGAAATATAACATCAGTTCAACGTTTCCCAGTGGAGTATAAATTTTAAAATTAATTTAAGAATAAGAGAGAAAGAGAATACTTAAAACCTGCAGATTAAGATCCTTGAACAATAAAAGAAACGCACATACAATGATAATTAATAGGTATTATTAGAGCTGTTTTGAATTAATATCTATTGCCCCGCTTTGCAAAGTTATTCTTACAAATTGAGTTACATTTCAAGACTGCCCTGGAACCCTCCTCCCCCTGGAAACTAAAATATAAAAAAGGAATTCATTTGAGAAACTAACTAAAAGAATTGCCTTTAACGACTAGAATTCAATAATTTCGTACTAAGTATGTCTAAATAATGTGTTTTCCTAGGTAAGTTTTACAGATGACACACTACCACACAACGTGGAAAGAACAATTACAGAGGAATAAAAATTTCAGTGTAACGTTCAATCCACTACAAAAGTTTTCTCTTAAAAAAGTGTGTATATCTTTCAAAAAGGTTAGCGCACATCAGCTTTTGGAGTTTGGTTACTGAGGAAAGAACTGTTTATATATTCATACAATATTGGAATATTGTTTACAGTAACGAGACATTTTTTTCACGTTTTTAGCAGAATTCATTTCAAAATTAAGTTGACATACATAACGTAGTTAATTTCTATTAGAGAAAATTTTATGTATATTCTGGCTTAGTCAAATGCATAAGATGAAACCATTTCTATAACCCCCTAATACACAGAGAAAAGATGCATAAAATGAATAATATATTATGTATCAACCTCATTAATTCTTATAGCAGAAGAAAAGGAAAAAATCAAGAAGACTTTTCACTTATCCTTTTATCTTGTTCTATCAAGAGGAAGCTTACACAATTAACTCCTTCGACAGAGTCACAAGAAGAATGCATTTCTCTATCTCATACTGATTTCGCTTTTGCGCCCAATGGAGTGACACACCTGCGGGTGCACAATCATTGAGTTATGTAGAGCAAAAATTCAGTAGTTTCGCAATATCTGAGAAAACATCGGACACTTCTAAATTACTTCGATAATAAACCTGAATGTGTTATGACTATCATTGTTGTTTTATTTTTCGAGAATTAAATATATATCTAGTTTCCATGCTGGATTGATACTTTCGTTGCTGCCTACGCTTAGAAGAAAGCCAAACCATGTTATTGTTGAGAAAGAATCTGGAATCAATGTCCAGAGTAGATAAATTACTAGGTATAACATATTAATTAATGGATATTTATTAGAAGAAATCTACTTTATTAAAGAGGTAAAATATTTTATATTTTGTTCAGGTAGGAAACTTGACAGCATTAACAAGTATATTTAAAATGAAGCTAAAAATAAAAAAGAAAGGAGGATAATTTTGTATTTTAACATTTTTGAAATTGAGAAAAATCTTATTGCGAATAAGAAGAGAAAAAAGATAAATTAGAAAAAGGGTGGAAATAGTGAAAGATACTGTAAGGTAACGCAAAAACGACCTTACAATATCTAAATTTTGTGCTATCTTGGATGAAAGACAAAACTCTCAAAAGTACCATAAGGTACTTCCAAAGTAGTAAAGACCTTAAGCTCCATTCGAGATTTCTAAGAAAGAATGATCAATGAAAAATTCAGAGGTGAAAGACTAGTAAAATAAAGAAATGATATAGATTTTGAATTAGTTAATAACCCTAATTTTAAATCTACCTACGATTAGGGAATTTTGGTCCAGAAGAATCTTCTCTAATTTCTTTTTATCTTTGCTCTTTAATATTTTATCACCTACTTACTACTTTCTGTTTTCCATTCAGTTCGAGTGCCTATGTGTGAGAATGCCTTCGTTTGATCCTTCTATTTTCCCTCTTTCTCGAACTCATCTTCAACATTCACATTATCCTTTACCTTACAAGTAACATGAAATGAAACCTGCCAATTAGATTGGTGATCTTCAATCCCCTAACGCATGCAGCCAAAATCGTAGCCTCACTTGAACCCTTAGGTTATTATTTTCAAGGTAGGATGCTTCGCTCCTCCATACTCCAGTTATTTTAATCAACTCGTATTATACAAAGTTTGAAAGCCTAGCATTAGGTTTGAATTCAAAAGTATCAAACGTTGATAGTGTCAATTCTAGACTACAAACTTTGAATAATATAAAATGTTCATATCATATTATAATTAAGAAACATTCACTTCAAAATGATATATAATACAATATGATGCGATACTAGTTGTCAATAAAGGTCGCTTTCACATAATTAGCAGGACACCAATGCTTCCTCTGGTTTGCATATTATCTAACCCATTACAATTTTTAATGTCTTATACGATTCAATACTTGCTATTTTATAATAATTATTAGGGAACTGTAGCTCAATAACTTAGTTCGCGAAATCCATTTTTATGAAAATAGGACATTGTATGTAGTATGCAAATTCAGTTGTTCATTCACGTGTTCATTCGCGTATATTGATACGCGAATGAACACGTAAATGAAAAAGTGAATTTGCATGCTACATACAATGTCCTATTTTCATAAAATTGGATTTCGCGATGTATTTCAAATGTCCAATCAAAATGCGATAGAGAGGGGCCAGGAGGCTTTCATTAGATATACAAAAACAAATTGCTTAATGGCGTCCGAATCCGACTAGCTTGTTTACAACAACATAAGCCCTTTACCCTCAAATCATAGATGATTAATTTATTTTTTTTTTATTCTTTGCAAAGCCCTGCACTTTTCTTTGCTATTCACCACATTAAACCAGATTATTTCACTATATTAGTCGATCAGAGTAATAATAACGAAACATGGGCAAAGACAAACAATGGAACAACCTTACAAACGTTCAAAAAGTGGTAATGTTCTCATTTTGATTCACAAATAGCCAATTCGAAAAACATACTTCCAATTTTTACATAAGATTAGTTCTGTATGAAGAAAAATATCGAGTCCTTCCCTTGAAAATGTATTTTGTTTACATTTTTAGCCTTGCCTCAAAATGTTTTTCAATGACCATAAACTTTTGTTTCCAAACAAAATGGTGCGAAGTTATTCTCTCTCTTCGTTAAAACCTGCAACAAAAATATCTTGTAAATAGTACTTTATTAAAATTCAATTCATAGCGTTCATGTATGCTATCATTTCGCAGGTCTGAAATGTTGTTCGCCTGATCTCGAATTTGATGCAACACCGGGCCCATTTTTTTAAGATTAAGCAACCTGATGTGAAATTAAAATTTTTAGTTTTACTTAAAGTGATTTATTGGATCCATAGAATTGACACATAGATTTCATTTCGTTTATTTTCTTTGTTCCTCACAACTATGCAAATATGAACTAAATGTCCCAATTTTACAATTAAAAACCTGCTGTTTTGGATAATTAGGCTATAGATAATTGGATAAAAATATTGACAAATATGAAAAATTAGTTAACTTCTAATGTTGATTAAGTTCTTATATCTTACATTGTTTGAAATGCATTACTAGAGTAAAAAAAGGGCAGTACAAAAAATTTTCAGTAAATATATAAAGACAACGTTGAAAAATTCATCGGTAAAAATCTTCCAATTAAATTTTACATATAAAACAAAATTAAATTTAGAAATGTTTTCGTGGTAAATCGCTATAGTGAAAAATCGACATAATTTATTACATTTTGCCGGCTGATGTTAGAAAAAGTGCCTGCATTTAACTGGCACATCCAAGTAAGTAAATGGCCAAATCAGGGGAACGACTTTCACTCTCGAAAATCTTCTTAAGACAGAAATAATTGGCAGAAAACATTAAGATGTCAGAATCAGCAGATGGCGATCCTGTTTTTAAAAATATAAAATTGAATAGGTTTTAAAATTCTACTTGAAACCTATGGTGGATTTGAGAAGACTCTTTCTAATTTTATTTCTGGTAGTATTATAATGACTATATATACCTGCCATCGGGAAAGCAAGAACTAATCTGATTGATTAATGAAGATAGTGAAAATCACTCCTATACTAAGGGTTTTCGACACATCTTGAAAGAGTTTGAGATAAAAATGCCAAAGTGCTTGAAACCAAAAGTACGCCACAGCAGGTAATATTTATTGGGCGATTTGCAGAAGACAAACATAATAATAGTGTTAAATTTCTATTTTCGCATCTTTATTGAACTAAGTTTAGCAATGTTAAAAGGAAGTCAAGAAGGGAATTGCAAAAAGTATTACTTTACTAATAAAATTTAGTAAAATATATTGAACTACAAATTTCAAATGCAGTCATTTTAATGCCATAATCTTATGAGAACTCAAGCGAGCGAGACAAATCCGATAATTTTGTGGTCATAGATTTAATTAATTAAATCTAATTACATTGTGAATATTTGAAAGACACCTGGTCATTTCCTAATTAAATATTCGAGGTTACGTAATAAGTTAATAAAAATACATATATCTGACATTTTCTACTTAATTTTAAGATATCTAATATTGGGGAAAAGAGTATATTGAATGTGCTGAAAATCAATCTAATAAAATGGAAAAGAACGAGAATGTTAATAAGATATAGCACGAGAGAAGTGAATATTCCCTTAATTTTCACGAACAAACATGTATATCCAAACAAATAGATCGACTGCCATTGAAACAATTACATATTATTGAAAAGATTCAAGGTAACATAGATAGAGAAGATTTAATTTAATCTTATTAATTAAATACAAAGACTGTAATTGTGGGTCAAATAAGTGTAGCGGCAAAGTTTTGACGGTGTAATCCAAATAAAATTTACTTAATTTAGAAGAGATTGTCTCCCATTTGAGAGTGAAATGAATTTATTAGTGTATATATATATATATATATATATATTACTAGCCTTATATTATCATATTTCTTTGGCAACCATTTCAATCCCTTAATGCTATGATGATTAATAAACTAATATATCTTTCGTATGTTTCAGAAAATATAATCTCAATACTGTTAGAAAATTAAGGCTTATAAAATTAGCGCAGAGGATGAAAACATTATAGATTTTCGACGTAAAAAACGATATATATATATATATATATACCATATAATACCTAGAAAGGAAGAATCAAAGAATTGATAAGATTCTTATTTCCATTTATTTTATTTTCCGGGCGAGTTTATGTCTAGAGCTGTTGAGATTTCTTAAACATGCTTAAAATTCCTAATTTTCTTTTCTGGCAGTTTACGGTTACAGGGCTTAGTTCTGATTTGGGCGGCAAAATGAGGAAATTCCTATGTTCGAGTCTATCTGTCACGTTTGGATGACCAGGTGCATCCCATGGAAATAATACTACTTCAATATAGTTTCGCTAAGAAATAAATGCCCACAGTTATGCCGAAAATTTCGTTAACAAGTTGTTTGTAAACCATAAAAGTATGATAAGCCTTAGGATTAACCAAAATAATCGAGGGATCTTAATATTATAGAAAATTAGTCGTAACATTTGGGACAGAAATTAAGGAACTGATTCCCTCTTCTAGTGACTTAGAAAGAGGTTAAGTAGGTTTGGCTACCGAAATAGATTCAAATTTCTCTATATCCTTCCTGAAAGCACACGAAATCAATTATTCAAAATAGTGAAACTGGTATTAATAGTAATGGGAGGTCTAACTCGACATTAAAATTAAATTTTCTCTTCCCTTTACTTCTTTAGAATTTAAACCTAGCTCCATTTTTACATTCTCGCTTATTCTAAACGCATGTTTATCAGTTCTATACCCTAATATGCCATCAATTCTTCCTCCTCCACCCAATCATATTTTCATTCTCTTTGTCTTGCTTACCTACATAATATTTAAAATTCGTTCCAAAATAGCTGTCATCTCAATTGCAGATCATTTTTTAGTTGAATATATATGTGGTAGAATAGGCTCCCGACGATATACTATATATAACTATTCGTTGAGGGGATTATTCTATATTTCGAGTGCGTGGAAATCTGATGACCGAGGTTAGTTCAAAAGGAGGGGGGGGGGGGGCTGGAGAGGCTTATGTATCTTCAATATACTTAAGAAGTGGAACGGACACAAGGATAAATAATATGGCTACCATTAATAAAATAGAGTTTTATTAATTAAACTACCAAACAACACACGGAAAATGTTTACATAAACAGGGATTAAAAATGGGAGAAACACAGGAAATGAAAAAATTCATGGGAATATCTGACTAATCTGAGGATTAAGATTTGGAGAGATTTAAAACGGCAAACAAACAGAAGGGGGAATGGTTCGCTAAACCGTTTAAAGCACAGAGTTGCGTTGACAAAAGGTTAAATGATTAATGGTAATGCTTAGCTTACGTAATTACAAGGTTGTCGTGCAGAGGAAGGCGATGGGAAGGAATCTTCGGTCCAACTGGATATTTCCAGGAGAAGGGGTTCTTCGGGGGGTTGTCCTTAACAAGGTAACAAGGGGGGGAGGACTGTCTTCGAGGAGTGAGAGCGAAGTGGGGCTCGGAAGTACGAGCGGTCCTTGTGACAGGATATCGGAGATGTTCTAGATGAACAATGGAGGTTATTGTTGTAACCCAGCGTTCTCTTGAAGAACGTTAAAAAGGCTGTTCTAATGTTGTTCTCTTTCTGAACAACAGCGTGGGTGAGAACCGTTTCTTGTCGAACGGACTCAAAGAACAATGGCCGTTCTAAAGTTGTTCTCTTTCTGAACAACAGGGGGTCCTTGTTGACTTGGCGTCTCAAAGGGCACGAACCTTGTCACTCAAGGGATATTGTCCTCTTCTGGACAATAAGGGGTTTTTCGGGGAGAGTTCCTAGGTGCACAAAGGAGACCGGATCGGCTTGATGCCTCGCGAAGATAATCTGGATCTGCCTCAAATGTGAAATGCTATGGTATAAATAGCCGGAGCCAGCCCCTTGGCGTAGGAGACAATGGGGTGGGGGACTTCGATGGAATGTCCCGGTGGTGCCTGGGAAAATATCTTATCTACCCATAAGCCTAATTCAATCTTGCAAGATCGACGCATGGAGGCGAACGGGCAAGTGAACCTCCTTGATTAAACATTGGCTATGATGGGCGATAACGCACCTTCTACTTCCTCTCGCAGGATACACGTGGGGAAGCATGTGTTTAAACATGTGATTGGGACTGAATCAGTGCGGCCTCAGACCGTTCTATCACAATATTAATTGCCACATGGTTTGATGTGCACCTTCAGCTTGTGTAAGTACGCCTCTACGTTTACACTAATGTACATTTTTCATAGTCTTGCTAACTCTCAGATACTTTCTTCTTGTTTTAGCTATATCATACCAAATTAAAGCAAAAGCCACTGTCACTTCCTTAATAATTTGTCTCGCATTTGCTCTATCATAGTTTTCTCTAAATCATAGTTTTTCTCACATGCACTTCAACCTCTTACTAAACATCTTAACTCGTTTCTTCTCTTTCCCACTTCAAAAATCCGAAATATGTCATCATGTAGCCTAATATATTTATTATTCTGAGAACTTTCACAATAAAGTCATCCATCCTTTTCTATCTCATAGGGAGAATAACAGTTCAAAAAACTATTTGCCAAAGACAAGTCTTTTTAGCCTGCAATCCACTCCCAAATTTAGCTCTCTCTATTTGTGGCGAAATTATTTAAATTATCATAGTTAATTAAAAGTTACTAAAATTACCGTAATTAGTGAATATATGACCCTGCAGATTATTCTGCATTTTACTAAAACTTTCTTTAATACCAACCAGAATTATACCTCAAAGAAAATGATGTACAAACTTACATGCACAATATATTATGAACGTATACATAAGAATGTTCGCCAAGTGTTCCTAATTAAACATATCGGTATAACCAAACAGTCTGCAGAGGTTCTGTGAACACTTGTTATCTTACCCAGCCCTACTACGGTGGTGTATATGTGGCTGTATATCTTATACATATTTTAACTTCTTGCATTTACACCTTTTTCTATACATATCTATCCTGTTATACTTTCTGGCAGAGAAGCGGTCTTGGATTTTTCCTTCCTCCTTTTAAGTGACAGTAACTAACAAACAAATCTCTCTCGAAATATAAATAATTGCGACAAATTAAAATTAAAGAAACACAAAAAATAGTAAAACTTCATCTCCTTCACATTCTAACTTTACTTCCTTTTATCCGATATTTTATAACTTTACTCTTTTATATTCTAAATAGTTTTATTTAATAATTTCAAAAGAAGATTTGGCTTACACGCTTTTTTTCATTTTATTCCTCTTGAAAAAGATGGGAAAAGTTATTCATTGAAAGAGACGTGTTTCGTTAACAAATTCTCTTCTAATCGAATTAAAACACAGTTTTATGAAAATTCTCATGATCCTCCTCTACGTCACTTTTTGGCAAAGAAGATTTTGTATAAAGGCATGTAGTAAAGAGTAGAAAAGGTTAAAACGGAAAATAAAGTGTGTTGAGTTTGGTTTGGAACATAATAGAAAGGGAATATTGTAAAGTTGCAAATCAATTTCAGAAAAAAAACAAGGTTGAACAAATTATCCAACCCCTTTACGTTAAAACCAATCAAATATCATTAGGTCTTGAAAGGCTTTACCTCTTAGCCTTTTAGTGATAGAACAAATCATTTTTTCTTCTGCAGAATGACAGATTGAAGATAGACATATAGACAAATTGAAGCATGAGGTTAGGCATAATTCTATAAATCAGTCATGGTCACCTCAAATATAACAACCAAGTAATTTTGCATATATGATATATTGGGAAAATGTATTAATAGATTACTGCTTGATTTTAAAAATTATAATATTGAGTTATAATTGACCTTTTTTACCCAGAAATATGTAAAATCGTCTGCGCAATCTACTATTTTTGATATAAGTGGGTTCTTGCATTTTTAGTCGTCCTGATTTTTTTATATCATCTCTATATTAGTAGAATAATTCTGTGGCATACAACTCAAATATCCTGTTAGAGTTCTTTCTAAAAAAAAAATTTCTAACTATTGGACAATGATAGATTTTCTCGTAGATCAAGAAGCGAAATTAGGAAAGCATATCAAGAGCAAATGATTATGTTACATATTTTCAAAACCATGTTCATTAATATCGTTAAAGGAATTATTTCACTACGACTGAAAGAGGGGGCATTGCTTAAATCTACACCTGTTCGTTTAAACTTAGGACGTTTTTATTTTATTTCTTTCTTATTTTCTTTTGTATTCAATCAACCAATATGTTCTCTGAAAATAAAAGCTGTATTTCTTCATTTGTATTAAAGCTACAGCTTTTTTGCAAGTATTTCCCGATTAACTTCACGGGTATCTTTTACGTAGGGTTTATACCTTATAGTCTTAGTAAAGGTTACGGTCCTAAGATGCTTTCAAACGATCTAGAATCCAGAGGTGAGGTGTTAAATAAACTGATCTAAACAGACCTAAGCCTTTTAACTATAATAATTATACATACAATAGATAATGACAAATTCTGGTTTCTTTCATGTAATATCACCGGTTACATTTAAATTATAATGATCACAACAGTAATATTTAGAGTAGACTTAGGCCACTAGTCTAAATAAATCCCTCTATTATCTCTTAAAAAATACATCTATCAAATCAGAATCACTCGCTCACTCAAGTTCTGAAGCAGCGTCAGAAAAACGATTTCGGAGAAAATATAGCAAAAGATGTGTACAAATAAATGCAACGAAACTGCTTGCTGGTCAGAACTAAAAAGCTGTGATCAGTTTTAGAACCTGATCACAACTTTATATTCCTGATCACCAAAGATGATACCTCTGTGTGGCTAGCAATGCATTGCTAAACATGTTCTCGAATTGGTTGAGGTTTTAGAGCGATACCCCTTTAAACTGGAACCAGCATTATTTTGAGCATTTTAACCGGGTGTTTTTTCTTAAAAAGTTGTTGGACCAGCATCTTAAGTAAAGGCACATCGCGATAGTAACGAAGATAGGAGCTATGAATCTCACATAAGGTATTTATTTACCTCATGTCTCTTTGACTCAATTTTTTTTAACTGCAATAATTTCATATTTTTTTTGTTTTCAATAAGTGAGACTTTAGAGTGAGTAATTCAGTAGTGCTAATAGGATGGTATTCCCTTTTCATATTATAATATCAATAGGCGAATTTTATTTATCATAGATTAAATATATTTCAGAGATTCCAAATCCTCTGAAACAGAGAATTAGTCTCCAAGACACTTAAATATGCTGCGTGGAAATGTGCTAAATGAAAATAAAGGGTGATGGTAGTTAATGGACTGAAAATTGTATACTTGTATTATAAAAGATTTTGGGATTATCGCAGCCTATTTACTATCAAAGATGACCTTAGGGGATTTATTTTAGCAGTTTGCTCTGCAATCTTTTCAAAAGAAATAAAACCCTTACATAATACTTTGATCAAGACTCATACATGTAAGAAGAAGGTAGGTTACACGAGTTATTAAATACTCTCTAATTATTTTGAGTTAATAATAGCTTGTTTCTGTTTCCTTTTCTTAAGTAACGTAAGAATATTTAGACAATGCAATATTTTACATTAATTGGTTAATTATTGCTTATTTTCTGTAAATCACTGTGCTGCATAAAACATTTGACCCGTTGGAATCTAGCGAATCATAGGTTTTCTACCATTTTGAACTGAAGTAGTATTATCTTCACTATTTTCCACGTAATATATACTTTAATTTCGTTTAAAACTAATTCATACTGGTGAACATTTATCTACCGTATGAAATATGAGAAATAAAAAAGTATTATCATATTTTAAACTCTTTTGATCCAAACTATATATCTATTTAGATCATGCTTGTTTACTTAAATCCATGAAACGATTTTTGCAATTTGACTCTCTAGTGAATAGTTCTGATGATACCTTTGTTTATAATAGTTTTAAATCGTGTGTAATATAATGAAATGTTTTATATTTAGAGCTTTGTTAAAATAGTTTTTTCTTTATTTTATACTGTTCCCTGGTTAAGTTATATATAATAATTTAGATATTGTTTCTGAATTTATACAACACGACTCAAATTATTTCTGCACAAAAAACAGTGTACAACAAATTGCAGTGTCAAGAAACAAACAGATTTCATGGGCATTTTATTATGATATTGAGTGTGCTGAATTCTATTTTGATAACAAATATTTCCCATCACATAACATTTTATTGAAAATTGCCGATTTAATAATTATGTAATTGATATCGATTTCCACAATACCATAAATGTATTTCGCTCCCAAATTCAAATTAAATGTGTCCATATTAATCAACATGTATATTAGCATTATATAATGTATTAACCAGCATTTTAGTATTTTCTTTTTCGTTTTAAGAACTCTCATGTGTGTCATACTTCAGGTTCTAGATTTCAGGGGCATTTTATTATGATATTAAGTGTGCTGAATTCGAATTTGATAACAAAAATTTCCCATCACGTAACATTTTCTTGTAAATTGCCGATTTAATAATTATGCAATTGATCTAATGATTAAGCATGTTTTTAACATTATATAATGTATTAATCTACATTTTAGTGTTTATTTCTTCGTTTGTAAGACGTCTCAGGTGTGTTACACATCAGGTTCCAGCAGAAGTTAACCAGCAGAGCAGGTCCACATTTTACACTTTACCTGTTTTCCATTGACTCCTTATTTTAATGGAACCTCTCTACGTGTTTATCACTCACATCTCCTGTATTCTCTGGGAAGAAGAACAGATAAGAATGAAGAAATTGTATCTTCAGTGACGTATTGCAGCCGAGATCTTAGTAGCACTTGATTACGCTCTCCACTATACGCTCTCGCTGGTTCCTTTGATGCTTTCCCAGAATTCCTTTGCATACATCTTTGAATGCATGCCAGGCCGCTAGCTCAGTTTAATCTAAGGTCACCTCGAAGTTCTCATCAGCTATAAGTTCTCATAAAGGTTCACATAAAGTACAGCGCCTAAAGTTTCTTCAGATGTTTAGTCAGCTGTCGCTTGTATTGTCTTAATGTAACCGATCAATATATATAACAGAAACTATCCGGAGAATTTTTGCATTCTCTAGGCCAAAATATATAAATAGTAACAGGGACAAATATTAAATAAAAAAGGAAAAATAGGAAGCATTTATATTAACTTACAAAATTAACAACCGTTACGTAAGAATTACCACGGATTTGGACCCATATAACTAAAGAGTTGTCAGTTTCGGCCAATTCTGTTTGTATTCAATCTCTACGGAACCATCAGTGTATTTAACGTAAGTAAGATGGTAATTTACGAGAAACTTGAGGGTCTTAGAAAGAGACTGATGTTATATTCGTGATTTACGCAAAAAATACGCCTAGAAAAGGTTATATTCTTATTTCCGCTTTTTTCTCATTGCTGTACACTGTAATTATCAAATTTTATATATTTCCTTTTCCCTCTCTTTTACAATCTTTGGGTTTCTGGTGGGGATCGAGGGTTACATTCTTCCTTTTACGTCTGTAAATTCTAGTGATATTAGTGAAATACAAATGGCCCACTGCAATATCAAACATAACGCAGACACCCTGATTGGACTCTTAATATATTACGTGAAACATAATATTATACATTAGCTGTGCTCTATTCCAAGATAAACAGATGATGAGAAAATCCTCAAAACTACACATCAATCAAAGTAAAGTTGATACCCAAGACAGGCCAAAATAATTAACTTAGCAATATATTATAGACAAAAGAAGAGTCACACTTTCATCCCCAAAGCAATTGTCTCCCTCAATGCCCCACCACGATTGCGGAATAAGATCACCCGCTACTTACATTGATGTGATAAATTAAAAATCTCTAACAGGGTTTTGCAACACATTCAAATGACGAAGCGATTTAATAATACAGATTGAAGCACTGGCACATTATCTCCGGATTAATGCTAAATAAAAAGATTCTTCAATTTTGATTAAATCGATCATAATTAGGCAAAAAGACAAAAGATATAAATCTAAATTCACCTCAAATCTTCCTTGCCCAACTCTTGATGTCTTACATACTACACCGTATACATCCCAACCTGCTTACCCTAGCCTGGTCATTCACTATGTTATCGATATTGCTGGGATTGAGATTGCAATGATTTTAATGGTGAACTATGTGTATGAAGTAGGAGAAATAGTTAAGGTTAATAAGAATGATGAGGATGATAATCATGATAGTGTGTCATTTTCCATTTTATTTCTATGCTAACTTTGATGACATTTTAATTCCTTGATTTGAGCATTCATCCTTTGTTCTCAGTGCTATCTTATTCGAGCATTATTTGAGAATACCTGAGTATACATTTTGTTTTCTTTATATTTCGTTCTATTTGTTTACACTTGCGTGATTTTGGTTTTTAAAGCTAAGCTTCTTCTTAGGTATTTTTTTCTGCTACTTCTAAACTTTTGTTTAAAATTCAACTTTCTATTTTTTTCCCTCAGTTAGTAATATACCAACAGGCATTAAATAATTTTTATGTTCTCATAAATTGTGCCGCAGATGATAATCACCGTTCGTTGGCCATATTGATTTGATTGCAAACTTTGGTTTAAACAAACGCATGTTGTTAATGTTAATACGTTGCTAAAAGATTCACAGAGATTTTCCGTGCACTTTGACAGAGCAAGTATCGATGTAGATAATTATAATTATTATCATAGTATCCAATTGTGATGAAGCATATTATTTGGACTGCTTTTATAATACTTGATCTTTAACTATTCGTAACCCACAAGAAAATTCTACATTTAAAAAAATATATTTCTACACAAAGATAAAAGGGATAAGAGCTGAACAAAAAAGATCTGCATATCAGAAGAGAAAAAAGAAAAAGATGAGTTTTTTAGGTATAATGAGGGATCTTTGTTGAAGTGCATAAATCGAGGCGAAAATTAAAAAGAAATTCTACTACAAAGTGCCAATGCTATAAATAAAATTGCTGAAAGATGTTAATGAAGATGATGACATATTTTGGGTTGTCCCAAGTAAAAGTAAGGACCATCAAAGTCCTGAACGTCAAATTATCCATGAGTATGATAGGGCTTAAGAGTAAGTCAATTCAAATCTTTTATCTAGTACTTCAGACGACTGGATTAATATGAGCTTTCTTATAACAACACAATCAGATATAAAAAAACCGAACCTCAGCAGGGAGACTTGACAGATGATGCAGGTCTGTGGCCAGCAATCATTAACAATGATGATACACCACTGCGATCCTTCGTGGCGAACAAACGTGTTTACCAGTTGCTATCAGCTCCTAAATTTTTTCAGCAGTTCATTGCACAAGTACCCTCTATTACATTTCATATAGTGACTTCTGGAAAACAATTTTATCTGCTTAATTTGGTTTATATATATATATATATATATATATGTATATAAACGAGCATAACCTTTTAACCGATATCGAATTCCTCGAAGCAGATATAGATTTTTATATCAGTCAGTTAAAATCCATTAAATCTCCAGGTCATGATTTAATCTATCCGTCGCATTTAAAACAAATTCGATTCGTTCTAGTGGGACCGATCACGAAATTTTTTTACAATGTTTAAAAGAAGGTGTCGTGCCATTAGATTTTAAGCTGGCGAATATTACTCCTATTTTTAAGAAAGGAAAATGAGAACTTCCGACGATTTATAAACAAAAATCTTTGGAAAATTTGTTACCGTGTTATCGACCCATAACTTTAAAATCCATCGTCGGTAAATTAATGGAAACCCTCATTCGCGATAGGGTGATCGATTTTTTGAAAGCGCATTTTCTTATAAATGATAGTCAACACGGATTTAGACAGAAGCGTTCATCTTTAACTAATTTTAGAATTTTATAACAACATGATTAAAAGATATGACGAAAGTAGATATTTGGACATAGTTTACTTAGACTTCGCTGAGGCATTCGACACCGTTCCTCATAGGCGATTACTAACTAAACTTTTTATTTATGGAATTAATTAAGTGAAACCTGCTACAATGTTTTGATTCGTGGCTAAGTAATCGTAAGCAGAGAATAGTTTTAAGCTGTACATTTTAAGAGTGGAAAATGTAACTAGTAGCGTGCACCAAGGGTGTGTTGGGACCATTGTTGTTCCTTATTTATGTAAATGATATGGACACTGACTTACTTGGTAGGTTATCCAAATTTGTGGACGACACAATAAATGGGGTTAAAATTTTAAATGAGAACGATAGGAAATTAATTCAGCGGCATCTAGATAAAATCTTTGAATAATCTTATAAATGGAACATGAAATTCAATTTAGATAAGTGTGGAGTTTTGCATGTACGAGGGATGGTCAATAATTTTTGCGAATCGGTAAGACAAAACAGAGGAAGGGGGATGGCTGTTTGTAGGGGTGTTAGGACAAGTTATGACAAGTCAGAACCTGCAGCCGCACGCTCCTGCCTCGTCTATTTAAGAAGCAGTAGCTGATCGCACATCGTCAGTCACAGAATTTTCAACAATGGAGAAAGTTGAGCACCGCGCAGTGACAAAATTTTTGATCAAGGAAGGCAAGAATGCAAAGGAGATCCATGAACGCATGGTTGCAGTGTACACTGACACCGCCCCTTCCTATGAAACCATTGCTTGCTGGAATAAGGAGTTCCGCCATAGTCGTGAGTCCCTTGAAGATGATTTCCGTCCAGGACGCCCGTCAGACGTGCTCAACGAGGACAATGTGGGCCGTGTGGAGAGGAGGATCCTCAAAAAATCGACGGGTGAAGGTCGAAGAAATCGAGTGAGAACTTGGAATGTCACATGGTAGTGTTATCAACATCATCCACGACAATTTGGCCATGACCAAGGTCACTGCCCGTTGGGTCCCTAGAAACCTTACGAAACCTCACGCCCCATGATCAACTTCAACGTCGTCAAAGTTTGGAGGAGCTGCTGCTCCTGTACTACCAAGACCCGGCGGGATTCAAGTCACGCATAGTGACAGGTGATGAAACGTGGGTCCATCACTGGGATCCCTAGAACAAGCTTGAAAGCATGGCCTGGAAGCACAGGGGCTCTCCGACCGCCATCAAGTTCCGGACCCAACCCTCAGCCGGGAAAAACATGGCCACCATCTTCTGGGATTCTGAGGGAGTGTTGATAGTGGACTATGCGCCTCATGGAAGGACCATCACAGGCCAATATTACGCCGAGGAACTGGCTGGGTTGAAGAAGTGCATCCGTCAGAAGCGGCGCGGCAAGTTGACACGCGGTGTGCTGCTTCTCCACGAGAATGCCCCTGTCCGCAAGGCCAGAGTTGCACAAGCTGCCCTGCGCGAGTGCGGATTTCAGGAGTTCAACCATCCCCCCTACAGTACAGATCTGGCCCCTAGCGACTACTTTTTATTCCGCCAGCTCAAGGCTGCACTGCGTGGACGCTGGTTTGGGGACGATGAAGATGTCCAGCTCGCGTCCAGGAGTGGATTGAACAGCAGTCGGGAGATTTCTGGTTGTCGGGAATTCGAAGCCTAAGGGATAAGTGGCGCAAGTGAATTGAAGTCGAGGGTAGTTATATTGAAAAATAATAAAACACTTTTCCTCATATCTCTTTTCCTTATATCCGAATTGCAAAACTTAATGACCGCCCCTCGTACCTATTCATAATTTCTTAGAGGTATTTGGACAAAATGAACAAGTACTATTCTTAGGAGATTTGAACGCCCGAACAAGAGCCTCAGGGTATACAGCCAATTTCACCCCAGAGGAAGAAATGTAGATCTGCTAATAGCAAGAGGCATAGTTGAGAGTATCGGAGCTGAATTCCCTACATATATCGGTTTAAGAAAAGCAACTAAACCAGATATCGTGCTAGTTTCCCTTAAATTCTAATATAACTCTCTGATGGAAAGAGGCCCTCCCACCATCAGCGATCACGAAATGGTGGTAGTAACATTGTCAGCAGACCCTATACAAATTAAATGCCCAGTCAGAAAGAGCTTTAAAAACGCTAACTGGCTTACTACGCCGAAGACCTATCTGATTACCAGCAATCAAATTTAAGCGAAGCAACCCTAGAAGAGATAGATGAATCACTGAATAACGTGATGAAAAAGCTAATAGACACAGACGAAAAGCATATGCCCAGAGCAACATTCAGGACATTACTACATTATCGGTATACGCCGCAAATAGCAGATTTAGAAAAGAGATACTTAAACCTAAGAGAAAAGATAGAGCGACTTGGTCCAGGAAGAGGTGATATAGAACAACTCCTTAACATTAGGAGGGAAATAAATACAACAATTATAAGGGAGAGAGGCATAAGATGGAACCAAATAATAGACGAGATAGACTCAAAAATAAATCCTATAAAAATTTGGCAAAAGATCAGCATGGTGAGAGGAAACAGGAAGCCGATAACAAAAATAGCCATCAAAGACAATGGAGTGGATGCGCTAGAACCAGAAGAAATTGAGGCCGCGTTTAGAGAACATTGGTACAACGTTTTCAACATATCACCCGAAGAAAACGAAGATTTTGATCGCGACCATGCACTTAGAATAATTGAAGAGATGAACATAAATAGAGAAGAAGTAACACCCAATCACTCTGCTTCTGATACAGTTATGATGGAACAAAGGGTAGACCCAATAACACTTGATGAATTTAAAAGTACTTATGACAAAACCAAGCAAAGAGCTCCTGGAGACACAGGGATAACCCGCGAAAACCTGGTAAGAACACCAGATGCATTTCTTGCTAAAATAGTCGAAATTTTTAATGCGGCAATAAGCGCCGGGAATTTTCCTGATGCCCTGAAAAAAAGGAAAATAGTTTTTTGCCCAAACCAGGCAAGCCCCCTGACCAACCAGGAAACTTCAGGCCGATAACTCTTCTGGAAACAGTGGCCAAACTACTTGAAAGATTGATCGGCAGGAGATTGAACCAACATCTAGAAGACAATGATCTCATTCCTGGTCAACAACACGGATTCAGGAAAGGTAGAAGTACCGAGACAGCACTGGCAGTAATAGTAGAAACAATAGCCAAAGCCAAACATGTGAGAAATTACACTGATCTGGTTTTAAGAGACGTGCAGAAGGCTTTTGATAAGATCAAGAGACTAGGACTTCCGCCGATCCTAACAAAATGCATATGTGACTACATCACAGACCGCAAAGCATATATTAACATAAAAGGATATCGACGACCCGATTTTGAAATCAATCAAGGTGTCCTCCAAGGAGGGTGTCTCAGTCCGACGTTATATAACATATATACAGGTGACCTTCCAAATCCAATCTACGACACCGCCAAATACATTCAATTCGCAGACGATATTTCGATAATCGTTAAAAGTCCATATAGACACCCACCAACAGCAGCCAGAATCACCGCGGCAGAAATCGAGAACATAAATAACTTCGAAAGGAAATGGAAGATAAAGACAAACGCATTGAGTTCACCATTATTCCTATAGGACGTAGAAAAACATCACGAGTTATGATTAATGAGGAAAGATACAGATACCAAAATGAAGGCAAGGTACTAGGTCTAAAGATAACGTCAAGCGGGTATCTAAAACACACCACCGAAAGAATCAAACTAGCAAAAGCCAACTTAACGAAACTCTACCAGTTAAAAGACCTAAATACAAAAAAAAAATAAAAATATACAACCTTCTGTGTAAATCAGTATTATTACATCCTGCAATTCTGCTAAACAACTTAAGTAAAACCAACAACGTGAAATTACGGAGGGCACAGAACAGCGGCGTACTGCTGATTACAAATACAAGAAGGAGAGAATGAAAGAGGCAGATAGATCTGCACCATGAAATAGGGATGGAGCCAGTAAATTTATACCTACATAAAAGAGCGGTGCGAATATGGGACAAATTAGAGACACTTCTGGACGAAGAAGAAAAAAGGAAGATAGAAATCACAATAGAACACAGAGCAACCAATAGAGGAAACTTTAGGAGCGGTAAACCATTGAATGTTGCTAACCCAGCACCAATATGTAGATAGCATAAGAATCCCTTCAAAAAAACAAACAAAGCGTAAAAAGTCACCAACGACTGCGAAAACTCAAACAGAACAGAAGACATTCTTACAAGAATAATAGAGGCGTGAGAGCCCCTAACCAATTGAGCAAATGATAGGATAAAAAATTAAAGATAAGAATGCAAATGAAGGCTGGTCACCCAGCAAACTGCACTAACTCTTACTCATTCCACTTCACTACTGTACTCTAACGATCACTATCCACTCTACTCTAACTATCTACTTTTAACTTCTAACTTTTTCAAGACGTAAGACGTAAGACGTAATTTTCCGAATTTTTAGACTTGGAAGAAATCTACAAGAAAACTAAGCTCACCCAAAAGTATTTAAGCTAATTTTTTTTCTTCTAAATTCCAGCCAGAAAATCATCCTCATATTCAATTCAAATTAATACACATAACTTAAAAAAATATCTCCTCTGCTCTTAAATATATCATTTTATTCTTTCTCCGCAAGGAATCCCAGTACACATAATACTCGTATGTTTATATAAATTATTCAATGTGTAAATACCAAAAATAGTGTATTTATGTATACAGGGTCACTCGTAAAAAAGGGGCCCCAACTTTCGATAGGCCTGATTTCTTAATTTTCTGCAAGGATTGAATTTAACTTGGGTGATAAATAGTTTATTCTTTTTAAAAAAATCATATAAAAACATGAAAGTCTTATCTATTCTAGAGCACGTGTTCAAGATGACCTCCATTTAGTTCTGTGCATTTCTTGAGGCGCAGCACAGAGTTGTCTTCGACGTCATTACAAACCGACCGACTAATGGCTCTGATCTCCTACCTGATGGCTTCCTTGAGCTCCGTGATGGTCCAGGGTCTCCCTGCGTATAATCTGTCTTTAAGGTAGCCCCAGAGAAAGAAATCTGCGGGGCTAAGGACTGGGCTGTGAGGTGCCCACTTAAAATCAGTCTGGAGACTGATCACACAGTCACCAAAGTTCTCTTTCAGCCAATCTCGGGACAGGTTTGAGGTGTGAGAGCTTGCTCCATCTTACTAGAACCAGAACTTCCCCATAAGCGACGGAAACAGGGTCTGCAGATGCATATTGAAGGTTTTGAGGATCTCAACATACCGCTCCTTGGTTAATGTCACTGTTGCGCCAGATTCCTCGAAGAAGAATGGTGCGATGATGCCTCTGGCTGAGATTGCAGTCCATACTGTATACATAGGGGAGTGTAGGGGCTTGGTGGCTACCTAATTCGGTCTGGAGGTCGCCCGAAGACATTTGTCTCCGAGTTTACCTTTCCTTCAAGATGGAAGTGAGCTTAATCTGAGGTCCAAAGGAGGTTAAGTAAAGTTGGGGCCTCCTGAATCTTCTCCAGTATCTGCATTGAGGTTCTCCACTGTCCTATAGTTCTCGAAATGGTCCACCCAGTCATGAATTCTGCTATTGGAGGGGGCTTTTTCACATTCGAACTGATGCAAGAAAGTGTCCTGAACTTTCTTAAACGAACCCTACTTGTAGTAATGATTGACGCGGTATATTCTTTGCTGGAGATCCCATTGAGATCTAGTTGTGTTCACAGGCGTTGCTTCTTTCATGTCCTGTAAAATAAGGGTGATAGTGAATGAATGAAGGATATATTACAAAAAGTGTGTGCAGGCCCGTTTATTTGCGGGGGAGGGGGGACCCTGTATTCCCAATTTCTTCAGATCGTAGAAATATTTACCCGGTGCTTTATCTAAATCTTTTATTCCGGACGCTCGCTCGTTTTTCATTTTGCATCGCTCCTCCATATAACAAAACTGTTTTTTTATGAACGCAATACCTTCAAACCTCCCATTCAATCATCTAAATTCAAAGTAGGTTAATGATTGAGTTATCTAGGCTAACCTACTCATTACCAATTGCTTTACTGATTGAAAATAAATTCAGTAATGTATTCAAAGTAAGTTTGTGGGAACCTCTGCATTGAGATGTTGTACTACCCTTTGATTCAGAAATGAAATATTTATATGCCTCAATTTATAGTGTCAATCAAAAAATTAAACACTGTTTTGAGCAACTGTATCTGCTCAGCATTTATTATGATTTCTCATCCCAACCAATGTAAATGATGAAGTTTCGAATTTGAATTTGAAGAGGAAGACGGCAATATAATAGAAGTCAAGACAAGAACTAGAGCACCCGAAATAATTTCCTCTAGTTCGCTACAGCTAAATATTAGAAAGAATGGAGAGATTGTGGTTCCTCCATCTCTCAAGGGATGAGAGGAACACTTCTTTTAATATAATAAATACAAGGAGAGGGCCTTGGAAAATGTCCTTAACAAAGATGGAACTAATACAACAATGGGGGAAGGAGTTAAAAAGGGGCCTTAACAATTCGACGAAGATTAGACAGAAACAAGGGAGGGAAGGGCGGGGAAAGCGAAGAGACAGGCGCGGAGGCAAAAATGACCATGAGCCTCCAGGTAAGAGCGACGTCTATATATACTCAGGAGTCAGAGGTCAGCGCGAGCCAGGCTGAAGTTGTAAAGGTATTCTCGAAAAGTCTGAAGGCGAAGTCAGCTTTGTTCCTGGCGGAGTGGACAAATGAGAGATCATGGAACCAGGAGCGAAAACTACGTGAGATGGCACTGATAGAGTCAGGGGTGAGGCGACGAAAGGACAGGAGGGGGAAGTTTGCCTCAGAGGCAAACTCCCCCCAAAGGCGTGCCTTTGGAAAAAGAAGGCCTATCCATACACCGATGGACTCGCTCACAAAGATGTTCTCAGTGGTGCCGGGGAGAAGAGGGATACTGTAGAGATATACGAGTTAACCGAGGCAGTTAAGAAGTTGTGAGTATATATATATATATATCGGGGTCTTTCATATGGCGAAGAAAAACAAAACACACCTGGCTTTCTCTAAGCCACTCTACTCAGTCTCCGGTAACATACAAGTACGATAAAATTGGTAAATTTAGGAGACAGTTATTCTTGACCTCTGCTCAAAAGGCCTACCCTCCGAGGGTATATTTATAAACAAACAAGTCCAAAATTCAAGCTGTCGATTTTGTATTACGCTCTTCCAGAGCGACACGACACCAAGCACGGCTGAATTGATACCAACTTATGTCGATTAAACATGAGAGTCAGTTTCCCTAAGTTAAAAATGTCTAGGAAGAGAAATAACAGACGCCCCAAAGCCAAGGCACCCTCGGGTCTCCCCTTGCTACCCCCCTCTCCATTCCATTACCTCGCGGGAGTAATTCTAGTATAAAACTGTTTGTCAGGAGAAAAAGAGGACTTTTTTTGTTTCGTCACGACATCGATAAGAACGTGCCGGGATAGAATTCCCCCAGCAAGTTAAAAAGGTCTTTCATTTTTCTTGGGCAATACCAGATTGCACCAAGCATAATCGGCACAGTTCGATTACCAAAGATCGTCAAGTGATCTTACCCTATCTGAGTTTGACACCCCAGACTAGATAGATTTCTCACCCAAAAGAGAAGCTCTACAAGCGAAACAAAATCGCTAGAAAATCATACAGCCATCTTCAAGCCTTGTCTGAGAAAACCTTTTCAAGGTCATAAACGCCCCACGCATCGCCTCTTCAATCGTCGTTTTGTTTTGGTTCCTTCTCCTCCGCTGCCGCCGCGAAATTCCGCGTGACGTCACTCATCCACCCCTCGTTTGAAGTAACGCTCTCTATTGAGAAGCAAATAAACTACACTCACGACGCTTCTCCTGGCAATATTCGAATGAAGGTATTTCGTTTGGATTCTCTGGGAAAACCCCACTACCTTATGTGAGTAATCAATTTTATTTTCATGTCCCCGTGTGTTTAACGTAGATTATTTGTATATCTTAAAGACGAATTTTTTTAAAGTAAATTTTTCTACCATACAGCAACCAGAAACCGAGTGTCGGTAACGGGACTTAAGAACCATTTTTAATTTGTATTTTTTACGTGTATATATTAATTTTGTGTGAGTTTATTAATGTACAGTAAAGGTCTACTTTAGTTGAAGTGTTTAAATTATCCTTGAACGAGTTGCGTTGGCAGTATTTAGTATATTAAAGAGAGAACTCACCTTTATATTTATTCAATAGAATAAAAATAAGAAAAGCGTTCTTAAAGATCGACCTTGATGCGATCATTTGAAGTACGAACGTACTACCTACTTTATTAATCATAATAAAAAAATAAAAATAATCTCGACTAACCCACGACAGATACCTATGCTGATACCCGAATACCAGATGCCGATGCCAGACCTGGCGGGGGCCCGATCGGGAAGGGGACCAGCGGCGCAAGGCAGAAGTGATCAAGGGGATCAAGGGGGGGGGATCTTTTCCTGGTCCAGATGAAGAGCTTGGTCGAAGCAAATCTGTCGCCAAAAGAACGGGAGGCCCAGAAGGGGGACCAAGAAATTGAGGAAGGCAGCAAAACGAGTCAAGAAGCTGGCGGAGATGGCGTTGTCACACGCAAAACGGAGTGCTGTTTTGTTGCACATATCCGGGGTTATGGACAATCGACGTCGCTTCAGGTCAAGGCAAACCCCAAGGTAGACGACAGTTTTGGAAGGAAAAAGCATGCTTTTGCCTTCCTTGATGTTTAGGGAGCGAGAAAGGAGGGCCTGAATGTATTTGCGGACGGCGCGGTGGGTTTCCTAGATCAGGAAGTCATCGAGGTAGCAGAAGGACCTGCAACCAAAAGATCTGGCGAAGGCGCTCATACCTACGCCGAGGGTAGGCTGCATCAGGAAAGGGGCCCCGGCAAACCCCATGGGCAGGCGAGTGAAGCGGAAGGTCCTGCCGGCGCACTTGATGCCGAACCAGTGACGAGCCTTGGGGTGGATTGGAACGTGGTAAAACGCGTCCTTGAGGTCCATCTTAGCGGCTTAATCCTTCGGAGTGTGGGAGCAAAAGACCTTGGTGAGGGAGGGGATACGAAAGGTGCAGGCTTGAAGAAGTACTCGGTGTGGTCTATGCTGTAGATCAACCTAGCAGAACCATTAGGCTTCGGGACACAGAATACCTGATGGCGTCGAGAGACCTGGGGAGTTTCCTTCTATCATGCCCAGAGCGAGGAGCTGAAGGAGAAGGGGAAGGTTAATGGGAGAAAGAGATACCAACCGGTGATACCTTTTGTCTATGAAGACTTTAACATCTGAACCACGGTACGCCTTAAGGAGATGGTTGACGGGAGGAAGGCTGTCGAAGGTACCAGGGCGGGCCACGTCCAGACGGGCGTCAGAGTCAGCACGACGAGCCTCGGGTTCAAGGAGGTCCATGCCAGGGCTGACAAAGTCCTGGTTTCTCTCAGCAGGGTCCTGGTCCTCCTCATTGTCTCCTTGGTTGTTGTTGTTGTCTGCGGCGTTATCCTGTCGGTTCTGGTTGTCACAGGCCCGAGGTGTCGCCATAATATCAGGGGGGCCTGCTGAGACCGTCAAGGAGGACGTCTTCATGCTCTGAAGGATGGTAAGAGATAGTGGAGGGGGGAGGAGACACATAAAGCGCGGGGATACTTATAACGGTAGGAACGGCGAGGCCAGGCGGGGGAATATCGACAATATTCGCGAGAACAGCGGGATGCTAGATAACCAAGGCACCTAGTTCAGCAGCTGCCTGTTGCACATAGTCCCTAAGTTCGTCCCGGGATGAGCTGATGAACAGGTCAAAATTGTCCTCTTCCCTGATCTCGACGGTAGGGACAGGAGATTCGTGGATGGGCGAAATAGGGCTTGCCGGAGGAGTTCCCAAGGTGGCCCAATCACAGGGACTAGGAGAGTGGTGGATGGGCGAAACCGGGCTAGCCAGAGGGGGGCCCAAGGTGGCCCCTTCACGAAAACCTGGAGGAGAGAGGGGAGATAAAGGTGACAGGAAGGATAATATATTAATTTCCGACGATTCCTCGCTTGAAGATGGGGTGAATGGAGCATTGGTCCACGAGAGAGGAAAGCTGGCGTCAGAGTCCCAAGAGAGGGAACGGAATTCATCCGAGGTAGAGGATCTTTTAACTTCGCGGAGTCCTTGGTTTTTGCGAAGGCGCGCCACACGAAGGCGTCAGGATATGAAGAGATTATCTGCGGCGTCTTGTAGGAACTGCTGCGCGCGTCGGAGGCCTTCTTCGTGGTGTCGCTCCGCCTCTGCTACCCAACTGTGGAGCTGTCGCACCAGGATCCATACGAGGGCGGAGGTGCACGATTGGTCTGAATAATTTGTACACGTGGTCCAGTGAGACAGACTCGCTGATAATGATACCGGAATTGACAGCCGCCTGCTCTCGTGAGTTTCTGAGTGCTAATTGCCACCCGTGCTGCCACACGGTGTGGTAGAGCCGCAAACGGTTGTGAAGCTGGATAAACTCCTCTTTTGAGAGTTGTGACCTGAATCTAAACAGGGAGAGAAGACAGTTAATTTCTACCCGGTCTTTTACCTTAAAGACTTGGGCATTAAGATTAGTGCGCAATGCCTTGACGATGACCTCTCAGTGAACACCCTGGACGGCCGTATGGTCTGAGGGCCGCAAGTGAGATGAGTTGATTGGAGCGGCGGCCGGTCTCCGTGGAGACCCAGAGGTATCCGGGATAGCTCGCGCGGGCGATGCCGGAAAGGCGACTGGAGAAGCCGGAACCTCGTTGCATGGGGGGGAAGGGCGTCAGCACCGGCTTCAGTTCTTCGGAGGTCTTGTCTCTGAAGTTCGTACTCGCCAGGTTCGCTGTTGTCGTATCCAGGAGCTTCTGAAGCACCCCTTTTGGAGGATAGCGTCCTGGGGATGAGGTATCTAGTGATGGATTCGGATGTTACGAAAAGTTCAGATTATTGAAATCCTTGTACGTGCTCTGTAGTAGTAGGGGGAACTGCCCTGCTCGGCGTCTGTCGGCTCATCCCGGGTAAGCCGCAAGACTGCCCAGAGAAAGAACTTCGGATGAAGATGAGCAGAGCCGACGAAGAAAGCGAAGAGCCAGGCACGGAGGAAAATTATGCCATTGCAAGAAAAGTACATAATTTGAACTACAGTTAAGTATTATCGTCCCTAACCAAACATCAGGCCTATAAGCAGGTGATGGATAGTGAATGTAGGATAGTGATATGAAAGATTATGAATAATGGGTGCGGATCCAAAAGGTAAAGAAAGTAGATAATAAAGCTTCTGGTTTTGTTAAGTAAACTGACACCATAGAGTCTTCTGATGTCCTTCTCCTTGATGGAGCTAGAATTCGAATAAATTCGAGTAAATGTAGATGAGTTTTCTGCATTTGACAAGTGCGTGCAGGAAAGTTAATCATGTGAGTTAAAATGAGTATCTGCGAACTGCGAATGACGCAGATAGTCACAGATTTTATTCTTTCCGAGTCTATGTTTGTATTTACATTATTTTTACATTATTTTCTCTACTTTGAAATTATCTGAATTGTTATCAAAGAATTTATCGGAGAAAATTGGCTAAATGTTTATGATTTTCCGTGTCTAGCTGTTTGCCACTAAAATTGAAAAATAGCAATATCTTGTGAGCGAGACTGATTTGGAATGATATTTGACCAAAGGGTCAGTCGGAAATTTTGTTCCTGGGAAAATCCTGTCTATGAGAGTTTGTATGCATCTATGTTTTTGTGTATTCAGAATCATCCAGCCTCTGAATGAGCAAATGTATTTAGGACAATTAAGAACATTTGATTCAAAATGATGGCATATTTCAATCGGAATTATCAATTGAGTAAAAATTATAACGATGATGATATATTTTCATGGAAAATGGAATAATAAAGGTAGGATTGAGGACATATTTACACCTCTTGGTCCGAGTATCTCAGTTTGATCAAAATAAATTAAATATTGGCTTTGGAAATTAATTCCTTAAAAAAATAAATTTAACATATTAACATAAAAGAAATGAAAAATTATGAAGGTTAAATGAATAAATAAAATTAAAATCATTTGTAAATACACTCGTCGGTTAAAATAGTGCATGATTATAAAAAAGGACATTTGTTTTTTGTAAAAATTGTTAGAAAATTTGATAAATCAAATAAAAATAATGTAAAATAATAATTATATATAGCTATACAGAATAATGAAATCAAATTTTACAGAGTGCATGATGTGGAATTTGATTACCGAACAATTGGTCGAGTAACTAGCAAGCCTTAGTGAATGAGTTTAGGACCGTATGCTGCATCAGAGACTCAGGAGGCATGTCACTGTTACACTGTGTGGGTGCTGAATGAGTTAAAAGGAATGTTTCCCTAGGTAGCACTGTGCGAGTGCGAATAAATTGCGAAGCATGTTGGCGTTGGTAGCACTATCTGAGTGTTGAGTGGATTGATGGCTTGTTGCCATAGCACTATGGGAGTGCTGATCGAATTGATGAGGTTTTATCATAGCATTATGGGATTCTGAGTTAATTGATGGCGTTTTGCCATAGAACTATGTGAGTGCTAAATGATATATGGCGTGTTGTCATAGTACTATATGAGTAATAGTGAATGAAGTACGATTAATTGATGCGAGATGAAGTGCGCAGACACTTCACTGACCTAGGGAATGGGAAAGGGAGGGGTTTCACTACTTTATCTACAGCTGTAGGTTTAAAATTAATAAGGTAGTGTTAGATACTGAAGAGCAATGTGAGTAAGAGTAGGAGAGTTGCGCGACCCAGACGTTGAGCGTCCCAAGAAGTTTAGTTAATGCCTCAGTAAGATGAATATAAGCTTGTCTTTGATGAAGACTAGGGCTGCCTGCGTCTGATGAAGATTACGTTTAATGTGATCCATGGTTGTACTTGCGTTGAGCGAATTTGTTGGTGGCTCTAAAACTTTAATCTGATGTTTTCGAAAGATGATGTGATGTAACTCCGGTATGATGTTGATGTTTTTTAGTCATTCCAGGATGAAGATGATGTTTGAGGTCACCTAAGTTATCGTCACTTGTCGCGTGAGAAGAAAGTAATTGTGATGAGGGAAGGTAATTCTTTTCGATTGGGGTGGGGACACTAGTTCCTTAGGAAAAAAAATTTCTCTTGCATGTGAATCCAATTCGTGATTTGAGTTCGTTTATGAGTGTGTTCACCAAATATATACTTATTTGGGTTTATATCAACTTTATTTTTTTACATGACGTTTAGTAAGATGAATGAGTGGGGTCGGTGACTTAAATTTGTAGTGATCGGATTATGTAATAGGTAAGCTACTGGCAACAAAATTCCAGGATTCAATGAGCCCAGCGTAAACCTCTACAAAAGGACGGGTGTTGGTCTTATTAAATACTAGCATACTCCACTAATATAAAATAAATGCCTAAAATTGTAATAAGGAATTGATTAATTTGCATTTATGGATTTGAATACAAAAATAATGAATGTAATAATTTGTTAATGTATATATATGGAAGGCAAGCGACCGTTGGAAGTGAGCGCGGAACAAACAATCTACGAACGCGTGAAAGGTCAAAATGACCTGTGTTAATAAGACAAACGCCAAAACAAACATTTTGCGCCTCAGAATAAATTTATCGAAAGCAGGTAAAAATACCCGCTAGCAAAAAGGAATTCTGTCACAGAGCGCATCCTGTTATATTGATAAAACTTGAGATATGCAAGTAATTCGACTTACACAGCTTGCATTAGCTCCCCCTTTAGGGTGAAAAAGGATGATTTTAGGTCACTCCCTTTAGGAATTAAGTATACATAATATATATGTACGAGTATATACTTATTTCCTAAAGGCCATGGCCTAGAATCATCGTTCTCTACCCCCAAAGGGGGAGCTAATGCAGACTGTGTAAGTCGAATTACTTGCATATCCCAAGTTTGATCAATAAAACAGGATGCGCTTTTTTATGCAATTCCTCACAACTCTGGTGACACTTGAATGATCTTCCAATACAAGATGACATTACTAATTACAGGACACATCACTCTTCCACTCGTAAGTCGTCTTGTGAACGCCACTATATTCTTAGAATTTTACTCAACATGACAGACTTTGTGATTCACCTAGATTCTGCTACATTTTTGCCTGGTATGAAAACCAGCAATCAATTTTAATTGTTCCCCAAACAATGTTGCTCTCATCTCAAAACTTCAAATTCCTCTGTAGGTACCTGATCCGTTTCTTAGTGACCTGAATTTCTCAGTCCCTATTATGTTGCTTTGGATTTTTGCTATTTTAAGCATGATTTTATGAGCACAGTCTGAATTTTGTTGAAGTCCTGGTTTGAGGATTATTTCCATTTGAAAATATCAGTTTCAATTCCATCAAGGAGTTTTTCGTTATTCGTTTTTTGATCATTTATTAGGCCTCGACGAGTAAATTTTAATATCGATTTCTTCGAATGTCGGTTCCAGGAATTTATCTTCTTTGTTCATTTTAGTCTTCTATTATTCCTTTACACTGTAGTCCATTCTTGCTCTTTTTCTTGAGTTTATTCCACAATCTTCCGCGTGAGTTGTACAAGTTCAGTTATTACCTAGTCTATATCATCCGTCGTTTGTACCCCGTCGTTGATTTCCTGGTCTTCTTCATTATCGGAGGTTCTCCTTGTGTAACTTCGACTCCGGGGTTTTTCTTGACGAATTCTTTTGAAGACGGATTCTTGGGATACTAGAGGTCTTTCTTCTAAAATGGTTTGCTGCATGAGCATAAATTCGCCTAAAAAGTATTTCAATGAATTACGTCCACCTTATTGAATCATCAGTTTGCGCTGGTATATTCAACGTCGTTGAATAATATACTTTCTTCCATTTCACTCCCTGGATGTATTTGTTTTTTCTTTGCTGATTAGTTTTTGGCCTGGCTTCTCATTCCTAGGACAGAGTGGGTTTTTTCCAAAGTGATATATTTCTTTGGGTTGATTTGGCACTCGTGTCTACTTTGCTCTTTAAATCTGTAGGTTAGAAGGGAAGTCGTTGGTGCTATGTTTTTCTAGTTGGTAGCCACTCTTGCATGATGTTATCGAGATAAGTTCTTCCTTGCCAATTTAGACACCTGATAGTTGGAGGTTAAAGACTCAAAAATCTGTTTGCCAGAAATTTCTTCGCCATTTTCGCTCCCTTTAATATCCATTATATGGTACTCGAGCCTAGTCCTAGTATTATAAATCCTTTCGCTTCTTTACTAGGATGGTTCCTCTCAATTTTTGCCTTTGTGTCCTATGCTGATAGTTCCCTAAGAATGAGGTCAAATTGGCGAAATAAATAGCTCGATGGGCCTTTAATTAGGGACAAATTAGTGGTTTACTTTTATTATTCCATTGACCAACCTCAATACATGTTTATTTCTTGGCCTCTATGGCCCCTGTAGGTCCCTTAGGTTGAGTCCGTTCCAAATCTATGCGCTTGTGTACCATATTGTGAAATAGACCCTAGACCATGTTCCTTAAAATAAGGGGGAAGTATGGATTAGGGTGATATACGCCCAGTCAGAATTTCATTTGTACATTCCATTGCTACTCTTTTTTCCAAATTGGAAGACAGATGGTCTATGGTAGAGCCTAAATTGTGTCCAGAGTTCAAAAAGAGTACTTCCATAGTCGCCAGCATCGACAAAGGCCCAATCTCCTTTCGCTGTAAAGGTAATCGAACTGGTAATTGAAGAAAAATTAAAGTAAAAGGAATAGAGTTGCCCTAATGATAAGGGCATCTCTTTATATATATATATATATATATATATATATGTGTACCAGGCAATGGCTTCGCCACTCCCTCATTCGGGGAGAGCTTGCGCTTCGCTACTAAGATTTAAATTTAAAATCTAAAAAAAAGCGGCCATGGTTAAATTAGAGTAAAATTAAAAGAAAATATTTTTGTAAAATTCTTAGCTCTTGATATTTTCTTTTATCTTTCAATTTTACCCTAATTAGGGCAGTTTTCTGCTTTTCCTCTTTAACGTGATTACTTTCCTAATAATGATAGAGCGTGACTAGACGAAATGCTATACCAAATTACCCCTTGGGTTCATTTGGTTTCGAATCGGCTGGGCATTTCTTTAGGTCGTTGCTACTCACTGACTCCTATTTGTTGGATGGTGATCCTTCTTTTCTCTTTCAAACAGTCATGAACACTAAACCTCCAATAAACAACCCCTAATAAGAGTGGTTACATCGCCAAGCAATAAAACTATTTTGCTAACCATTCTCCTCTCGCCAGAATTAGTTACATTCTCCTTTCTTCAAAGAATATTCATTCGGAAACCCCATTGTGGTCTTTGCCCCATTCCAAATAACGGGGATTGAGTAGTGTTGACGGGCCAATGAGAGATGCTCGCCCTCCCAGTTGATCTAATATAAGTATGTAGCTTCCGAGCATCATACCTTTATCTCTGTATTCTATCCATGATCGTCTTCTTATTCTGCCATCATGATTTTATTTATCATTTTATCGTCGATAATCTAAAGTTTTTCTATAATTTTATTCTTTTGTAGTGTTATTTCTATTGGTCGTTGTTAACCCATTTTTCTCCTCATTATTTGTATGGAGTTATTCGTTAATCTGATGGCTCGTGATTTTCCTCCTCACTGAATGTGCATTCATTAATCATTTTTATTCCCTTTTCTTTGGTCTGCTTAAAATTTATGGGAAAGAGTAGGAGCTGGTTTTAATATAAATATCCATGAATTTAAACAATGTGAAATTTACATTTTTCTATATTTAGATATTATTTTTCTATTCAATGTGAGTTATATATAATATTTTACTGCAAAACTAACATATTATTCCAAATTTGATCAAGCCAAAATTTACGATTAAGCTATTAGGACCTAAAATCTTTGCGCTTATAAAGGATTAAGGTATTAACCTAAATTTTATGGAAGGAATGTTTTTTAAATATAATTAAATCAAATGATGGCTAAACCAGACTTGTCTTCCCTCAACACCGGTTTCTGGTTTTATAGATTGGCGTCTTTTATATTTTGAATGGGTGAGATTTTCAAAGTTGATTAGTGAAGACATTGGAATAATATTAAAAGACATCACGAAGGAAGGAGAAAAACTACTATTTCTTGAAGCAAATGCTCTTATATAAGTAGGACCGAATATTATTATAGATAAATTTACCACCCACCTATACCCATATCCGGAAAGAAATTAAGTACATTTTTTCACCAGTGAATTAATCTCATTTTGCTATTGGAGTGAAGTTCGACAGTGACTTGTGTTCAGGAATATAACCTTTTGTACATTGAACATGTTCTGAAGTAAGGTAAATTATTGAACTGTCTAAAAATAAAAAAATAAGAAATATGTCTATTTCATCCAATTGCACCTATTGAGCTGTTAACTTACAAATTACTCTGGAAATTTAAAGAGGGACTGCAATTATCTGATCAAATGCAATGTAAAAACTATTTATTATATTTGAGCAGTACTAGATTTTCTCTATTATTGCACATCGCTGTGCAAAAATTTGAAATCCTATCGACCTTTTTGTCACATGCTAGATAATAAAAGGATATATATATACACCGGCTGAAGTTTGGATGTGACCTTTTATACCTCAAATCCATTGACACCGAGTAATATTGACACAAAGTTGCGAATTCAGTCTTGCAATCAAGTTTATCTTTTGCAGAGTGACGTGCCTTCAATAGTTAAGAAGCCTGTTGTTGTTGAAAGATATACTAGCCTGTTCCTCTCTGGCTGGATAAAGAAGAGAAAGCGCATTCCTTAAGCTTTATGGGGGAAACATCCGAGGTAATTAACTTCGGATTTTATTTATCTCTGCAAACCCGAAATTAAACTAATCCTTTTAATCTAATGTTTATCTATTTAATCTTTAGATTCTCGTCATTATTCCAATGCCAAAGACCTTATCGGATTAAAAAAGCCAAAAATAACGCGAACCAGGGAATTCTCACTGTATTTATTTCATAGACAACTCTAATATTCTAATTAAATGAACAACAACAAGAACAATTAATAGTCATAGGTTACAAAAACAAGAACTAGTAATCAAAGTTTGCAAGAAGAAATATATATTACTATTTATTTATGACTAGTTTTCTTGTATATTTTTTGCGATATTGAGAGAAAGAATGTATAACTTAACACAACATTGACAAAAAAATGTTAAAAAAATAAAATAGTCTGCTAACAATTTGTGAGGGGTAGTAAAATAAGTAGAATATGAATAAGTCTTACTACATAATTTGTTGAACTAACCAAGGTTTCAGATTGTAACATAGAATATAAGTCCCAATATCATCTTGTGGGAGGTGATAGTCCAATCTTACAAACCAAACTTTCACCATAGTCATATATCTAATGACTTATTTTTACTTCTCAGAATTTTTCATACTGGTGTGAGTGTCCAGGATTACCGTACTTCAAAAGCTCCTCAAAACTTTGCCCAAAACACCTTCCTTAGCAAAACGTACGTTTGTCTGAGATCATATTTTGCGTCATCCCTTATATTGAACTTTCGTCAATATAGAAAGCATTCATGAAGGGAGAAACAAAATATAGTTCACTCTCTACCCTGCCTATTCTACTTTTTCTTCCCTTTACACACTAATCCGTACCTGCCAAATAACAGGCCTGGCATACGTTACTTGCCATTACTCAACCACTGGATTCGATTCATTACAATCTTATATCACTATGTAACAATTTATTGCAAATATTTGGTTATTATGATTATTCTAGTTTTTATTAATCAATTTTCTAGGCTGATTCCAAAATTGTTATTATTTTTTTTCTATTTTATCAACCTTTACGGAAATACATCCAATTTTTTTAGGAAAAAACGCACGTGAGTATGATTTGAGTATTCTAAAATTCAATATACGAGTATTTCTTTCTGTTTCAGATTGTTTCCTAGGAAATAATTTTAACTTCCATGAGTATGGCTATTAGAGGATGCAGAAATTCTCATGATACATTTTATTACCAGTGTGGATCTTATATTTGGAGAAAGAATATGTGAAAAAATTCGTGAAAGTTGCCAAATTCCTGCTAGCGTACATACTACATTTGAATGTTCATGGGAAACCAGGAAAATATTCGTGTTTTCGTTGCTACTGGGAGAGTAGAGCTTAACCTCATCATTGACGAAAGGTTCATTAAAATTCGCCACATGACTTACTGCCAGGAAATTTCAATGTTATATGATAACCTCTTGTACAGTTTTCCAAGGTTTTATTAGCCTCACTTCATATGAAATTCGGATTGCTAACAAAGTTTGTGAAGCCCTTAGAATTTGGATTAAAACCCTTTAAAGAAATCTGTCTCATGCCTTCAAAGCTTTTAGAGGTTAAAATAGAGAGTGTATATTTGTTGTCCACAAGAAAAGCAATTTTATAGTCTGAGAAAGTTGAAAGAATGATGACAAAATTCGAACGAGAAGCATGGTTTAGATCCTTAAAGTAATTCATGGATTCTTAGGAAATCACAAAGATCAGAATTTCAAGCAGCCGTTAACAAATATTATTGAGAGCTTCAAGTACTTGGTCTGTCGTATGTTTTTGAATATGCATTTTTTGCATTCACATATAGTTCTCTTCCATAAATAATGATTCATGTCAGTGAAGAGCATTGCGAGAAATTCCATCATTATATCATAACAATGAACAGGAAATAGCAAGGGAGATGGGATGCTACCACGATAGGAAACTATATATAGTCTCTGTCGAGAAAGATAAAGTGTTCAGACTGGAAAAGCACGATCTTCAAAGCACTTCTAATATAAATATTTTGTTATTATGGTTTGATCTTATTTTTTTGCAGTTACTAAATGCATTCTAATAGGTGAAAATACACATTTTGCTGTCGCAATATCCTTAAAAATTCGAAGAATGCTTATTTAAAGAACCAAATGTAAAACTCAGAAAATCTTAAAAGTATTGATTACATTCCAAAACTACGGCAAAAAAACACATATAAACACATAAAAAAAGCATATGAATAAAATCATTGGTACGTAGTGTATTTGATTGTTTTAGAAAATAAAGTGAAAATATTTCACTCAATTATTTTATTTTTCAGCCAAGTTTTTTCATAGTTTTTATTATTTAAGCGTAATGAGCTTCTCTTTAACTTTGTTTTAGTATATGAAAAAAATTAAAAACACAAATTGGCCATCAAGTACTTAAGAATAATATTTTTAATTGGATGTATAATATAAAATAGACTCCTCGAGAACATTCATTCCGTGGCAACGAGTGTGGAGTATTGATCTATGCACAACGAAGACTGCTCGTGGATGACAGCACAATGGGTAGAACTCAAGGCTTGTGTGTGTGTACTCTATACGCATTCTGTTATTATGCGCCTAGTGAAGTAAGATGTTTTGACGCTAAGTGCTTGCTTTGCATGCTGTCTCGCTTACAGTCTACTGTCGCTGGTTAGCCCTGGTGGTGAAAAGAGAAGCCGTGTGCGCAAGGCTTCGCCTGCCAGTACACAACCCTGCCAGTACACAACCCCTCCATCACCAAAACTCCTGCTCTGCCTCCTCGTGGCCACGCATGGTAACTGGGTGCCTAGCGGCCCGAAGTTGAACCAGCAGGGAATTTCGAATCAGCAGTGGGTCTCAGAGGTACAGTGTGCAGACCCATCGGCGTGTGGAGATGCTCTGGCACCTATCAACCACTCCACCCAACCCCACTGCCTTATGGGTCAATCTGCTAAGAAAAAAGGCTAGGGGAACACACCCTTAGAGAAAAGTGGTGTGTAGGGCAAGTCTAGGTTGGCCCCAACAGACTAGGGTACCGGGAACCCCTGCAATGCTGTACAGTTGTTGATCATCCCGGGCCTCCCCCTTGCCATCAGCTACCCCTGAACAGCACCAAGTGTGTGTTCCAGGAACCGCGCGCCTCCTGGCGCACCATAAACTCCTCTTTTCGCTGTTTTTTTTATTGCTATCCCACCATTACTTCCTACCTTGTCCGAAGCCCGACGGCGATGGGGTGCTGGGTGACGAGAGCAGGAATTGGGTGGTTCTCGGCGATCTTAGCTTGGCCCCTGCATGTCGGAAGCACATGGCTATTATGGTGGCTGAAGGCTAGGACTGGAGTGACAGCCGCCTTCGACAGACTCCTGTGTCCCTGAGCAGAACTATTTAGGTTCCATGCTGCACACCCCGGAACGGGAAAGGACCTATGTAAGGTGATTTAAACATCGTCTGGCCCACTCTTCTCTCGGATAGGTAGCCGCTCCTACCTGGGCATCCAATATAGCGGCCACTATATCAAGAGAAAACAATTGCCCCTTAAGGTAGCCACTAAGAATGTTAGAACCCTGCTAGACTCAGACCAAGCGGACATACCACAGAGAAGAACAGCCCTTGTTGAATCTGAACTTAAAAGGTATACCATTGACATAGCAGCACTCAGTGTTAGATGAAGGATCTGTATGTGAAATAGCTGAAGGATACACATTTATTTGAAAGGTCAGCACTTGCATAGAGTTGGATTCGCCATAAAAAATGAAATCTTGAAAAAACTAATAAATTCGCCGGTTTAAATATATGAAAGGCTGATTTCGCTCAGAGCTACGCTTACCAATAATACTTACGCCACCATAATAGGTGCATATGCACCAACCTTAAATGCACCTAAAAAAACAAGGACCGTTTCTACTCCATTCTAGATCAAACCTTAAACAAAATCAACAAGAAAGATTAAATAATACTGCTGGGAGACTTTAATGAAAGAGTTCTCAAAGACAGTAATATATGGGACAATGACATTGGAAGCCATGGATTTGGAAAGATGAATGACAATGGGCTCAGGCTGCTGACACTCTGTACGACACATCGGCTAGCCATCACCAACACTATAGTCCAACAAAAAGATAAATAGAAGACTTCCTGGATGCACCTACGCTCAAAACATTGACATCTCATTGAATATGTTATAGTTAAGGGAAAAGATCTTTAAGATGTCTTTCACACGCAAGTAATGAGGGTTGCATTCTGATGGACAGACCATAAGCTAATTAGATCTACTCTAAAACTCTCCTCCCGCCCTCCTATGCATCCTCTAAAATCAAATAAAAAGAGAATTAACACCAACAATCTTAAAAGGGAGAACTTAAGAAATAAATTCCGTAGTGCCATAGCTGTAGCACTGACTGAGATGAAACTTTTAAGTGATATGACAATTCCATTACAAAAGAGATGGGATGCTTTTAGTGCTACGGTCGTAGAGGTAGCAGAAATGTCACTTGGGACCCAAACCAAAATGCACAAAGATTAGTTTGGTGAAAATACTGAAGCCATCCTTTCTCCACTTGATGATCTGCATAAAGCTCACAATGCCTCTCTAAAACACCTACTCTCAAGCCCTGAAAATGCACTTGCAGAAAAACAAGGAGTGAAGTGCAAAGAATATTGAGGAATCTTCAGAATGTTTGGTGGACACAAAGAGGACAGGAAATTCAGGTGTATGCGAATTATCATGATACGCAACAGTTTTACTCCAGTAAAAACAGCTGATGGATCTACACTACTTAGAGAACAAAGACCTACTAAATCAAGCAAACCCAACCGATAACACTGCCCTACTTGAATTAGATGAGCGTCCGTCCATTAACACACGAGATGGATCTTCCCCCTACCTTCAATAATTGCTATGGGTAATTAAGTCACTCAACGACAACAAATCTTCAGGCCCTGACAACACACCCGCTGAGATTCTAAAGCAGGGAGGATACTTGCTTAAACATAACCTCTACAAATTCAGCCTGGAGGTCTGGGGCGGAGAACAAGTGCCCCAACATTGGAAAGATGCTAATATCATAACAATATATAAAAACAAGGGCAGAAAAACATTTGTGGCAATAGCTGAGGTATATCACTACATTCTGTAGCGGAGAAAGATCTCTCTAAAATCATGTTGCGGTGACTAACATCCTTGATCACAGAAGACCTACTCGTACTTCCGGAATCGCAATGTGGATTTCGCAAGGATCGAGGTACAGTTGACATTCTTTTTATAGCCCGGCAACTGCAATAACAATCTAGAGAGCAAAGCAAAGATCTGTGTATGGCTTTCATAGACCTCACGAAGGCCTTTGTACTTTAAACAAGCAAACTCTCTCAGAGGTTATGCGTATTTTAGGCTGCCCACCAAAATTCGTAAAGATTGTAAGAGGGTTCCACGACGGTATGTATGCAAAAGTGACAATGGGTACTCTGGAGCCAAACACTTTTGCTGTTAACTCTGGGATGAGACAAGAGTGTGTGATGGCTCCAGTATTGTTCAACATGTATCTAGTATGCGTCACTACACTGCTTTACCGTACTGTCCGTGAGAGTAACAGAATAACCATGAATTTCAGACTGGATGGCAGCCTTTTCAACATTAGGAAATTTCATGCAAGAACCAAGCTAACAAGAGCCACATACTGGACCTAGAGTATGCAGACGACTGTGCTCTGTTGGCTAATTCACCAGATGCACTGCAATAATTCTTGACAACTGCTACTTATATATACACCAAATTTGGTCATGTTGTAAATATAAAGAAAACAGAAATACTCACACAATGGTCTGATGAAGCGCCTCCTAATCCACCAGCGTTTCAAGGTTCGGGTGAAAATCTCGCAAACGTTCCATCTTTTAAGTACCTTGATAATTCTCTCTCCAATGACATTCATTTGGATATTGAAATACAACACAACATTAGACAAGCAGCAGCATCCTGCAAAAGGTCCTTGGTATCACTTGGCAAGGCAGAATACCACACGTCTCGATACTGGAGAGTTCCAAGAGCACCAGCATCAGGGCAATCATTGTCAAACACCAGCTGCAATAGCTGGGTCACGTCATACGCATGCCTGAGAAAAGACTTCCACACAGAGTGCTGTATGGTCAGCTCCATGATAGAAGGAGGGCAGCGGGTGGTCCCAAGCTCAGATTCAAACATAACATCAAGAAAACGCTGAAGAAATGCATGGTTGACCATTCAAATATTGAAGAGTCGGCTCCAAACAAGGTAAGTTCGAGACGACTCATCCATGAAGGAGTAGATCGTCTTGAAAAATAACGATGAGACCATAAAATCGAGAAGCGTGCTCGCTGGCGTGCGATACAGCATGAGCCCCAACCTCCAAGATGGCCTGTACAATTACCGGACAAAACATGCACGGGTGTAAGAGAGAGAACGTCATCATCGAACCGGGTGGGAGGCTACTTTAAGCAAGCCAGGGCCCACACAGTCGTATATATATATATATATATATATATATATATATATATATATATATATATATATATATATATATATATATATATCTCGTTTCCGTAACCATTATAATTTTAAGGTCCTAGCCAAGGCAATGGTGAAAGTACATGTAAATTTCGACATCTAAGAAAAGGTAACAAGGAGTAACAAGGAAAGAAAGTACTCTAGAAGACCTTACGGTCCATTCAATGAGGGTAGCTTTGGACTAGCAGTCGAGCAGGCACATCTCTGCTCAAATGCTTTACGTCCTTAAACGGCCACTTTTCAAGACCCTGTCTAGTCTTGACTTGAACTGGTCAACAGATTCACTGTTGATAACTTCCACTGGACGTGCGTTCCAACTACCGCAGATACTGTACGTGAAAAATTTTCCACACAGATCGCCGTTGTAATGCTTCAGTTCAAGTTTAAAGCCGTGATTTCTTGTCCTGCTCTCAGCAAGTGTGAAAATATCCCTGAAGTCAACATTTTCGATTCCTCGAAGTATTTTGAAAACTACCGCAGATACTGTACGTGAAAAATTTTCCACACAGATCGCCGTTGTAATGCTTCAGTTCAAGTTTAAAGCCGTGATTTCTTGTCCTGCTCTCAGCAAGTGTGAAAATATCCCTGAAGTCAACATTGTCGAACCCTTGAAGTATTTTGAAAACTTCGATGAGCTGACCACGCAGTCTACGGGATTCCAACGAGAACAGATCTAATTCCCTTAATCTATGTCTGCTAAAGGGAATCAGTTTGGTTGCCCTGGCTTGCACGCGTTCCAATCTCGCGAAGTCCTTTCGAAATGAAGGACCCCAAAATTGTACGGCATACTCCAGGTGCGGTCGGACAAGTGAGTTCTACAAACACAGTACAATCTCCTTGTTCCGATATCCAAACTGGCGCTTTATGTAGCTTAGTATACTTTGGGCCTTTTTCTCCGCCTCAATGTACTGTTTCGAGAACTTGAGGTCACTAGTGATTGTTACACCCAAGTCCTTCTCAGTGCCAGTGGATCAAATAACAGTGCCCTTAAGGATATACTGAGATTGGGGATTTCGGTGGTAGATATGCATCACTTTGCATTTGTTCACGTTAAAAGGCATTTGCCACGTTTCCAACCACTCCCCAATTTTCCGAAGATCTTCCTGAAGGCGGGCAGTATTTCCATCCTTTGCAACGTTCATACCAAGCTTGGTATCATCGGCAAATTTGGAAATCTTTGCAACCATTTCACCGTCCATGTCGTTGACGTAGATGATGAATAGTAGTGGTCCCAGGACATAACCTTGAATCACCCCACTAGTAACGGGCACCCACTCACAAGCCTGTCCATTCACCACCACCCGTTGCCGTCTGCCACTTAGCCAGTTCTCTATCCAGCCGGCTACTTTTCCGTCTATGCCCAGCGCTCGCACTTTCCGGAGAATACGGCGGTAAGGTACCTTATCAAAGGCTTTCTGAAAGTCTAAGTAGACCACATCCACTGCCTTGTTCCGATCGTGCTCACTGAAGACGAAGTGAAAGAATTCCGCAAGGTTCGTCAGGCATGACCGTTGCCTTCGGAAGCCGTGCTGGGAACTCTTCAGTAGCAGGTTGGACTCTAAATGCGACGTCATTTTGTCCACTAAGATGCTTTCCATGAGTTTACCGATTATCGAAGTCAGACTGATAGGTCGGTAGTTCGACGGTTGGCTACGGTCTCCTTTCTTGAAGATAGGAGTCGCCTCCGCTTCACGCCAGTCTCTAGGAACGCATTCGGTCCGGATTGACATGTTGAAGATTGCGCTCAGATGTCGTGACACTTCATCGCACACTTCTTTCAACACTTTAGGTAGAAACCCATCCGGGCCAGGTGACTTATTCGTCATTAGGTCAGTGATCTTTTTTTTTATTTCTCCTTCGGCTTAGGCCATATCATCCAGCTTTTCCCCCGAGTATGGATCTGTTGGCTAGGGGAAGGGACCACACTCTTCAGTAAACACTGAAGAGAAGTAATTTTTGAGGAGGTTAGAATTTTCTGCATCTGAGTGCTTTAATGTCCCCTGCTCATTCCTCAAGGGGCCAATCGTTCTACTGAATGGTTTACGGCTGTTTACATATCCAAAGAACTCCTTGGGATTCTCTTTACAAAGTTTCGCCACTCGGAGTTCCTCAGACCGCTTAGCCGCGCTTATGCTGGACTTTACTCTCCTGGCTAGCCTCCGGTATTCGTCATAGTCACCCGAGATCTTCTCCCTAAGCAGTTGGCCGATTTCTCGATTAAACCACTTTGGTTGAACAAAAGACCGACGGGGGCATTTCAAAGGGATGAAACGCGATTAAAAATCCATGAATGTGGTTTTGAAACTGTTCCACGAGTCTTCAACAACATCGCACACTTCTAGCCTCGCGTCAGTCAGTCCAGCACGAAGACCTGCAAATTCTGCTCTTTTCAAATCAAGTTTCCTCGATTTACTAGTTGCAGGCTCTGCCTTGGGGACTTTGACTACAAATCTAATTAGTCGGTGGTCACTGCCACCGAGCTCTTCGCCAACAGAGAGGTCCTCAACGATGTCATCCTCAGAGGTGAAAACCAAGTCAAAGATATTGTCTCCTCTCGTTGGCTCTCTCACGCATTGAGTCAGGAACTCGTTCTTCGCGAACTCCAGGAGTAGTGCGTTCTCACCACAGGGTTCCTTGGTTTCCCAGTCAATTTGTGTTTTGAAATCCCCCATGACGATACATACTGTCTTTTACAAGTTCGCCCAACAGCTGGTACAGACTCCTCTACTGTTCTAGGAATTGGGCAGGGGGTCTGTAAAGCACCAGGGTCCTGTATCTGGCAGTACCTATCTCTAGGTCAACAAGGTAATATCATACAGGTGTTCATTGAGTTTGACTCTGGCAGTGATACCGTGTAAACGCCTTTTGATAGTGAATAATAAAGAGGATTTGAAGATAGACACTGTGTTTGAGCCTCACAGCTCCGTCCTCAACCGACGGTTGAATGTGATCTGCACAAACGCATGTGTGCACGCTATACATTCAATTTGCTTGCTACTACTCAGCTTATTCTGTCAAGGCTATCAATCTGGATTCCATCGTCATCTTTTCATAAAGGTGGAAGAGATGGAGGAAAGTGAATCAACATTGGGACAAATACAGCCTCCTCACAATGGGGAAGGTCGCAATCCAGAATGAGATGTAGATTAGATTAGTGGTTCTCAACCCCACTCGCTGGAACACGCCATAGTTCCCCTCAAACTTTTTAACGACTTGATAGACAAACGGAAACGCGCAAGGCTACAAAAGGTTTTGACGCAGCTGAAGATGCAGATCTTTTGGAAAACCGACGTATCACCCATACATAAGCAGAAAAAGGTTATTCTTCATGTAGCCAAAGCCTTTGACGTCATAAAAGGAGAGAGCTGTGCTTACCTCTATAACTCGCGTAGTGCGAGCGGCCTGTAGAGGCCGTTTTGGAAGGCATATAGAGGAGCTTTGAGCCACTCTTAACAGATCTAGATATCCAGATGGCGCTGCCTTCCACCCTATTTTACCTCGGACCTAGCAGAAGCCGCATGACTCCAGCTAGATGAGTAAGGTGAATAGAGATGTCAAGGCGGCATGATGGGGTTGTCCGACATTACCGTAGTAAAGATGTCCTTTGACTTATGATAATTAACGATCGATTATCAAGGTGAATTGAGACAAAAAGACGGCCGTGATGAGGATGAACGACACAACTATAGTGAATATTTCACTTTACTTATGGTAATTAATGATATATTAAATATATTTAATGTATTTTTTATCTCACTCATGCGCATTATTTTCTTTTCCTGAAAGTAATGCCGAACTCGTATGCTGTTAGCAGATATTCAGGGTAAGAAGGCTAAATATTGTTATCAAATTTTCTTTGAGTTCATAAATAGAGGAAGTACACTTGTAGGAATATAAAGATTTAATGTTATATTGATGTATTAACGGAAAATATTCCTAAATATGATCATGGAATCCTGGTCTTCGCAGTTAATCATTTAATAACACATTTTTGTAAAATAAATATTAAAGGTCAACTTTGATATTTTTCAGTTGCAATACGATGATGAATTATACTTTGGCTAACTATTTCATTTTATCGAAAAAAAATCTAGTGAAAAAATATTTTACAGATCATAAATATCCCACAAAATTTGGACATGACATTCTCTTCTAAAATCCAGATTGTGTCAAAATTTACACGTCCGAATCCATATTTGCATTATATAAGTTGAAAGGAAAAGTTATTTCTGTAACTCAACGAAGGTGTGTTTGATCGAACTGAAAATTCTAAAAAAGATTGCAAAAAACAACAGAAAAATGATGTTTGAAAGGATAAGTTTCATACCATCTAAGAGAATTTGGACGTCGAAGTCCATATTTTAGATGTAAAACGTGACACATGTAAAATATAACATAATAATTGCCAACGCAAATTACATAATATGACCAGTCCAGACATAATAATCTAAGGAAAATTAAAGATGTGGCTAGCTACCGAAGACTCTCGTTCCGTGTCAGCTTTGGACAGCATAACGTGTGTTGCAGGATTAAATTCCATCTTAAAATGTATGGCGTGCCTTAGTAACTCCTCCAACCAAAATAAGTTTAAATCGGCGATAAATACAACTACTATTATCCAAAAGACACCCATCTTCTTTATTTTCTACCGAGACTCATCACTAGTCAGGAGAGATTCTTTGGTAAAATAATAGCCAATGGATTATGCTTTGATATAATTAACCAAAGAATCATGGACGCATACTATAGTCACAAAAAGGACAAGATATAACAATGATTAATATTGAAACAGCTGATCAAGTAAATCAAAACATAGTTTTTTCCAAATATTCAATAGGTGTTTTTAGAATATATAGTGTTTGTACTCTTCCTGTGCATACATGTTTGTAGAGGTTTTTAAGATACTATCCGGTAATCTGGAGTTGTCAGGATTTGTCCTAAAGCCCTTTTCACCCTTAACCTTTTATTCCTATCAACCTGATCAGCTTGGCGTCAATTTTTCTAACCACTTTTTCCTCGCACATTGTCTGACGGAAATGTTCTCACTGGTATTAGTTTCATAGGTCTATGTAATGAAATTAAATTTAGGGCTTCCTTTTCTACTTGTAATCTATACCCTTAATATTAATTTTAGTTTTCTCTCATTTCCTAACAAACACTTATCTTAATTTTTAATACTATTACCACATTTCGTATAAATTTTTACTCGTCTATAAATCATTTCTTTATATTTTGGTTGCAGGTGCCTCATTGCTTAAGACAAACTCCATAGAGTGAATAAGTTTACTCTACCTCTTTTGTTTTCTTTGGAATTTCTAATTATAGCTCAACTCGTTATATACTTAACAACAGTTGGTGGGTGAGGTACCCTAATGGAGCTCAACTTTCTTGAATCTGGCTTCGAGAGAAAAGAAGGTAGGACCCTTAAATAAGCTGCATTTGAAGTGATTCTGTGTATTGATTGGTTTGTTTCAGTTTAGTTCCGCACGATAGAGGGAGTTAGAAAGAGAGAAGAGGCAAGCAGAGAGAAATGGAGAAAGAGAGAGAGAGAGAGAGATAGAGATAAAGAGTGTAAGAGTCTCTCCTTATATGTGTCATTTATGAGCGAATGTGTCACAAATTACGTCCCCTTAAAAATATATTATTTAGATAAGCAAAGGAAGAAAGTTATTACAAGCGTTTGTCGGAACCATTATATTGTGTAATAAAACTGTCATTTTCAGTCCTTGAAAAAACACACATAGCAGGTATTTCTGCTTGTGACGAATCCTGTGTGTAAATAAAACAAGCTTCGATAGCGTATTATGGCAACCAAGGTTTCCGAATATCTGTAGGGAATGATATGGCCGATATTTTTTTCCTAACTCAACCCTTCCCTGAGGATCACCGTGTCTTAGTGGAGGGGCTTGCGTACTTCAATGACACAGTGGGCTATGTTAGTAAAGACTGTGATGGACATTATTGTCCATCAGTCTGTCTTCAGGGGTTCTACCTTGCTGAACAGGCCACTGTGGAGGAGTCAGACTAAGGATCCTCACACTCGTTTGTTGAGTAGCGGTGTACGGGTTGCTGATCATGATCACCGGAGGTATTGCCTTGAAGGCCGCACTTGTTCTGTGGCTGATAGCGGTTCACAGCGTGGGTCTTAGCCTAACCGTCGTCAAACTTCCATTCATGACGTTGCACTGTTTATAAAATCACAGCTCTAGCGTGGGGAGGGCTACTCTGAGGAGAGTGTAAAGCGCATAGTCTGGGGGCTACTACAGCAACATGACTCCACTTCCCCAGGGGTACATGTTCTTTTAATACAAATATTTATCAGTAAAAATAATAAAAACTGGTCCCCGTGCCACCAATGACCGTGATCTTCGTAGACTCGATTATTTGGGTTCCGAGGTCGACGATGATCTTGATTATGATAGATTTGTAGTTTTAAAATCAGAAAATGATATACCAATAAGTAAGGCTTATATTTTCAATGTCTATGAAGACTTTGTTACCAAATGTGGTGAACCTGCCCAATGTGTCCTAGGAATGATGGCTGCCTTGTTGTGGAGTCCTCTTCATTTGATCAGCATCAAAAACTCAAAGCACTAGATTCTCTTGCTTCCCTCAATATCTGCTCTTCAGCCCATCCTACCTTTAACTCCTGCAAGGGGGTTATCAAGTTCGGGGAGCTTATTAAATATGATGTGGACCGGCTTGTTGCTAAACTGACTTCTCAGAAGGTAGTTGGTGCATACCGCGTCACTCGTAATGTTAGTGGCACCAGAGTTCCTTACGCTACTATCATATTAACTTTCAATAGGTTGGAACTGCCTAAGAATATCATGGCTGGTTACCTGTGTATTCCCGTGAAGCCCTACGTGTAGAATCCCCGTAGTTGCTTTCATTGTCAACGTTTTGGACAAGCCAGTAAGCACTGCAGAAAGGAGAGGGTATATGTAAATTGTTCCTCTGATTTCCATGGAACACCATGCCCTCGTCCACAGTGTTGTGCCAACTGTGGTGGCGACCACATAGCCACCTCTAAGCAGTACACCTTTTTCTTGTATGAGAGAGAGGTTGTTGCTCTACGGAATAAATTCCGAATTAGCATGAATGATGCTAGAAGGAGAGCTAAAGAATTATACATACAACCAGGAGTGAGTTTTGCGGACGTTCTTAGAGCGACCAGACCAGTCCGTAACAGACAGCAGAGACCATTCAGACCTCCACTTTTACGGCCGCAGAATATCCATCAAGAAGCTCCAATAAAATATCTGCCTCCTAATGATGCTCCTCCCCCCTCTTCAATCATTAGGGAGGTTCCTGCTTCACCTAAACCAAGGCTCAAGAGGACTCGCCGTTCCTCAGATTCCCCTTCATCAGCATCTAACCAACAATTGAGGTGTCCTGAAGATATGGAGGCATATTCCGAGGATGATTGTATGGTGTTCGTTTCACCTTTGGACATCCACCCTCCTCTCAATGAATCTCCCTTGAGTCCATCAGTCACAACTAACCAGTTAATTACATCCACAGCATCATAACTCCAGAAGAAACTGAACGGATTTTTTCTGATCCAACTTTGGCTTTCGCCCTTCACCCACCCCAGCTGACCTATCAACCAACTCTCAGAATGATTCGATACCATCTCTCTCGACATTACTACCTACCAGTACAGAGGACCCAATATCTTCGGGGGCATCTTTGCCAGCAAAAACCACCCTGTCATATTCACAACTGACCGATGTTTCTTTACCATTTAATAAAAAAGCCATCCCCAAAACATTCAAACTACTTATACCTCAAACGTTAATTACACCTAAAAATCAAAAGGTTCAAAACCCCAGGCTCCTTCATCAGGTGCAAAGAAAAATTTTTATTACCCTTAAAAGATGAATATGTTTCCAATTGTTCATTGGAATCTACAAGGGATCTTATCCAAATGGGAAGAATTCAAACTCCTGCTTCATGATTCCACTATATGGAATATAATAGGAATCCACCAGAACCCATTCATGGTTCGGCTATTTTTGTCCGTGAAGACTGTTCTCACTTAACAATCCCGTTGAGAACAGACCTTCAAGCAGTAGCGATTCGTGTGTATACCAATCGTTTATACACAGTCTGCTCACTGTACCTCCCTCCTGGTGAAGGAGTAGTTGCTTCAGATTTGGCTAATAAACTAACGAATTTCATCTCTCAACTTCCGACCCCATTCGTACTAGTTGGAGACTTTAATGCAAGACACCATCTTTGTGGAGTCTATGGTGACAACTCCAAGGAAAATCTGAATGTGAGACTTATGGAGACCTTGGATGTATCATTATTTAATGATGGCACTCCAACATCCTTCCATGTCCAGACCAACAGCTCAACCTAAGTAGATTTGTCACTTTGTTCCTCAGACCGTAGAGCGGATTACAGCTGGTGGGTGGATCCTGATCTGAGAGGAAGCAATCACTTCCCAGTTGTTCTGACCTCATGCCTGGGTGGCCCTCCTTCTCCACCTGGCAATAGGTGGAACACCAGGAAATCCAATTAGACAAAGTTTAAATATCTTTTTCACCATTCTGGACACTTCCCTCAGGGCGACATTAGCATGGTCCTGGAGAACTTCCATGATCATGTCCACCAGGCGGCAAATTCTTCCATGCCCCTCTCCAAAACTGCTTCCCACAAGATCCATCTCCCTTTTTGGTCTGAGGAATGCAGCAAAGTGGTGGCATAGTGTAAGCGAGCTTGTCGTCGCTACCATCAAAAACCTACTGCCATCAATAAGTATGCTCGTAGCCGAGCCAGGGCAGTACGACAGCGTGCCCTCTGCCAGCCTCGCCCAATTTCCTTTAAAGGGTACATCAACTCTATGAACCACCAAACTCACCAAGACAAAGTCTGGAAAAGAGTGAAAAAGCTCATGGACAGAGCAAGTGGTTTCTCAGCCCCTAATATAGTTGAAGCAGGCGAGTTTTGGGGAGACGGCCAGAATTTCAAATGTCCTGGCAAAGACATTTGCTAACATTTCCAGCCCTAACAATTATTACTTACAATTTCAACAAGTCAGGAAAATACAAGAGCAGTGCCTCTTGAACTTCATGGATCCCTGTATGGATAATGAACCATACAATAAGCTCTTTTCCATTCATGAACTTCGAAGTGCTCTAAAAAGATGTGGATCCACCGCACCTGGTCCTGATGGTATCTCTTATGATATGATCAGGAATATGCATTCAACACTCATTTTACATCTTTTCGATATATTTAACTATATCTGGATTAAGGGCTGTTTCCCTTCCAATTGGAAGGAAGCAATCATACTTCTCCTTCGTAAACCAGGAAAGGAATGGGCACTTCCGACCCACTATCGCCCAATTACCCTTACTTGTTCCCCATGCAAGCTTTGTGAAAGGATGGTGAATGCCAGGTTGGTATGGTTTCTGGAGAAACACAATCTTATTTTTCCCTCACAGTCCGGTTTTAGAAAGAAACAATTCACCACAGACCTGCTGGTCAGGCTGGAGGATTGCATTCGACAAGCTTTCTCAAAGAGACAACACTCCATTGCTGTCGTTTTTGATATAAAAAAACATATGATACCACCTGGAGGTATGGTATCCTGAAGCAACTATATGACTGAGGTTTCAAAGGCCATCTTCCTAGGTTCATACAACAATTTCTTGCTGGACGCACGTTCCGTGTTAGCGTAGGAAATGTCATATGAGAGCCTGTTGATTAGATAGACAGCGTGCCACAGAGAAGCATTTTGAGCGTCACCTGCTTCTCGGTGGTTATCAACATCATTTTTACTGATCTTTCGAATGAGTAAACCTTGCCTTGCAGCAAAGTTCAAACAATAGTCTCTGGATAATGACTATTACGGGAGGGAACTTAAATCTTATTTCGAGTAACACGAATCAAGATTGAGCGCGCTTCGTTCGAGGAGCGGGGGAAGCGGGTCGAGGTAGACTCACGTGAATTAACGAGCATACTGGGATCTTGAGGAATTCTGCGACAATTTTGCAGATTCCAACTGGACGCGAATAGCGGGTATCGACGGGGGACAGAGGATACTTACGGGGCAGGGAGGACGGCGGGTACTCCGCGGATACTTTGCCGACACTTACGGGGCAAGGAGGACGGCGGGTACTCGGCAGATACTGTCTTCCAATTTTTACGCCGGAGGATTTATAGGGGCCGAATGGTGGTTTCCCCCCTCCGTCCGAAGTCAGGGTTCTAGGGCCAGACGCATGACAGACGAGAATAGACTCGGCCTTTTAGTGCGAACGCGAGAAGGTGATGTACCCTTTAAAGGAAATTTGGCGAGCCTGGCGGATGGTACGCTGTCGTACTGCTGGCTCGTCTATGAGCATACTTTGTCCGATTTCAGATGGGACCCGCTGGGCTCTCACACTTGTCGCAGTTTTCTGTGATTGCTGCATTTCAGGTCATCGTAGCGTCTCATAATTTCGCACCTCTATTTGCGCAGACGAAAAGGGTCGTCCAGGTGTCTGTTGTCTCTCTCTCTCTATTGAAGGGGCAGGCGGTGCATATTTTCCTCTCTCTCTGTGATCTCTGAAAGAATTTCTAATAATAATGCTATCTTTTCTGTTATAATCGCAGAGGAGAAAAGCGGTCGTGATTTTTATATATATGGATTTACATTTTCTCTATGATTTATAAGTAAATTAAATAAGTATATTTTTGTCAAAATATATTTTACTTTTAATATGATTTATGAATAAGCTTTCTACAAAATTGCACTCTTCTTACTAAAATTTTTCTAAGTCAGTGATGTTTTGAGACTTGCATGAACATAGATCTTCAGTTCATGCTATATATTTTCAATCGGGTTGAGATCTGCAGTATGTGTTGGCCGTTTAATCCGTTAAGTTTAGTTCTCTTTCACAATCACTAAACCAATTTCTTTGTTCGTTTAATATAGTTATACTGTTGTTGTGTGTTGAATTTCTCTTTTCTCGTTCTGTTAATTTAATGGGCTGTAGCAATGCTGTTGCATAGAACTTCGACAATATCCTAAAAGATCCATTTCCATGTTTCACTAAGAAACAGATTTTTGGGAAACTTACCTTACATATTTTATGTCAAATATTCCTCACATCATTGTTTCCAATTAGTCCAATCTTAGTTTCATTTGACTATAGAAGATGGTTTCAGAAATTAAAATCGTTGGATAGACCATGTCGGGCTTTCACATTAATGTATTTCAATTAATGTATCTTACTCGGATGATGTCCATGCATTTCCGTTTAATCCAACATATTGGATATTTTTAGCATAGAACCCTTCCTCCATTAGCTGGTTGCACATCTCCATCTAGTAATGCTTAGATTATATTATTCTTTCACAGATCTTTGGGTCCTCTGAACCGTCCATGGTGGAATTTTCCTAGGACGACAAGAACGAGGTAGATTTTCATTTCTCTGCAATTCTGAAAAGTTTTATTATGCTCTGCTATCTACATTTTTATTTGGAAATCTTCTACCTCCTTTTATTTCTTAATATCGTAATTATTATCTCTTTTATGTTGCAAAACTTCACTCCTATTCGCCATGATGATTGCTTGTAGAAAAGAACTTTAGAAGTTTCGAAAGAAAATGCAGGTAGAACGTACCATACAATTCCTGACTAGTCCAACTTATATATATATATATATATATATATATATATATATATATATATATATATATATATAGAAGGGGAGACATAAATTACTGTATAATAGTTTAAACCATATAAATCAAAGATTTGTATACTTGTAAAAATAATATGGTATGAATAATTTGGGGTTGCGAATTTTCGTTAAAATTTTAGTACTCTTATAATGAAATCTTTTGGTATTAATTAGGTAGGGAAAAGAATACTTTGCGAGCAAGTTTATATTCTCAAGATTACACCAAGTTTACTTACATTTACCTAATTGTCGAGGAACGACACGGTGGTGTCACGCTCTATACAGAGTCGGGCCCACGGGTATTCAACAAGGCCGGCAAGCCCCGACTAAGCCATCTTAGAAGCCTATGATCAAGTACCCGAGACCTATAGACAAAAATTTCGAAGCCTTCAGAAGGAGAAGAAACAGACGTATCTGGAGTTTGCGAAGGAGAAAGAAAGGCTACTCAATGTTTGGCTCAGGGCTAGCAAGGTTTCAACTTTTGAAGAATTCCGTCAACTGATGGTGCTTGAGGAAATTCTCCGTAAAGTCCCATATTCCCTTAAGTTATACTTGTAAGAGAGAGAGAGGTTAACACTGTAAACAAGGCTGCCACTCTAGCTGAAAACTATAGATTGACTCATAGTAATTTTAATTCCAGACAAAAGCAGAAGGGAACCGGTCCCTCCAGTTCATATAGTAGCCGTTTCCAGGGTGGAGGAGAACCACGGTATTAAGGTGGTGGATATGGTTCTGGTGGCTCTCAGACATCCACTTGGACTGCACCAGGGAGTATCGGTAAGACTCTAACCCCTACCTTATCCAAATCCACTACCACATGTGCATATTGTAAGCAACTAGGACATCATATCAGGGATTGTCCCAAGCTTATAGGCAAGGAGAGACGTCCAGAACAAGTTCTAGCTACTTCTAGCATTCCTACCTCATTGCCTAGTAGTGAACCAGCTACTTCTAATTCTAAGCAGACTCTACTGAGTGCCTGTCCTAATAAATCTAAGGTAACTCAAGACAGAGTTGTAGCTGGTAGTGACCCTTCTAGCTGTGTTAGTGATTCTAGTGATCAGTTTCAACCATTTCGCTCTGTAGGGACAGTTTCCTCTTCTGATTTATCCACTAAGTATCCCATTCAAATTCTTAGAGACACAGGAGCCTATCACAGCCTCATGTTAAAGGGTATGTTGCCTGAGTTAGAAGATTGTTATTCGGGTCAAAGTGTTCTCATTCAAGGCGTTAGTGAGTGTGTTGCTGTCCCTCTGGCTAGGGTTTACCTGAGCACTGATTTAATCAGTGGGTACTTCACTGTGGGAGTTCAAGAGTCGCTGCCTGTGCAAGGTGTCAACTTTTTGTTAGGGAATGATATTGCAGGTCTTAAAGTGGTGCCTGATCCTATAGTAGCTTTATCTTCCTCATCCAGTAACAATACAGAGCAATTGAAGAAGGATTATCCTCGCTTGTTCCCTTCTTGTGTAGTAACAAGGAGTATGACTGCGCGACAAAGTAAGCCTAATTATAGCACAGATTCTGATGATATTGATATCGATGTTTCTTACTTGTTTTCTGATAATGACTCTCCTCAGGTGTTAGTTCCACAGAGGAACTGATTAATATACCCATTGATCGTGACACTCTCAAAGAAGCTCAAGTACAAGACTCTACCTTAGCACTTTTCTTTCACAGGACAGTGAAGGATTCTGATGTTTCCAGGTTTCCTCTCTGTTTTCATGTTAGGAATAGTATCCTGATGAGGAAGTATAGACCTCCTAACGTACCTGCTAATGAAACATGGCATGAATGCCATCAAGTTGTAATACCTGTGAAATTCCGCTCACTTATTCTGTCAGTAGCCCATGATAACAGTGGTGGATTTAGGTGCTAACAAAACCTACCATAAGATTTGTAGAGACTACTTCTTGCCTAAAATGAAACAGTCTGTTGCCTACTATTGTAAAACCTGTCATGAATGTCAAATGGCTGGAAAACATAATCAGCCAATCCCACCAGCACCTTTGACTCTTATTCCTGTCACAGGTGAGCCATTCAGTAAGGTCATTATAGACTATGTTTGTCCCTTGCCTAAGACTCGTAGTGGCAATGAGTATTTGCTAACCGTTATGTGTTCCACTACCAGGCATCCTGAAGTTTCCTTTAAGACGAATAACTTCCAAGAATGTTGTTAAAGCCTTATGCATGTATTTTACTCAGTATGGAATTCCTCGGGTGGTACAGTCAGATCTTGGTAGCAATTTTACTTCTAACCATTTCAAACAGACCATGGATGAGTTGGCAGTTCACTAGTACCACTCCACTGCCTGTAGACCCGAGTCGCAGGGTGCATTGGAACATCTGCATCAAACCCTAAAGTCTATGTTGACTAAGTATTGTATGAAATATAATGCAGACTGGGAGGAACGTATCCATTTTGTGTTATATGCTGAAAGGAGTCGTGTGCAGGATTCCCTTGGGTTCTCCTCATTTGAATTGGTTTATGGACATGAAGTTAGAGGTCCCCTTAAAGTTCTCAAGGAATCATGGTTAGGTGATCCCCCTAATAAGCCTCTCCTTACCCATGTACATCAATTCAAACAACGATTAAAGTCTGCTGTGAATCATGCCATGAGTAACTTGAAAGATGCCCAAATTAAGATGAAAGACAATTTTAACAAGAAGGCTATTTCTAGAGAATTTAAACTAGAAGATTATGTGTTTGCATTTTTGCCCATTCGTAAGAGGCCCTTACAAAGTAAATTTCATGGACCTTATGTTATCAAAGAAACAGGTGATGTGAATTATGTAATCAAATCTCCTGATAGGAGAAAGTCAGAGAGGTTGATCCATGTGAATCATCTTAAGCCTTATCATGTAAGAAGTTCAGATAATGACTTCCTTGTGACTAATGGGACTATTGTGCCTAATCCTGTAAATTCCAATAAGCAGGATGACATCCCCTTGCCTTCTGACAATAAACTTCAGAACTCTGATATCATGTTTAATCTGAGCTTAAAATTCCAGCACTTGCCGTCTGACATGTATCGCGATTTGGTGACGTTGTTCTCTGAGTATCCACAGCTGTTCAGTGACATTCCTTAACGGTGTCCATTGGCGGAGCATGATGTGGTACTGGTGGATGGTGCTCGACCCATTAAGCAGCATCCTTATCGAGTCGGCCCATGGAAGAGGGATGCCATAAAGAAGGAGGTGCTATTCCTGTTGGAAAATGGTCTGGCCGAGAAGAGTGATAGCGATTGGGCTTCTCCTTGTCTGTTGGTAAACAAGCCTGACGGATCCTAACGCTTATGTACGGACTATCGCCAGGTCCACCAACTCACTTACCAAGATTGTTACCCACTCCCTCGCATAGATGACCTAATAGACCAGTTGGGAGACGCAAAGTTCATCACCAAGGTTGATCTCTTACGTGGCTATTACCAAGTCCAGTTGACAGTGTCAAGAGGCATTTTCCAAGATCCGTGCCTTTCTTACAAACGCCCCCATTCTGAAGTCTCCCCGGTATGATCGGCCAATCATCCTTCAGGTCGACACTAGCGATGCTGGGGTGGGTGCAGTGTTATTGCAACATAGCGATCATGCATTGCATCCAGTATGTTATTCTTCTTGTATGTTTAAGCCCTATCAAAAAAATTACAGTACTATTGAAAAAGAATGTTATGCTTTATTATTTGCCATAGACAAATTCAATGTATAAATAAATGGTTCAGGGCTTCCTATTGATGTCTATACTGACCATAATCCACTCAAATTCCTACATAAGATAAAAAATTCTAACCAACGTCTAATGAGATGGTCTTTAGCATTGCCACCATAGAAGAAAAATATTCATGACATAAATGGAAAAAATAATATTATTGCAGATATGCTATCCAGAAATTGAGTTCAGTTAATTCTTAAGTTTAAGTTAGATTTAGTTATTTGATTTATTGCATTTCACTTATAAATCTCTCAATGGGGGAGGTGTTATGTATACTAATAGTTAAAACGATTCATTATGTAAATTTATGTAATTGTAATGTATATATTTATGTAATTGTGTATATATTTGTAATGTTTAATATATTTATTTGTAATGTATATGTAATATCGAAACGACAATCTCCAACTCCTTTAGTGATTACCCATAATACAACCAACTAACCTCCTCCCACACAACTAACTTGCTACCAATACTTATTTAAGTTTAAAGTTCACCAATTTTAGGCAGTTCACCTCCAACCACTTAACGCGCTCTTACTGGAATTGATTTGCTCTAGATTTTGTGTAACTATTCAATTAATGTGCTCTATTGTTTTGTGTGATTATTCAGTGCACTACTACTGCAACGTAAGTCTCTTATAGTTGTCAAGTTTGGCGCCTATGTACCTTAGACCTCTCTCTCAACGTGTGATAAGTACTATTAAAATATTTTTTGTACGTATTGTATAAACTGTAAATATATTCATGTTTCTCCAAACCTCATATATTCATTTATAACCTTAATATATTAATTTTCTATTTCTTTGTTTTGCCTTACCAATACTAGGCTATGCTATATATAATTTGAACTCTGATTTAAGCTATTAATGTAACTTATCATTGTTACTTAACTGTCTGACACATTTGGGGTTTCTTAAGGTTGGCATAAAGTGCAGCTTAGCCTATAATATGCGTTCTAGAACCTCGTGTCATAACGAGGTTCTTATTAATTTTCTTTAGTGTTGTGGGACTTAACCCTGCCCGTAACACACTACACCCACCGCAACGTAACCACTGACATTTGGTTCACTTCTGTACCCCTTATCATGGACCTGGCATATAACTGTGGCATGACACTTGTGGGAAAAGTGAGGGGAAATTAGAAAAAAGTGCCGAATGTCATAAAAGATAAGACCAACCGGTTGCCAGGTAGTACTGCCTTCCTCTTCACAAAGGACTTAATGCTGGAGTCTCACTTCCCCCTCAAAAAATCATCGAAGAAGAATGTCCTCCTGATGTCTTCAATGCACAGGCTGCCAACTGTGCTTAACAACGGGAAGCCAGAGGTGATTCAGTATTATAATGAAACTAAAGGAAGTGTTGATACTTTTGACATGATGTGCGCACAATACAGCTGCAGCAGGAAGACAAAAAGGTGGCCACTGTGTGTCTTCTTTGGAATCCTAAATGCTGCCAGTATCAATTCATTTATCATATATACAGAGCACGAAGAGGGCAGGAGGCAGCATTATGAAAAGAAAAAAGTACATGCAGCAGTTGGCATTGCACTTGATCACTCCTTCAGTTGAGGAGCACATGAATGCACCTACGCAGCACCGGCAGGTCAAGCTGCTTATACGCCAGGTGTGCTCAATCAACCCCGTTTCCGCTGCCTCTGGTGGAGGACCCTCTGCAGCTAAGATGAAGGAGCCCATGGTCCAATGCTCCTTGTACCAGTCAAAAGCTGACAGGAAGACCCGCTTCAGATGTCAAGCTTGCCGCCAACCTGTCTGCATGATGCATTATTACCCAATCTGCAGTCACTGTGTCTAAGGTAAATTTCATGGAATACTGATATAAATCGTTGTTTTCTTGTTTATAAGAGATAATATGCAGTAAAAAAGTTATTTTGGGAGAAAATGTTGTGAAAGATGAAGTTATATTTGGAGAAAATATTGTGTCAAAAAGAAAAGGTAATTTTTTGCCTGTTTTCCTACAGATTGTGCATAGTGTTTTTTGAGACCCCACGCCCCTCTATCGACTGCATTTGGACCTGGGGTAAGTTATAATGGTCCAGGGTTCTACCTGAAAGCTTTGATTTTGTTGCTATATATATATAAAGTATGTATTAGTTTAGTGAGTTTCTTAGGCTTAAAAGTAATATTAGGGAAGAAAAAGGTAGAATTTCGTACACTAAAACCTCGTAAGAGGCGCGGCGATTTGCCATCCTGGCCGCCGTGCTAACGGGATCAAGCGCTCCGTCCAGCCCCAGCTTAGCCTCAGTTCCTTCCTTCAGATAGCTTGTATTTCTGCCCTACCTCGTCGCTTTTCATACAACATCTCCCACAACATTCTCTGGTCAGCCTCTAATTTCACAGGGTAGATGCTGACCTTCTTCTCAACCCAACCGTCCCGGATCGGGGCTGAGGGGGGAGGGGTCAATGTTCCCTAACCCCTGAGCTCCGGTTCAAGATGGATTTTTTTTAACAACCTGCTTCATCCCCACCCATACCTTTCTCATATCCCTTTCATCCTCAATTCACTGTCTATCCTTGATTTTACGCCGTGTCTAAGGTGGAGCCGCCATGCCGATGGACTGCCAGGCCACCAGGCGGGAGGGGTGGTCCCAAATGGCGGCGCCTGGCTCTGCCGGGCACTGTAAGCACCTCTTAAAGTGCGGGCTACTGCAAGAGGTGATGCGCGATTGCATCCCGTGTAAAAAAGAGGGTCACCATGCCCAATGATGACTATAAAAAAAACACCCCCCCCAACTACCCCTGTAACATCAACGGAGCCGCCCTCGGGCAGCTCCACGAAAAAAATGGAGGAACTCCCCCCTTGTGCTTGCGCAGGGGACCCTCCATAACTCTTAAACCGGAGAGGAGGCTTACTCCTCTCCTAAGCCTACGGGTGTAGGGGACTCCCCCTCACCCCCTTCTGTGGAGGTGCTTTCGGGCACCTCCCTATTTCCAGGGGCAGTCACTCCTTTTCTTTCTAAGGGGACTTCCAAGAAAGCCAGCAGGCAGCCCATTGCCAACCGCCCCTCGTGTAAGCGGCTCGGTAGGGCAAACCCCCTTAGGGGGGAGAGGGAAGCCAAGCCCCTTCGGTCGCTTCCCTCAAAAGACTTGCTGGCAATAATTTTAAACCTTGCCGGGGTCGAGGCCTGTGCCTTCCCACACAAGACTGGCGACACTGCCAAGGGGACCTGCGATGTCCTGGGAGGGGATGGCCAACTGGAGGCCCATCCTGTGATAGACATGGTCCTTGAAGAAACCCAGCCTCAGAGGGTAGGGCCTTCCATGGGGGGGGGGGAATCGGGCTCGGCGCCAAACACCGAACCCAAATCCGCCCCTATCCAAGGTCCTCCTCAAAAAGTTAGGGTTTCTGAGGCAGTACAAGGAGGGGAGGGATCTCCTCCGACCGGTGCCCCTGCGACCACCAGGACCTTCTCCATTTCGGAGAAGGACCTGGCTGAGGCTGGTCCATCTGTCCTAGGGGCTTCTGCCGGCGGAGGTGAGAAGCGGGTTCATTCCCCGCCCTCCTCTCCAAAAAAGAAAAAGACTAAGCCCAAAAAGACAAAGAAGACTCGGGGCTCCTCTCCATCCGCAGGGGCTGAGGGGACTGGTGGGTCTGCTGCCACTCTGGCAAGCGACCAAGCCGAGATCGGCACATACGGCCCACCTGCCCCCCCCCCCCGGTTGCGGAGCCCCTGACTAAGACCAAAAACGCACAGGGCGGAGCCTCGATGACATCGGGGCCCCCTCATTCAGAGGTTACCTGGCGTTTTCGAGCTCACTGGCTTCAAATGCTTCATCGTCATTCGATCCACTGATGGCAGCATGTTAGCCAAGGGCAACATGATGCATCAGAGTAGAGGATTAGCTAGTGTAATTGGCAGAGAGCCGAAGGTGACCCGTTTCTCGGACGGGAGCCTTCTGGCGAATGCGGTGAATCCCGCCGAGGCGGCCAAGATAAGTGCTCTTCGGACACTTCATGGCACCCCGGTGAGTGTGACACCGCACTCTACCATGAACTTTGTGAAAGGAGTAGTTAATGCGAGATAACTCGTTGACTACTCCATAAAGGACATCACCTTAGAGCTGGCCGACCATGTGGCGGTCAAGGTCGAACGTGTGATGAGAAAACAGGGAGGGGCCTCGAGACCCACCCTTACACTCCTTGTCACGTTCGACTGTGACAAGCTCCCCGAGTCGGTGCGTGCCGGTTAGTACCGCTACCGCGTGAAGGCATTCGTGCCACTGCCGCGGCGGTGCTATTACTGTCACCGCTTCGGCTATACGAATCGTTCTTGTATCCGTGCAAAGACGGGGTCACCCGAAGTTTGTGTAAATGGCTCCAAGGCCGCACACGATAAGTCCAAATCGTGTGTGGCCAAGTGTGTCAATTGCGGAGAGCCGAACCCACCCCGCTTCTTCTAAACAATGGGGTGCATATCTCCTTGAGAAAGAAATCCTGGCCATTCAGGCCCAGGATCGACTCTCGTTCCGCAAAGCTAAGGACTTGGTCCTGGCGCGACCTGCTCTTCCTGGAACGTCATATGCCTCAATAGTTAGAAAGACACTCTCTGCTCCTGGCCCATCCACGTCAACGAGCACGGTTGTTTCCGCGCCCATTCGAAGCCCTTCTGCGAGCTCTACTCAACCCGGGCGCTCCCCTGGTAAAGCTGGCGGCATAAAGGGTTCACACCCAGCCCCGGATAAAACCAGTGCTTCCCCCTCTTCCCCCAGCTTGACCGTTTCCCGTAAGGCGAAACGGCCACGCGCCTCCACCGAGTCGTAAGAATCACAGGAGGCAACACCCCTAAAGATGGTCGCTAGGCCATCTTCCGGGGTTCCTAAAGCTGTCCCCCGAAAGGAGGACATCAACAAAGGAGCTTCGGCTCCTTTGCCCACGCCTAGTGGTGGAGCGAGTGGCTCGGAGACGGTGGTTCCTCGAAAAGAGGCCCCCGGCCTCCGAAGCCGCAACGCCCGCCTAAGGTTTTGAGGCGGAGGGAGGAAAAGACTCGCATGGCGAGCCCTACCTCCCCCAATAAGTGCTCGTAGTCGACAGCGCCTTCAGCGCTTTGTCCGGCCAACAGCGCCGGGGGTTCTGCCACCGAGAAGCGTACGGCCATTCCCGTGAGGGTCTTCTGTTCGAGGAGGGCCCCCGCGTTTCCTCCGAGCTAGGCCTGGAGGGCGTATTCCTTCAATAGAATTGCCGTGGACTCCGGGCCAACTGGGAGGAGCTGCGGAGGCTCGTCTCGTCCCGTTCCCCGTTAGCTATCTTTTTGCAGGAGACCATGCTAGGCGCGTGCCCCCTGCCCGCCCTCCTGGGGTATAAGGGTCTTGCAACCCCACCACCGCGGGATGGCCGGGCTGGGGGGATGCGCGGTTTACACCCGGCATGATGTCTCCATTCTTCCTTTCTCTTTAGATACCTCCTCTTAGTCAGAGGCTGTGCAGCTGCACCTGGATAGGAGGTATACTATCATTTCTGCGTACATTCCACCGTCAGCTGACTTCGACTCGGGGGACTTCCGCCGCGTCGTGGCATGGTTGCCGAGGCCCTTTCTCTTGCTTGGAGATCTGAACTGCAGGCATCCTCTCTAGGGAGATTACTCAATAAATCCCAGGGGACAATTCCTTGCCGATCTGTTCGAAGAGCTTGAGATGGGTGTCCTAAACGTGGATGAGTTTACGCATCACTGTCCGAGAACCGCTTCATTTTCTGGCCTTGATCTATATTTGTGCTCATCGGATGCACAGCCTGATTTTGATTGTGGGGTGGTCGATGTCCTCCATGGTAGTGATCACTTTCCCATTCAAATATCATTTTCGGGTCAACTGCCGCCTGAGAACCCACCTCGGTGGTGCTTGGCGCGGGCGCGGTGGCGGTGGCGGTGGCCTGCATTTCAGGAAATGACTGAATTCTCTATCTCAGTCGAGGAATTTAGGTCGGTAGATGAGGCCGTTGAGTTCTTCTCTGGCAACCTCATCGCCCTGGGCCTGACTACTATTCCTAGGACGTCTGGCCGTTTTGCACGCCGACCACTCCCATGGTCGTCGGCCGAGTGTGTGACGGCCCTCAAACAGAAGCGTTATTCCTACATGCGCTATAAGCACCGCCCGAACGATTTCACTGTCGCTGAATTTCGTCGGGCTAGGGCTAGGTTCCGGTATATTTCAAAGCACGCCCGCCGCTCTTCTTGGCGGGCATACGTGTCTTCACTTAACGGGAAAGACCCCTTTAGCAGAGGTGTGGAGGCGAGTCAAAAGGATTCGGGGCAAGTTCTCGCAGGACCCCCTTCCCCCTCCCGTTCTCCAGGAGAATGGGACCGCAATCTCGGACCCCGCGTCCGTGGCGGAATCCTTCGCGTCCACTTTTTCCGCATTCTCTAGCCGGGATGCTGCTCCGCCAGCATTCAATGCACATCGTGATGTCGCGGAAGGCCGCCGGCTGGACTTTATCTCCAGAGGCGGAGAACCCTTCAACGACAAGTTTTCTGTGAGTGAGTTGCGCTCCACTCTCGCTTCGTGCGCGGACACCACCCATGGTCGGTACGATGTCTCATGCGCCATGCTTCGACACCTGGGTGAGCGAGGCATGGCCATTCTGTTAGATTTGTTCAACAAGATCTGGGTGGAGGGTCTTCTCCCAGACTCCTGGCGAATCGCTACTGTGCTCGCCTTTAGCAAACCGGGGCAGAGATCACTTTACTCCGACCGGTTTCCGCCCAATCTCTCTAACCTCTTGCGTGTGCAAGTTGATGGAGAAATTGGTAAATGTTAGATTAGCCTTTTTCCTGGACAGCGGAGGCCATCTGTCTTCTGCACAGTGCGGCTTCCGCAAGTTCCTCTTGACGTCGGATGCTCTGCTCCGACTGGAAAATGCCGTCTGCGAGGCTTTCCTCCGTAGACAGCACTACGCCACGGTGTTTTTCGATCTGGAGAAGGCCTATGATACCTCGTGGCGATACGGTATCATGGAGACTCTCCACACGATGGGGGCAAGGGGACGCCTCCCAATGTTTATATCTGAATTTTTGCGAGATCGTCGATTCCGCGTACGGATGGGGGAAGCCCTCTCCGGCCCAAAGGAGCAGGAAGAGGGTGTCCCACAGGAAAGTGTCCTCAGTGTCGCACTTTTTGACCTGAGCATCAACGGCATCACCTCGGTGCTGCCGAAAGATGTTCTCACTACGCTCTACGTGGATGACCTTTCGATCTCTTTTGGCGCGGCCCAGATACCAACTCTGGAGCGTCGACTCCAACAAGCATTGAACCGCGTCTCTCGCTATGGTGGTGCACTTCTGCCGCCATCCACGGCTTTACCCCGACCTAGATTTGTTTCTCAATAGGGTGCGCCTGGATGTTGTGGAATCGCACCGTTTCCTTGGTTTTGTATTCGACCGACGCCTCACCTGGGAGGCTCATATTCGCAGCCTTAGGGTCTCTTGTACCCGCGCCATGGACATTCTCCGTTCCGTGACGTTCAGCGCTTGGGGCGCTGATAGGGCTACTGCCCTACTTTTTAATCGATCCTTCGTTCGCTCGAAGCTCGACTACGGATGCGAGTTTTATGCATCCGCAGCCGAGCGTTTATTGCGGAAAGTAGATTCGATCCACCATACCGGCCTTCGCCTTGCGGCCGGTGCCTTTCGCACTTTCCCTATTCAGAGCATGTTGGTCGATGCTGGGGAGATGCCACTCGCTCTGCGCCGCGTGCAGTGCATCACTCGCCTGTAAGCGCGAGCCCGGCGCCTCCCTCAGTCGCCAACAGCTCTCACTGCATCCGTAGCTGATCTCGATGGTGCCTATGCCGCCGAGAGACGCCAGTCATACCCTAAGTCCTTTGGGTTTAGGGCCAGGAAACTCCTTCGAGAGGTAGATATAGCTCTCGGGCCGGTGGCGCCCCTGGTTCTGCCCAGGACGCTACCCTGGAGGGTACCACATTTGGCTATTTGTCGCCACGCCTCTGCTCCCAAAGCTTGTACGGCGCCGGGAGTATTGCGTTCGACCTTTTTAGAGCACACCTCGTGTCATGCTGGAACCGTGCCAGTGTATACGAATGGCTCCATGTCCCAAGAGGGGGTCAGCTTCCACGCTGTATCCCCTCTGTTTGAAGTCAGCGGGGCTCTGCCAGGCGCTGTGTCTTTCTTCACGGCCGAGCTGGTGGCAATACACAACTCGGTACGGGAGATTACACGACGTGCCCGGTTCGGAGACCAGATTGTGATTTATAGCGACTCACAAAGCGCCCTGAGTGCTCTCGGGGCATTGGTATCTCCGCATCCCCTGGTTTGCGATATCCGTGACGCCACGGCTATTTCGAGCCGGGCAGTTGTCGAGATTATCTTCTGCTGGGTTCCTGGACATGTAAGAATTGCGGGGAATGAGCGCGCCGATGAGGGCGCCAAAGAGTCCGCGAGGACTCTGCGCTTGGACCAGCGTTTCGCTCTTCCTCACACGAATACGGGCAGCTCTTCGGACTGCTTGGCAATGAAGATGGGAGACGGTCGAAGGGAACTTAAAGTTGCGTGCCATTGCGCCGCGACTTTTTCCATGGACCTATTCCCAAATGCCGCGACGGCTTCAGGTCGATTTCTGTCGTCTCCGAATCAAACACACTCGTGTGACGCATCGCTATTTGATGGAGCGCTCGCCTGCGCCCTATTGCGACGACTGCGTCGTACCCCAGACTGTTCGGCACATTCTTGTCGAATGTCCCAGTTTGGGTGATCTTCGCGCACGTTACCTCTCCCGGTACCGGGATGGGCGGGTTCGCTACCGCCTGTCCCTTGTAGTCGGGACGAGTGCGTGCACATTGACTGGTGGACTTGTTGCCTTTTGGGGGGGGAGGCCGGCCTTCTCCCTTTCATTTAACTAGGTTTAGTTGTTGTTTTTTTTATTGTTTTGTTATTGTTATTTCTTTTTATTGTTGTTTCATGTTCAAATTTTTTAAAGTAGCCTAGAACTAGGCTGTTTGTTTACGGCGACTTATGACTAAGTGGGCAGTCGCCAGATAGCCACTTAAAAAAAAAAAAATCGTACACTAAAAATAGGCCTCCTTCTACCTCTTCCCTACAGTCTACGGAAGTTTTGGGTGATAGCAACCCCCTGGCAGTCGAGAGAACATTCCTGGAAAGGGCTAGGACCAGTTTGGGAAAAATCGGCGACGCCGTTTTTTATTGTTGAATTTTATTTGTGGAAAATGTTTTTTTGATGAAAAATCTATTTTTTACATTTTTTAGGATATTATCAACCTCATTTGTAAGTAATTAAGATATAATCATGCTAAAGCAAGTAAGTATGTCAGAATTTACTGTCTATAACCTCTTTTTAATATATATTTAAGATTAATGACTTTTTTAATTTCCAAAATCGGTTATGATACACCCATGTTTACTTGAATCAGAACAGGGAAAGATGTTTAGTGTTCTAGGGTTAAATAAAATATGTAAAAAGAAAAGGTAATTGAAGAATATTTAATAGACATAAATAAGAGAAATAAAAGTTTGCAGCATGAAACTAGTATAATACATACCTCCTAAACTAAATGGAATGGCATTAAAACTACGAGTACAAACTTTTTGCCGACTGTGCAAAAACTCAAACAAATTAGGAATTAGATGATATATTTATTACTAATTTACAGTAACTTTAAATAATTGTAAATAAAAGAGAAATACCGATCAGCTACAAATAGGGAAGTAGGTGGGCAAGGAGAGGTACCGTTAAGGTAGAAAGGGTAAACTAAACAAAATTTCGTCGAATTAAGACATATATTTAAATGACTGAAATCGAAAATAATATTCATTAGATTTTATAAATGCTACTTAACTAAAAATGATGACAATCATTAATAACATATATTGCACTTTTATTTGACAGCCCAAGTAAACACGATATTAATATTTTTAAAACCAAAAATAGATGTTGGGAAAATATATACATAAATTTTGCAATCCCATCATTTTATATTTGGGTTATTGACCAGACTTTTGTTGGCATGTTTATGATATAATTACTGATGAAACAAATGATGTAGAAGATATCAATTCATAGTAAAAATTCGTTTCAACACTTACGATTTTATACTTTTCAAAGAAATAAACGTTTTTAATTTTAAAAATAATGCTCACGGATGCCATTTTTAACTTTCGGAACTTAATAATAACGTAGCTAATTTTATCGAAAATATATTGCTACTTTGCTAACTTAGAATCTTTCTGCGTAATTTTCGACCTAGCTCCTTCATCTTTTGCCTTGATTCAATCACCAAGACCTGGGCTTTTGAGATGTAGAGGCTATTTGCGCATGCGTCATATGGCGATATTCAACCAATTCCATGTTTTTTTAGATCTGCAGGCGCTTTTCACATGCATCATTTGCCAATGAACCAATAACAGTTCGTTTTACATTCCAATGTATTTCTTAATTTATATGGTATAATGACGTGCAGCGGATGTGGTAGTTCGAGATTAAAGGATTTGAAAGGGCGAAAAACCAATTACAGATTTTCCGTTAGTGCATTTAAGAGCACATGGGTTTCTAATGCCCGCATTCGAACAAGTGCGAGCCTTTTATTTATGTGTTTTCTGCCAAAAGCTTTGATTCAAACTAGAGTCCTAACTAATTTAGCAATCGACTTTTGCCTTAACCTAAAGGTAGGCTTTCTAATTAGGAATATTACAAGTTTTTTTTTAATTTCCAGGATTGGGGAGGGAGGTATGTTAATTTCTAGCGAAAATAGCTTAAAGTAAGTGGAGTTTTTCTTAAATTACCGGATTAGGTCCGGTCTGGTTCTAGGTCTTTCAAAAGATTTTGATAATGTGTTTTTTTTTTATCCAGTTTTATCTGAAACTCGTTTTCGCTGGAGATGCATACTTTTCCTAGTATGGATTTCGGTCAATTATAGGAAAAGTGTGTTTTTCCGGGGAAAAAAGAGTGTCAGATCTGAAACGTACACGTAAAACTGCATGAGAAAAATGCATTTTCAAATTCATTTGCACAAATGTGTTAAAACGAAACTTTACCCAATATATTAACATAATATACCTGGATAAAAAAGAAGACTAGGTTTTCTCGATTATTTCATTAGATGTCTCGAAAGTTACAGTAACCGAAGAACTACTACTTTCTATATAACTTAAGTTTGAAGAGTTATAGTGTATAATAGAATTTTATAGAATGAGGTTCCTTCCTTTCTCCCCCAAAAAACAGAGAGGAAAGACATCAGTAAGTTTTATGGAAATGATGATTAAATTTTAAATTGGAAAATATTCGATTATGTGTTAAACTAAAATAAATATAGGTACCCATGTTTTGTCCCAAGTGATGCAAGGTAGGTTATATTCGTAACTTGGTTCGAGAAAAGAAAATAGAGGCTAAAATTGAAACCAAATATACAAATAAAATAACAAGTGAGGAAGCTGTTGGTTGCTAAAGTCTCTCTTGGAAAAAATCGATGTGTAAAAGGAAGAGCAAAGTTTGAGAAAGGATTTTAAAATAAATTAAACCAGTATTACTGCTAATTTTACATTTTTGCAGTGAAAATTTACTAATTGTTAAAAATAATACTTAACTTTTTCCTAAGGAAATCAAGCTAAATAAAAATATTATAAATTAGTATTCTCACAAAGAAAATCCTTCAACTAACTAGCTATTATTTTATTTTTTTAGCAAGTAAGAATCTAGAGTACATATTAGACTAATTCTTCTATCAAATTCCAAAGCACGAAAAAACTTCTATGCCACCTTCACACCACGAAGGGATGATTTTAAAAAAATGTATTAGTTTTCCATATGCTCCAGCCTTGGCTCCTATAAAATCATATGCCAATGGAAATAACATAAATATTACATTTAAATATTCCAATACCATTCGAAAATTCCTGACTATACTGCGCCCAATCAACCTCGATGCTTAAGTTTACATTATACCATGCTATAATTGCAAATTAACGTACATCGGAGAGTCAGGCCGCTGTAATAAGAGGATGAAAGAACATTTAGATGATATCATAAAGTGAACGAATTCACCAAGTCTCTTACGCACATGCAAACGCACGACCATAGAATTGATTTTAACCATGTAAAAATCATTTATAAATCAAATAATTATATTGAGAGGAGAATTTCGGAATCCATCATCATCAACAAAGTTGATAATTTCAATTTATCTGAAGGGAAATACAAATTTAACAAATATATAACGAATAGAGCTGCTAATCGTATTTATAATCCCCCGGACGCAATGCGTTTTGGAGATTAGCAACTCTCCAGATTGTTCCTGTTCCATTTTATTTTGTTTAGAGTGTCATTCACGCCAGATTTACTAGAGTATATTTTTTCCAGATTGTTTCCTGCTGTTTCATTTTGTTTCGGAAGTGTCCTAACTTATATATTCTGTGCTCCTTGCCTAGCGTCTTCATTATTAGTTGAAAATGGCATGTTGCTGAAACTAGTCAGATAGTTATAAATGAAATCTTGATTCAAATATTGTGGTTTACCCTCATCTTCCACTGATATACTTCACGCCAATGTGATATCCTCCATTATATATATATATATATATATATATATATATATATATATATATATATATATATATATATATATATATATATATATATATATATATATAAACCACTCAACAAAATGAATTAATATGAAATCGAAAACTTAGGAGAAGCGAAGATAAATACAAAATAAGATCATTAAATCATGTAAATTCAAAAGACTAAAGGTTTACAAGAGGATTAAAATACCGCCTAGGCAATTAAAGAGGGAGAAAATCTTAACGAGAGATTAACCTCAGAGGTCAGGATCTAAAAACCAAGGTAGAATAAGTACAAATGTTCTAAAGACTTGACGCAAATGGAAATAGATACAGACAAAAACATAAGTCTACATATGTAGATGCACACAAAATAAAATTAAATTGTTTATTAAGATTAATATAAATATTTAGTCTCAAATTCCATGTTTCGACAATACATTGTGAATATAATTTAAAAAGTAACCATCAAGTATAAGGTTTCCATTTCATATTAATTTATTTTGTTGATTGATTTTTTGATTTTTTGTGGGCGTTCCCTCTCCTCTGTATCATCCTTATAAATATCACAACTTTCAATACTTCTGTTATTCCTTGATAAAGAACTCGAAATAAAGTTCCAAAGTACTTGAAATCGTCGTATTAATTTTCCATGTAGGCTTTATTGCATATTATATATTCATATATATATATATATATATGAAAACAGAAAAAGTACGCGTGCCTTCTTTGAGTGGTTGGTACGCAAGCTAGCACGCATCCACCCCAAACCTAAAAGCTAGATAACAGAATGTGTGAGAAGTGATACACAGAAACAAGAGAGAAGCGATTCTACTGGAGGTGACCCGAGAAAAGCAAAGAGAAATAAAAACAAAAGCACATCGCTAGGCAAGGACTCAATCCTCAGACCTCTCGCTATATAGACTAGTGGTCAACTGATTGAGATAATGGGATCAATAAGCCTGATAAAATATTTCACCAATTTAACTTTTGTGTTCCCACTATCAAAGACCACCGCCCAAATGAAAACTGATTGCTTTTCTCATGCTTACGTCCAGTAGACTTTTGATTATATATATAATAAAAACATCTGTATTTCTATCACAATATCTTCCAAACTTTTGCAAATGGTGTAATACATGGGCCCCCCAACCCTTTTGTATAAAAGGGCCACAGTAACATTCAAAATTTAGATGAGGGTTAGAATAATCCATACTCTCGAAGAAATCTCGGGTTTTATACTATTTACTATTATAGACATTGGGCAAGTTATTGCTGTATTGGTACTATTGTTATAAATAAAGTACAGGCTAAATAAAACGATAAAAAATATGTAATAGTAGTATTAATATTTAGTGTGCAAATAAAAACTGGATAAAGATAATCCTATTTAGCTCACCTTTAATGAGATATTTGATGCTGCATCTCATTTGCAAGTTTAGCAATGGTAGTTTCAATATTTGTAACGGAAAGCTTCAAAATTTGGTGAAGATGGTCATCTGTAAGGCTTGATCGAAGCTTCGATTTTATTAGTTTCATTTTTGGAAAGGTTTGTTCACAGATATAGGTACTACCAAAAACTGAAAACATACCTATAGCAAACTTTTTTTAAATGTGAATATACCTCGGGTAGACAGGAATAAAATTACAAAAGGCTATTTTCTTTAAAAATGGTTTTCAGTAGATTACTGGCTTGCAGTTCAATTATTTCCTTCTGATAAGTTTCTGCAACTTCTTCTGCTGATAGAGTGAAAGGATTTTGAAACATTATAGTCGTAATTTCTACCATATGATCGTGAAAGTCCTTGACTCTATTTTGGAAGTCCTCCTTTAAAAGCTTAATTGCCTCGTTGCATTCTTTTCTTGAGACAGGTTAAACATTTTTTGTTTCACTCAGCAACTCATTGCAAGCAGAAAAATGCCCAAAGTTTTCTTCATTCAACTATTTCATAGAAAGTTCTAGCTTATTTTCAGAAGCTTTTACATCGGTGAACATGTCTGATACCAACTTTCCTCTACCTTGCAGTTTTATGTTCAAAATATTTATATGGTCACTTATATCAGACAAAAAGGCCAAACGAAACACCCAGTCCGGATCTGAAAATGCTTCTTGAAACTTTCCTTTCTCAGTCAGAAATATTTCAATTTCATTAGGAAGCGCAAACAACGTTCGAGAACTTTTCCTTTACTGAGCCACCTCACTTCAGTATGGTACGAGTACAATTCCTCACCATACTCTGAATCTATTTCAGATAAAATGTCTGAAACTGTCAATGATTCAAACCATGACGATTGATAAAGTTCACACTTGATACAACGACGTTCATGACATCTTCATATTTAAGGACCTTACGGCACAGTGTCCGTTGGTGAATGATGCAATGAAACTTCAGAGGAGGGATGGTATTAGCATTAACAACTTCAGTGCTGATTTTTTCAACTAACCCAGCTTTACTTCACACCATGTTTCTTTTCCCGTCTGTGGCTATACTTTTTAGCTTGGCAAGCTTAAATCAAGGTTTTTTCCTGCCTCAGATATTTCCAGAAATAAATTTTTGGATGTCTTAGTACCCTTCATACTTCGTAGGGCACACAAATCTTCCACAATCTGAAAGTTGCTGTCAACACCTCGGCTAAAAATCAGAAGTTGTGCGGTATCCATATTAGCATTGCTTTCATCCAAGGCTAAAGAAAAATATTGAAAAATGCACCTTCTCAGATAATGTTGAAAATACGTCTTCACTTAAATCTTCCAAACGCCTTCTGACTGTTGAAGCCGACAAACTTACATTTTGAAAAAGTGACAACTTTTCTGGGCACATTTCTTTAACCGTTTTTATCATGCACTCTTTAACACATTCTCCATCGGTGAGTGGTCATCCTTTTTCACATATACACTTGGTGACTATATAGCTGGCACGCACGCATGACACTGTTTCACTGGTTTTGCTTTTAAAGAAAGTTTGCTGTTGCATACAATGATTTTTTCAAAGCAGATATCTTGTTTGAGTTCACATCACCTTGAAGTGAAAAATAATTCCTATGCGGCATTTCGTAATGTCTTTTGATATTAAATGACTTTAATGTCTTTATACTTTCGTGCCATAAGACATAATGCACTATCGGCATGTGAAATAAAAAAGTAGTTAGAAGTCCAACTCTCATTAAACACACGGCTGTCATCATCTATTTTACTCCTTTTAGGGTTAGCTGACATAATGTGAAATTCCTGTAGAGAGGAAAGTGTACATTTTATAAACCCCCCAAATAAATAAATAAAATACTTATTCTCCCAATTATTGAATATTGCTCTCCGCTTTCAAATCCCTCCAACAGGTTATGTTGCTCTCCTTTGCATATCCAAGGTTAGGTTACATTATTTTTTACAATAAATTAAAAAATGTGTTTTTCTTATGTAATTTGATCTGTACTTTTCAGATCTGGGTATATTGAAATAAGATGAGCTTCCGATTCTCGCATTTTACGGTCATTTTTTTTTAGCATATCGTCTCGTAATGCAATAAACTTAACACGACGCGTCGCGACATCAGGAAATGAATTATAATAATGTAGTTACAACGAAAAAAGTTTTGAAAGTTTAGAATCTCTTGAACATTTCTCTGGAGGAAGAAAGCCTCGGCTATCAATTGTTCAATGAGCGTACGGCTTTCTTTTTATTAGACAAATTTGACCAATGAAAAAGCTTCGTTGTTTTGAAATGTTTTCTACTAATTTTAAGGGTAACCATTTTAAGAGTACGATGGTGCTAATTATAGGTTTGATTATTTTGTTCAATTAAAAATCAGAGAGTAGATTGATTAACTTGTGCTCGTTCCCAGTATACTTCATTCAGACTGCTCGCAAGGCTATTTCTAGTGTTTGAAAGAGTTTTTCTGACACAAACGAATTATAGTGAAGCCGGAAGTCACGGAAAACAAGATTTTACTGGTGTGAGGCTAGAAACATGATCAAGAAGTTAAAAACAAACTAGGATGATTACGCTCTTGGTGCATCTGAATGAGAACAAACTAACGGGAATTGTTAGGCTAAAAGTTAATTATAAGGTGTCAATAGGCGTAACCACAAGAATTGGCAATGTCGGTTTTGTTTTATTTTTCAAACACTTATAGTAAGGCCCTGCCCCTAGCCATTAGGCCCACCATGAACGCAAAGTCCAAAGTCCTTTGGTTCTTGGAGGCTCGGTATTTGGTGGCGAAGACATACCAGAACTAATACAGCCTGGTGCTGATGGGCGTCGTGGCTCTACCACTCTAACATCCAGGGTAATAATGGCGGTTAAATACTTCTTATACGTACGAAAATTTCAAAGGTAGGCTAAAAACATGTAAGATCTATGCTAAACCTACAAAAATATAGTAAGAACCTAATCTGAAAAAACTAAATAAGTAATTATGGTGGATTTCTGCACGCAAGCCAAAATACACGAATTGAAGAAGACCAGAATTGTCAAATTTAGATATCGACGAACAAATGTCGAATAACCGCATGAAAGCAAAGTGAGAATAATCAATCTAACTCTGAGTAAGGCTAGTTCGCTACTTGGGCTATTCACTTAATTCAATATTACTGCTGCCTTTAGATAATGTAATGAAGAATTTAGTCTTCACTTGGCCACAACACAAGGATTCAAGTAGTTCTATCACACGGCTAATTAAGCTAGTGCCTCGCTCAGAGGCGGGGAACTCGTTTACTCATGCGTTATTAGTTACGGTCTCTATTCGCTGGCCTGAAGCAACCTTGCCAACTCCTAGCCGCCTTGCATTATTCGCTCCTCTCCGCACACAACCCGTGCGGGAGAAACACACACGTGAGCACTAGGAGGTATACATTGCAGTGCACTCAGTTGGATAACAATTATTCTTAGCGTGTTTTGAGGGCCACACTGAACATCTTAAAGACCCGCAGATTGGGGACCTTTGGTGTAGTAATTATAACCAACATGTATAAAATACTTTCGCGTGAATGCTTTTCAAATTTGGATGAATTGAACGAAAGTTACCAGGAGATAAGCAATATACTAGAAAAATTTGTGTCCAAAATTATCCAATAGTTTAGGTTTCTTATAAAGAGAACCGGATTTTTTTTCATAATACTTAACTTCAGTTCAATCTTGTGTAAGGTAGGTAAACTCTTTAAGAAATTAAACATGCCTCTCTCTATCACCGAACTAGGCGTACAGTGGCAACACTGAGATATTCTTTAATTGGAGCCATCGTAAATAATAAGAAACGCTCCCATTATGTAGTCCATAATTTTCTGTCCACCTATGACAAAACAGGTTGATGTAAGGCTGATAATTCAATCGGTAGGTAAGCCAATAATGTCCACAAAAATGGTCGACCGAGCCATTACCAACATTGTATGAAGAACCGTTGCAATAGGGCTGCAGAAGTTTCTTAAGAGTTTAGTGATATTTTAGCAATCAATATCTCCAGGCAGGATGTGTTACGTCAGGTAGTGTAAGTAAATCTTCATGCTCTCAAAATTACGGTCAATTCATTGAAAATTATTTTAAAATGAAGGATTTTCTTTTCTTTTCCCATGAGCGCTTTAATTGGACGCTGGACTTATCGGACCAATGCACTCCAGTGACGAATCTGAGTTAAATCTTATCGGATCTGTTGGCGGGGACTTAATTCGTTGCAGTGAGGCGAAATATTTACTTTTATTTACGCTACAAAAAGTGTGAAGTTTGACAAAGGAAGTGTAATGGTCTAGTGCATTTTATCGGAAGAAACCATTTGGTCATACTACACTTACGAGAAAGAGTAAATGCATAAGTCTAGAAAGAATTGCTGTGACAGCAAGCTTTGCTCCATTTGCGAGCCACCGGAGCCAAACAAGGAATTTTTCTGGAGGATAACACCTTCTGCCACACGGCCAACTCGGTGAAGCACTCCCTTCACGGAGAGCACATCACTGTTATCAACTGGCTTTAAATGCGTTTCTAACTGAATCCCAAGGAAATTGTTTGCAAGAGAGTAGACAGAAATCTAAAGCGACATGGATGTAGTAAGAATACTGCGCAAGAGTGTCGACAATTAGCGAATTCCTGTTGAGGAAATGAACGGGGCTCATGGGAAATAAAGGATTCAATACTAAATCTTAATTACTTTGACAAAATTTCAGGTAGTTTCTTGTCTTCCAACGACCCCTTCATATTCTATTTGATCGCATATTCATCTCTTGCAATGTTTTGGAGTCGCAGGAGAGGGGATAATTTCTTTTAACAGCCTGCTGGTGTTTTGGGATTTTAATTTTCAATTGTTTCTTACTATGGCCTCCATAGTTAACATTGAAACCGCCACATTCAGCCGTATAGAGATGAAAGTTTAAGAGGCTGCACCTTTTTTTTCACTGTTCCTTTCTCCCAAAAGGTGTTTGTAACATTGTGTAACACCTTCTGTCTATGTGAGATTGTAGCTCTCTTGACCTTTTTATCGACCTTTGTTGGTCTCTAAAGGTTTTTAATCTGTATACAAAGTAAAAGAGTTAGTTGGTGGATGCAAAAACAGTAATCACATACTCCCTCTGCTCAAAGTTTAAAATTGTTAATATGTTACGACTCAGGCCTGTGCTGTGCTTTTTTATGACTATCCGGATTTAATTTGTTAATACCTACGATAAGGTCGGTCTGGGATTTTTTTCTTCTATTGACTGTGGTTACACATGATCCGTCAAAGCATAAAGAAATATGAGCCTATTGTTTCTCTATCTCTACCTTGTAAATTGCACTTCTGGATATATGTATACTATTGCTATGTGGGCGAAATTCCTCCAGTTCCGTCCATCAAATTTCAGTTAATCTATCTTTCACAAATTGGACCCATATTTGTGAGAGATAAATGTTGCTGGAAAGAGCAATTCGTTCAAACCTGTGAATTACTACATCTGCGATGACGAACAGTGGGGAGCCAAATGGGATTACCTTCTTCTGGTGGTAAACGAGTTCGCCATAAGTGAAGTAATTTGAGTCTATACATTGTAAAAATGCAAAGAGGAAGATTCCAGAAAGTTGCAACTGTATATGGCAACTAAAACAATTAATTAGATCTTAATTGATCTGCAGTATGTTGTAAGTGCCAATTCTGTAAAAAGGAAAATATAAAAAGGTAGAAGAACAGTATGCAACTAAACTTCGTTCCATGATTGCGGAATTTATCAAACGCTGTGAATGCTGCACGGAAAACTCCCTCGCAAAGAAACAACTTATGATGTTTTTGTCAGGCTACTTTATACAGAAGATCTAAATAACCGTGCTCAACTCGATATATTGGATATGCAGATCATGAAATATGGTGAACACTGCCATATTATTAATTATGTAGATTCTTTGACAAAATTTCATTTTATTAGGTCATTATAATTCAAAAGAGCAATTGAAGTTGCTGACGAGTTATTGAAAATATTTTGAGATTTTAGATAACCGCAGATACTGTAGTCAGACAATGGAGGAAAATTGACGGCAGTAGTTTTTCAAGAGCTATTATAATTATAACCACACTTCGAGCTGATTAACAGACAACCCTGACGCTAAAAATTTCAGGGTCGTGTTGAACGTTCAATGGTTAAGAGGAAACTAAAAGCATGGATGCGGGCAATGAATTCTACCTACAATCAAACAACATTGACGGGAACTTAACCACGCCGCGGCCAAAAAATCAGAGTTGCAGCAAGAATTTATGGTCGACTTGAAAGTTGCATTTATTAAGTTCTAGTAGTCGAGATGATAGAAGACGATATACCGGCTTCAAAATAAACTTGCACTCAAGTGTTTTGTTGGAATTACATACTTTTAAAATATTGCGAAAGAATTTATGATCATTGTTCGACATAATTATTTCATGCAAAGAATAACAGATTTCTCGAATATAGGTAAAATGCCCCCTAAATTAATTCCTATATAAATATATGGTAAAGACTATTTTCAAAAATTAGTTCCCATTCTGAAGATCTTATGCTTCTTGATAAGCATTAGAAGTAATTAATTAATTCGAGTTATTAAACATAAAGCACGGTTGTTCGAAGCAATGAGAAGATATGAGATAAACAGTAACCAAATTCGGGAGTGGTATTAAAGATTTCGACTTTGATTTAAAAAGAGTCAGATTCTAAGAGTTACTAATTTTACCATATCGCCAAGGCTACGAGTAGATATACGAGTATGACGTTTTGGTATTGCGTACATTGGAGATTTAAACGAACCTTCTTAAATATCTTAAATACGTTTCTATATGCTTTCAGAAAAATAATTGAACACGTTTATCGATCATGACTAAAAAATAAAATAATCATATGAACATTTAAATTCAATTTAGCCAAGCGATAAAAAGGTTGAAAATATAAAACGAAATTGCTTTTAGTTAGAGTAATTGACACATATTAAGGAAACGATGTTTCCGTGTTTTATATGATGTGATATTTTTATAAAAATTGAAATAAATATGTAGAAATTAAAAAATAAATTATTATTATTATGCTGATATTTCGACTCCTACTCGGTTTAAAACTTACACTCTTGTTCTTTACATATTAATCATCTCACTTTTATTAATTAGTTTAAAGGATTTCTTAGCTGTCGAATCATTTATGGGATAACATAGTCAGAACCTTTGTTTAAACGCTTGAGGAGTCATGGGAGTTAGACGTAGTCTAAAGAGCCTTCGTTTAGATATACAAGCATCCAAAGATGAGCTCCCAAAAGAAAGGAATTTTTTTATTTTATTAAGGCTCAAAAGTTTTGTTTCTCCGTACATAAACCGGTTTTTAAATTAATTACTCTAGTTTTATGAATTTAGGGTATTTGAAAGGTATATAAAGCTGATAAGAAAGGAGAATAAAATCTATTTTTTGTGTCTTTTACCATTTGTGGCAAGACATTGCTGAGGAAGGAAATGAATGGCGATTATGTAAATATTTACGCGGTCGATTTAGCAAGGAATTTTCTGAGGAATCATTAATTTATTTCACAGAATCAAAAGCAATGTCCTTCTTCATCAGAATTCTTTTTTTTCCATTTGAAACTGTTTTTAGGGAAGAATCTGAAAAGAGAGACCTAATAAATCCATTAATACCCGAACACGAGCAACTCTCCTGCTTCTTTATAGGAGTGTAATTCAACCTTTTGTTACGATCCTATACCGGCTGTATATAAAAGGTGTTCTAATAACTTGGACCGATTTTAAATGTAAGTTAAGTTTAAGCGTCTAATGATTTTTCTTTTTCTTTCAGATTTAACAACTTCAGTCTTGGGCAATTTCAATCATGGAAAGATTAACAATCGAGCAACGTGTTAAAGTTATCGAAGCCGATTACGAAAATGGACGTTCAAACAGAAACGCATTTCGGGCACTTCGCGATTATTTTGGTCAACATAATCGACGAACCGAAAGTGCAATTGGGAAAATTGTTCGTAAATTCAAACAAACGGGGTCGGTGGCAGATATGAAAAGGCCAATGATTGTTCGTTTACGCCGTTCAGCCGAAAACATTGCTGCAGTGCGCGAGAATGTGGCCGAAGATCCAGACACCTCTATTCGTCATCGCGCGCAGGAATTGAAACTCTCCACCCCGTAGGGGGTGCGGCGATTTGCCATCCTAACCTTCGTGCTGACGGGACTCAGCACCCTGTCCGACCCCAGCTTAGCCTCTTCTCCTTCCTTCAAAACACTTGTTTCCTTGCTTTTCATACAACCTCTCCCACAATTTTCTCTGGTCAGCCTCTAATTTCACAGGGTAGATGCTAACCTTCTTCTCAGTCAACCGCCCAGTAAGGGGCGCGGCGATTTGCCATCCTGGCCGCCGTGCTGACGGGATCCAGCGCTCAGTCCGGCCCCAGCTTAGCCTCTCTTCCTTCCTTCAGATAGCCCGATTTCTTCCCTACCTCGTCGCTTTTCATACAACCTCTCCCACAACTTTCTCTGGTCAGCCTCTAATTTCACAGGGTAGATGCTGACCTTCTTCTCAAGCCAACCACCCCGGATCGGGGGGGGGGAGAGGGGACATTGTTCCCTAACCCCTGAGCTCCGGTTCGGGATGGGGTTTTTTAACAACCTGCTTCATCCCCACCCATACCTTCCTCACATCCCCTTTCCTCTCCTCTTCACATTCTATCAATTTTACGCCGTGTCCAAGGTGGAGCCGCTATGCCGATGGACTGCCAGGCCACCAGGCGGGAGGGGTGGTCCCGAATGGCGGCGCCTGGCTCTGCCGGGCTTGTAAGCACCTCTCGCAGTGCGGGCAACTACGAGAGGTGATGAGCTATTGCGTCCCGTATTAAAAAGAGGGTCACCATACCCATGTATCACAAAGATTTAAGATTTAAGATAAGTTACCGGTGGGTTCCTGCCCAATCCAAGTGGATTCTATATGGCCGCTAGGGTGAAACGAGAAATATCATCTATAAAAGGTGGAGGAGACCACTTTGTGACAAAAATTTAAAAAAACGACGGGTTAAAAGATTCCTCCGCCAATATGAATCGAAGACTGGTGTGTTGAGGAATAGTTAAAAGGGTCGGGAAACAGGACAACCGGAGAATGGTAAAATGGCTACAATCCAATAAAAGGTGGGCAACCGATTGGTCCCCACCACAAAAACGACAGCGAGGGTTGATATGGGCATCACCCGAAATAAGATGGCCGTGAGTAAGTCTCGTGTGGCCAATGCGAACTCGGCAAAGGGCCACCTCCAACGACCGCATTCTATGACGACTCGAGGGCCAAGAGCGGATAGAATTTTTTATTTTGTATAGTTTGGATGATGAACAGTCATCCCATTCATTCTGCCACAGTTGAAAAATATACTTTCTTATTGAAGGAAAGTAGTCCCTAAAAGGCAGAGCAGAGTTCTCAGGGGACACAGAATGTGCTGAGCGGGCCAGCCGATCAGCCTTCTCGTTGCCCAGGACCCCCACATGACCAGGAACCCAGCAAAAAATAATTCTATATCGGGATGCATTTTGGATCAGCCAGTTGCAAATTTCTGTGACCACGGGATGGGACGCATTAAAAGATCTAATTGATTGTAAGACACTCCTTGAGTCGGAAAAAATGACAAAATCACTAAAAGGTAAAATTTGGATGAGTCTAAAGGCTAAAATGATTGCTTAAAGTTCAGCGGTAAAAATGGATGCTGCTGGCGGCAAAGATAAAGTTAAGAATTCTCCTCCTGGGTAGATGGCTGCGGCGCCCACGCCACCGTCCGACTTAGAGCCATCCGTGTAGAGTGGGCAGCATTGTTTGTGGGAGATCGAATGCTCTAAGAACAGGCTTTTAATGATGCGAGGGTCCATGGAGGACTTCTCCAGGCTCCACATGTTGGTACATACTGTGGGAAGAGGAGCACGCCACCTAGGGTTCAGTAAGGATGGAAGGGTAAGGACCCTTGGAGCACCCAGGTTAGAGAGATGATCTCCTATGCGAAGGTTCAAAGGGCGGGGTAAAGATGGCAACTTATCATATGCCGCCGTTGATTCGGCAGCATACAGGCATCTGTAGACCTCTGATACAGGGGCTTGCTGTACTCGGCAGAGGTATCGCATGCAGATTTGAAGTCTATGGTAGGGCAAAGGGAGTCCCCCACTCTCGCAGTAAAGGCTGTTGACAGGAGAAGTACGGAAGGCTCCACTAGAAAGGCGAACTCCAAGGTTTCGAATGGGGTTCAGCATTTTAAGGGCTGAAGGGGAAGCCGATGAGTAAATTTGACAGCCATAATCCAATTTGGATTGAACGAGGGCTGTGTATAATGTCCACAATGTTTGTCGGTCACTGCCCCACGAAGTGTGTGAGAGGACTTTCAAAATGTCTAGAGCCCGCAGACAGCCTGTTCGAAGTCGGCGTAGGTCTGGTAACCAGGATAACTTTGGATCGAGAGTTACGCCAAGGAACCGAAACTCGGAGACGAACTCTATTTCTTCGCCTTGTAGGGATATAGATGGCGGAACAAGAACCCCTCTGCCTCGGTGAAAATACATTGCTTTGGTTTTGGTCGTGGAAAAGCGGAATCCCTTAAGTTGTGCTCTTTTGGATACAGCATCGACCGCCAGTTGTAGCCGACGCGCTGCTGATGAAAGGCGAGGTGAGGAACAGTATAGTGCTAAATCATCGACAAACAGAGTTGCCGATACACCTTCTGGGAGAGACGAAATAATATCATTGATGGCAATTATAAAACATAAGACACTTAAAACACTGTCCTGAGGAACTCCCTCCTCTTGGGGTTGCAGGTCAGAGTATGCGTCTCCAACACGTACCTTGAAGGATCGAGATGCTAAAAAACTTTGAATAAATGAAGGTAAAAGTCCTCTCATCCCCCAGACGTATAACTGCTTCAAGATGCCGTATCTCCATGTTGTGTCGTAGGCTTTCTCAATATCGAAAAATATGGCTAGGACTCGGTGCTTTAATGAGAAAGCTTTCCGGACTGATCCCTCGAAACGTACTAGTAGGTCAAAGGTACTATGACCTTTGCGGAAGCCACATTGAAATGGAGAGAGAGAAGGTGATTGGCTTCTAGGAACCAGTTTAGGCGCTCCAATATCATTTTTTCCAGCAACTTACTCAAACAGCTGGTGAGAGCTATAGGGCGGTAGTGATCTGTATTCAACCCGTCCCTGCCCGGTTTGACAAAGGGAAGGATGATCCCAATGCGCCATGATGACGGGTAAAAACCCTTCACCCATATAAGGTTGTACAAATCAAGCAGGAAGAGAGTAGAGTGTGGATGTAGGTGCCGAATCATGTCGAAATGGATCTCATCAAGGCCAGGGGAAGTAGATCTGCAAAGGGACAAAGCGCTTTGCAGCTCATAGATGCTGAATAGAGCGTTATACGGAAGGTTAGATTTTGTTGTGAAGTTGAGAGAATGAGATTCTTCTTTTGATTTGTTCGATTGAAAAGCCTTATCGTAACGGCTGACACTGCTGACGGCGCGGAAATGGTCAGCAAAAGCATTGCTGACCGCCAGGCCGTCATTCTCCAAGGAACCGTCTAAGTTGAGTGTGGGGGTATGATGATTAGCATAACGGCCCCTGATCTTATTAATCCTCGGCGAGCTTGACGAAGGGTTCTTTGGCGAAGCGCACGAGCTCGGTTTCGGTCGACCTTGTTGCACAAAGTTGGGTTCTTTCGGAATCGGGCATGGGCTAACTTGTAATTTTTGATAGCTGTTGCACACGTCGAAGTCCACCAGGGCACGGTTGAGCGGCCCGTGACAGGTCGCCTCCGTGGGATGGTTTGTGTTGCTGCATTGTAGATAGTCGATGTTAAGTATTTTACTGCCGCGTCCACTCCATTGAAGGTCCCCAAAGATGCATTTGTGAAGGACGCCTCTTGGAAACCTTCCCAATCTGCATGACCTAAGTCCCACTTAAGGGGCATGGTTGTATGAGGGCTAACTTGAAGGGCCGACAAGACAATAGGGAAGTGGTCACTCCCATGGAGATCGTCAAGAATTGACCATCGAAATTCCGTGAAGCCTATCAGGGGAACAAACAGACAGGTCAACACAGCTAAAAGAGTCCGTCTGGACATGATAAGAGGTAAAATCGCCAGTATTTAAAACACAAAGAAGGTCAGATAATAAAAGAGACTCTAAAACACTGCCTTTGGCATTTCGAGTGATGTCACCCCAGTAGGGGTGACGGGCATTAAAATCTCCTAGTAATAAGAATGGGGAGGGTAACTGGTCTATAAGTTCTAAAAGGTCGGATCTTGACAATGATAAACAAGGGGGTAGGTAAATAGAGCAAACGGTAAAAAGCTTAGTAAGAAAAACCCTCACAGCAACAGCTTGGAGGGTAGTATGTAGGGAGATGAGAGAAACATGGTAGGATGAAGATACCATGATTGACACCCCTCCATGAGAGGGGCTTCCAGCAGGAGCAATAGAGTTGAAAGTGAGAAAACCGGGTACCGGCGGAAAGGGCCGTATACCCAGTTTATTCTCCTGGAGACAAATAACAGCGGGGTGGATAGTCGTCAAAAGAATTTTGAGTTCTTCCCACTTTGGAAGAACTCCTTGACAATTCCATTGTAAAATGGAAGATATTATGTGTGACGATTAGATACCACTGTGGATATCTTTTTCTCTTTTGAGGCCGATAATGTATTTGAGGTTCTTCCCAAAGAGCTTGGGAAACGGAGAGCTGATTTTGAGGATCCTGCTTTTGCAGGGGAAGAAATCCTAGATGGAGTAGTAACTGAGGTTTTTTTCGTGGGTTTTGGAGAACCGACCGAGGCCCTTGATTGTAATTCGGGCTCGCAACCTGGCGGAAAGGAAGATCAAGAAGGGATTTTCGGCCGGTAGATCCGGATTCATGGGTCGAGGGTATTTTAGGTATCTGAGGAGTTGGTCCAACTGCCGCAGTTGGTGATGTTGGAGTATCAACTGCTTCAATCGGATCTTGGTTTGAAGGGTGAGCGGGGCGAACGGGTGATCTGAGCGAGGTGTGTGGAGCTGGGTGTATTTCTGCCATCGTTTGGATCAGGATGGGGCCTACGTCCTGTGAAGGGCGAGACGGACTTAAGGGCAGAGAATGTTCAACCATAGGGAAGGAGTCCATTGGAGATTCTCGGGGTTCGGCCGAATCGGCTCCAGAGGCTGCCCGCTTATTGGTGGTCGATGACCCAGGTGAGGAATCCTTTCTCTTACCACTGGGCTTTGAGTCTCGTGGCCGGGTGGATGATCCTTCACTGGTCGATGTTGAGGATTCTTTCAAATAGCGCCTGATGTCTTCAAGCGTCTCACCCTGAGCGTCTCTCCCAGCTAGAGCTGCTGGAGAGAGGGGGGGGCTACATTAATTATCTCGGTATGAGAGCGATGCTTCGACTGCATATTCTGAATATTTTCGACGCTGCTAGTAGATCTAGGGTGAAGTGCTTCAGGCCGGTCGGAACTCGCGCGTGATGGTCGGTTTCGTCCAGCGTCACGTAAAACGTCAGAGAAGAGCCGGCCGAGTGGCGAGGTTTGTGCTCGGGCACGCTGGCGGGCCTCTCTTATATCTAGACGTAGGGAGTCGCGCAAAGCGAGAACTTCCTTTTCATATAAAAATATAGAGCAGAGTTTCGACGCAGCACTGTGGGTACCTCCGCAGTTGGCACAGTGGGGCGTTTTAGTGCATTCGGGGCCATGGTAGTCAGAGCTACAATTCACGCAGGAGCGAGGGTGCCGACAAGCTCGGCCAACATGTCCAAATTGATTGCAATTGAAGCAGCGTCTGGGTAGTTCGATGTAGGGACTTACCGGGACACGAAGGTACCCAGCTTTAATGTACTGCGGCAGTTCTTGTCGTTCAAATGTTAAAATCAGTGTGGCGGTTGGAACTTTAGTGGAGCCTAATGTTTTAGTTACCCTGTGTACGTGTGTGACACGTTGGGTACTGAGCTTACTCTCAAGGCGGGTGGGGTCGTAGTCCTTTAGTTCGTTTGAACGGACGACACCTTTGACGCAATTCAGACGCGGATGGGGCGAGACAGTTATTGGAATTTCAGCTATCGAAGATAGATTTCGCACAAGGTTGTGTTGAGAGTGGGATGACGCCTCGACTACGACATCACCACTTCCTCTTGACCACATCCGGCGGGGTTCACCACAGCGGGACTCAAAAGATTCATTGACGTCAAACACATCGACTTTTGCAAGTGGGATGTCAGATGATGAATTCATGACAAGAAAGCGAGGATAATCAAGCTCTGGATCTACTTCGTTGGAATAGGGGTCCAACGAGCGAGGAAAGGCTGAAAGGGAAGCTAAGGAACGTTTGGCACGAGAACCCTTACGAGAAGGGGAGGTTTTTGGTTTATGGCTAGCCATTGCAAAAAGAAAAAAAAAACTTCGCATTCTCCCTCGGGGCTCCCCACCATGGAGGCCTACAAGGGCCCGGCACTACTGCAACTATGCAATCAGTTACGTCCGGTATGTCCTCTTGGAGAATGGATACGGATCCACCACACCATCTTTGTAACCCTAAGAGGCTGCCCGAGTTCTCCTACGCACGGAGAAAAGGGGCCAACGATGGGTTTCTCCTTGGGCATTCGGTAGACGAAGGCGGTGGAGATGCCCAGCCTCTTTCACCTTCATGAAAGAACAATTCAGAATCAATCCATTAAACGAGAAGAGGTCGGGTATTGATAAGGACCACTAGATAGGTGAAGGAAGAGGGGGAAATAAAGGGCAGTGGAAGATCGTAATAGAGGAGGAAAGAAAGAGGGGTATGTTAAAAGTCTTGTTGGCAGCACCATGGCTCCCCTAGGGGGCCCAGGGCTGACCCCCCTCGCCACGAGAAGGCCAGAGCCTCTCTGGGAACAACCCCTGAAGAAAAGATCCCAGAGAGGGAGGGGGATGTATGACAAAAATAACAAAAAAAAAACAACCCCCAACTTCCCCAAGAAAAACAACGGAGCCGCCCTCGGGCAGCTCCACCGAGAAAATGGAGGTCCCCCCCCCCCTTGCGCTTGCGCAAGGGACCCTCCATAATTCTTTAACCGGAGAGGAGGCTTACTCCTCTCCTACGCCTACTGGTGTAGGGGACTCCCCCTCACCCCCTTCTCTGGAGGTGCTTTCGGGCACTTCCCTATCTCCAGCGGCAGTCCCTCCTTTGCTTTTTAAGGGGACTGCCAAGAAAGCCAGCAGGCAGACCATTGCCGACTGCCCCTCGTGCAAGCGGCTCGGTAGGGCAAACCCCCTTAGGGGCGGAAAGGGAAGCCAGGCCCCTTCGGTCGCTTCCCTCAAAAGACCTGCTGGCAAGAATTTTAAACCTTGCTGGGGTCAAGGCCTGTGCCTCCCCACACAAGACTGGCGACACTGCCAAGGGGACCTGCGATGTCCTGGGAGGAAATGGCCAACTGGATGCCCCTCCTGTGATAGACATGGTCCTTGAGGAGACCCAGCCTCAGATGGTAGGGCCTTCCATGGGAGGAAATCCGGGCTCGGTGCCAAGCACCGAACCCGAATCCGCCCCTATGCAAGGTCCCCCTCAAACGGCCGAGGGCTCCGAGGCAGTAAAAGGAGGGGAGGGATCTCCTCCGGCAGGTGCCCCTACGACGACCAGGACCTTCTCCATTTCGGAGAGGGACCTGGCTGAGGCCGGCCCATCTGGCATCGGGGCTTCTGCCGGCGGAGGTGAGAAGCGGGTTCATTCCCCGCCCTCCTCTCCTAAAAAGAAAAATACTAAAAAGACGAAGAAGACTCGGGGCTCCTTTCCATCCGCGGGGGCTGCGGGGACGGATGGGTCTGCTACCACTTTGGTAGGCGACCAAGCCAAGATCGGCACATCCGGCCCCTCTACCCCCTCGTGTGCGGAGCCCCTGACTAAGACTAACACCAAGAATGCACAGGGCGGAGCCTCGATGACATCGGGGCCCCTGATTCAGAAGTTACCTGGCGTTTTCGAGCCCGCTGGCTTCAAGCGCTTCCTCGTTATTCGCTCCACTGATGGCACCATGTTGTCCAAGGGCAACAAGATCCATCAGAGGAGAGGATTAGCTAGTGCAATTGGTAGAGAGCCGAAGGTAACCCGTTTCTCGGACGGGAGCCTTCTGGCCAATGCGGCGAATCCCGCCGAGGCGGCCAAGATAAGTGCTCTTCGGACACTTTATGGCACCCCGGTGAGTGTGACGCCGCGCTCTACCATGAACTTTGTGAAAGGAGTAGTTTATTATGCAAGGGAACTCGTTGACTACTCCATTGAGGACATCACCCTAGAGCTGGCCGACCATGGGGCGGTCAAGGTCGAACGTGTGATGAGAAAACAGGGACGGGCCTCGAGACCCACCCCTACACTCTTCGTCACGTTCGACTGTGACAAGCTCCCTGAGTCGGTGCGTGCCGGTTGGTACCGCTACCGCGTAAAAGCATTCGTGCCACTGCCGCGGCGGTGCTATTACTGTCACCGCTTCGGCCATACGAATCAATCATGTAGACGTGCAAAATCGGGGTCACCCAAAGTCTGTGTAAATTGCTCCAAGGTCGCACACGATAAGTCCAAATCGTGTGTGGCCAAGTGTGTCAATTGCGGAGAGCCGCACCCTGCTTCTTCGAAGCAATGTGGTGCATATCTCCTTGAGAAAGAAATCCTGGCCGTTCAGGCCCAGGATCGACTCTCATTCCGCGAGGCTAAGGACTTGGTCCTGGCGCGCCCGGCTCTGCCTGGGACGTCATATGCCTGAATAGTTAGAAAGGCACCCTCTGCTCCTGGCCCATCCAGGCCAACGAGCACGGTTGTTTCCGCGCCCATTCGGAGCCCTTCTGCGGGCTCTACTACACCCGGGCGCTCCCCTGGTAGAGCTGGCGTCAAAAAGGGTTCACACCCAGCCCCAGCTAAAACCAGGGCTTCCCCCTCTTCCCCCAGCGTGACCGTTTCCCGTAAGGCGAAACGGCCACGCGCCTCCACAGAGTCGTTAGACTCACAGGAGGCAACACCCCTGAAGATGGTCGCTATGCCATCTTCCGGGGTTCCTAAAGCTGTTCCCTGAAAGGACAGCAACAAAGGAGCTTCGGCCCCATCGCCCACGCCCCGAGGTGGAGCGAGTGGCTCGAAGACGGTGGTTCCTCGAAAAGAGGGCCCCCCGCCTCCGAAGCCGCAACGCCCGCCTAAGGTTTCGAGGCGGAGGGAGGTAAAGACTCGCATGGCGAGCCCAACCACCCCCAATAAGTCCTCGAAGGCGACAGCGCCTTCAGCGCTTTGTCCGGCTAACAGCGCCCGGGGTTCTGTCCCCGGGAAGCGTACGGCCATTCCCGTGAGGGTTTTCAATTCGAGGAGGGCCCCCGCGTCTCCTCCGAGCAAGGCCTGGAGGGCATATTCCTTCAATGGAATTGCCGTGGACTGCGGGCCAACTGGGAGTAGCTGCGGAGGCTCGTCTCGTCCCGTTCCCCGTTAGCTATTTTTTTGCAGGAGACCATGCTAGGCGCGTGCCCGCTGCCTGCCCTCCCGGGGTATAAGGGTCTTGCAACCCCACCACCGCGGGATGGCCGGGCTGGGGGATGCGCGGTTTACACCCGGCACGATGTCTCCGTTCTTCCTTTTTCTTTATATACCTCCTTTCAGGCAGTGGCTGTGCAGCTGCACCTGGATAGGAGGTATACTATCATTTTTGCGTACATTCCACCGTCAGCTGACTTCGACGCGGGGGACTTCCGCCGCGTCGTGGATCGGTTGCCGAGGCCCTATCTCTTGCTTGGAGATCTGAACGGCAGGCATCCTCTCTGGGGAGATTACTCCATAAATCCCAGGGGACAATTCCTCGCCGATCTGATCGAAGAGCTTGAGATGGGTGTCCTAAACGTGGATGAGTTTACGCATCACTGTCCGAGAACCGCTTCATTTTCTTGCCTTGTCCTATCTTTGTGCTCTTCGGATGCACAGCCTGATTTTGATTGGGGGGTGGTCGATGACCTCCATGGTAGTGATCACTTTGCCATTCAAATATCATTTTCAGGGCAACTGCCGCCTGAGAGACCACCTCGGTGGTGCTTGGCGCGGGCGCGGTGGCCTGCATTTCAGGAAATGACTGAATTCTCTATCTCAGTCGAGGAGTTTAGTTCGGTAGATGAGGCCGTTGAGTTCTTCTCCGGCAACCTCATCGCCGTCGGCCTGACTACTATTCCTAGGACGTCTGGCCGTTTTGCACGCCGACCACTCCCATGGTGGTCGGCCGAGTGTGAGACGGCCCTCGAACAGAAGCGTTATGCCTACATGCGCTATAAGCGCCGCCCGAACGATTTCACTGTCGCTGAATTTCGTCGGGCTAGGGCTAGGTTCCGGTATATTTCGAAGCACGCCCGCCGCTCTTCTTGGCGGGCATACGTGTCTTCACTTAACGGGAAGACCCCTTTAGCTGAGGTGTGGAAAGGAGTCAAAAGGATTCGGGGCAAGTTCTCGCAGGACCCCCCTCCCGTTCTCCAGGAGAATGGGACCGCAATCTCGGACCCCGCGTCCGTGGCGGAATCCTTAGCGTGTGCTTTTTCCGCATTCTCTAGCCGTGATGCTGCTCCGCCAGCATTCAATGCACGTCGTGATGTCGCGGAAGGCCGCCGGCTGGACTTTACCTCCAAAGGCGGAGAACCCTTCAACGACAAGTTTACTGTGAGTGAGTTGCGTTCCGCTCTCGCTTCGTGCGCGGACACCGCCCATGGTCCGGACGATGTCCCGTACGCCATGCTTCGACACCTGGGTGAGCGAAGCATGGCCTTTCTGTTAGATTTGTTCAACAGGATCTGGGTGGAAGGTCTTCTCCCAGACTCCTGGCGAATCGCTACTGTGCTCGCCTTTCGCAAACCGGGGAGAGATCACTCTACTCCGACTGGTTTCCGCCCAATCTCTCTAACCTCTTGCGTGTGCAAGTTGATGGAGAAATTGGTAAATGTTAGATTAGCCTATTTCCTGGACAGCGGAGGCCATCTGTCTTCTGCACAGTGCGGCTTCCGTAAGTTCCACTCGACGTCGGATGCTCTGCTCCGACTGGAAAATGCCGTCTGCGAGGCTTTCCTCCGTAGACAGCACTACGCCACGGTGTTTTTTGATCTGGAGAAGGCCTATGATACCTCGTGGCGATACGGTATCATGGAGACTCTCCACACGATGGGGGCAAGGGGACGCCTCCCAATGTTTATATCTGAATTTTTGCAAGAAGAGGGTGTCCCGCAGGGAAGTGTCCTCAGTGTCGCACTCTTTGCCCTGAGCATCAACGGCATCACCTCGGTGCTTCCGGAAGATGTTCTCGCTACGCTCTACGTGGACGACCTTTCGATCTCTTTTGGCGCGGCCCAGATGCCAACTCTGGAGCGTCGACTCCAACAGGCATTGAACCGCGTCTCTCGCTATGCCGAAGCGCACAGGTTTCGGTTTTCTTTGGCCAAGGTCTAAGGTGGTGCACTTCTGCCGCCATCCACGGCTTCACCCCGACCCAGATTTGTTTCTTAATGGGGTGCGCCTTGATGTGGTTGAGTCGCACCGTTTCCTTGGTCTTGTATTCGACCGACGCCTCACCTGGGAGGCTCATATTCGCAGCCTTAGGGTCTCTTGTACCCGCGCCATGGACATTCTCCGTTCCGTGACGTTCAGTGCTTGAGATGCTGATAGGGCTACCGCCTTACTTTTTTATCGATCCTTTGTTCGCTCGAAGCTCGACTACGGATGCGAGTTTTATGCATCCGCAGCCGAGCGTTTATTGCGGAAGGTGGATTCGATCCACCACACCGGCCTTCGCCTTACGACCGGTGCCTTTCGCACTTCCCCCATTGAGAGCCTGTTGGTCGATGCGGGCGAGATGCCACTCGCTCTGCGCCGCGTGCAGTGCATCACTCGCCTGTACGCGCGAGCCCGGCGCCTCCCTCAGTCGCCAACAGCTCTCACTGCATCCGCAGCTGATCTCGATGGTGCCTATGCCGCCGAGAGACGCCAGTCATACCCTAAGCCCTTTGGGTTTAGGGCCAGGAAACTCCTTCGAGAGGTAGATATAGCTCTCGGGTCGGTGGCGCCCCTGGTTCTGCCCAGGACGCCACCCTGGAGGGTACCACATTTGGCTATTTGTCGCCACGCCTCTGCTCCCAAAGCTTGTACTGCGCCGGGAGTATTGCGTTCGACCTTTTTGGAGCACACATCGTGTCACGCTGGTACCGTGCCAGTGTATACGGATGGCTCCAAGTCCCAAGAGGGGGTCGGCTTCCACGCCGTATCCCCTCTGTTTGAAGTCAGCGGGGCTCTACCAGGCGCTGCGTCTGTCTTCACGGCCGAGCTGGTGGCAATACACCACTCGGTACGGGAGATTACGCGACGTGCCCGGTTCGGAGACCGGATTGTGATCTATAGCGACTCACAAAGCGCCCTGAGTGCTCTCGTGGCATTGAAATCTCCGCATCCCCTGGTTCGCGAAATCCGTGACGCCACGGTTTTGGCAAGCCGGGCAGATGTCGAGATTATCTTCTGCTGGGTTCCTGGACATGTAGGAATTGCAGGGAATGAGCGCGCCGATGAGGGCGCCAAAGAGTCCGCGAGGACTCTGCGACCGGACCAGCGTTTCGCTCTTCCTCACACTGACTACATGGCAGGAATACGGGCAGCTCTTCGGACTGCTTGGCAAAGAAGATTCGAGACGGTCGAGGGGAACTTAAAGTTGCGTGCCATTGCGCCGCGACTGTTCCCATGGACCTATCCCCCAATGCCGCGGCGGCTTCAGGTTGCTTTCTGTCGTCTTCGAATCGGACACACTCGTGTGACGCATCGCTACTTGATGGAGCGCTCGCCTGCGCCCTATTGCAACGACTGCGTCGTCCCCCAGACTGTTCAGCACATTCTTGTCGAATGTCCCAGTCTGGGTGATCTTCGCGCACGATATCTGTCCCGGTACCGGGATGGGCGGGGTCGCTACCGCCTGTCCCTTGTTATCGGGACGAGTGCGTGGACCATGACTAGTGGACTTAGTGACTTTTGGGGGGAGGCTGGCCTTCTCCCTTTCATTTAACCCGGTTTAATTGTTGTTGTTGTTTTTGTTATTGTTTTTGTTATTGTTTTTTTATTGTTATAGTTATTTCTTTTTATTGTTTCCTGTTTAATTTTTAAAGTAGCCTAGAACTAGGCTGTTTGTTTACGGCGACTAATGCCTAAGTCTGCAGTCGCCAGATAGCCCCTTAATTAAAAAAAAAAAAAAAAATCTCAGTCAACCGTTCCGGATCGGGGCTGAGGGGAGAGGGGACAGTGTTCCCTAACCCCTGAGCTCCTGTCTGGGGTGGTTGGTTCTTAACAACCTGCTTCATCCTCACCCATACCTTCCTCACATCCCTTTTCCTTTCCTCTTCACACTCAGTTTTACACCGTGTTTAAGGTGGAGCCGCCATGCCGATGGACTGCCAGGCCACCAGGCGGGAAGGGTGGTCCCAAATGGCGGCGCCTGGCTCTGCCATGCCTGTAAGCACCTCTTGCAGTGCGGGCAACTGCGAGAGGTGATGAGCTATTGCGTCCCGTGGCACAAATAGGGTCACCATGCCCATAGATGAGTCTTCAAACAACCAAACCCCTTTAACTCCCCTTGAAACAACGACGGAGCCGCCCTCGGGCAGGTCCAGCGAAAAAATGGAGGTCCCCCCCCCCTGTGCTTGCGCAGGGGACCCTCCATATTTCTCTAACCGGAGAGGAGGCTTACTCCTCTCCTTCGCCTATGGGTGCAGGGTACTCCCCCTCACCCCCTACTCTGGAGGTGCTTTCGGGCACCTCCCTTTTTCCAGCGGCAGTTCACTCTTTTCTTTACAAGGGGACTGCCAAGAAAGCCAGCAGGCAGCCCTTAGCCAGCCGTTCCCCATCGAAGCGGCTCGGTAGGGCAAACCCCCTTAGGGGGGAGAGAGAAGCCAGGCCCCTTCGATCAATTCCCTCAAAAGACCTGCTGGCAAGAATCTTAAACCTTGCCGGGGTCAAGGCTTGTGCCTCCTCAAACAAGACTGGTGACGCTGCCAGGAGGACCTGCGATGTCCTGGGAGGGGATGGCCAACTGGAGGCCCCTCTTGTGATAGACATGGTCTTTGAGGAAACCCAGCCTCAGAGGGTAGGGCCTTCCATGGGGGGAAATTCGGTCTCGGCGCCAAGCACCGAACCCGAATCTGCCCCTATGCAACGTCCTCCTCAAACGGCTAGCGCCTCCGCGGCAGTACAAGGAGGGGAGGGATCTCCTCTGAACGGTGCTCCTGCGACCACCAGGACCTTTTCCATTTCGGAGAAGGACCTGGCTAAGGCCGGTCCATTTGGCCTAGGGGCTTCGGTCGGTGGAGGTGAGAAGCGGGTTCCCTCCCCGCCCTCCTCTCCTAAAAAGAAGAAAAAGAAAAGAAAGACTAAAAAGACTCGGGGCCCCTCTCCATCCGCGGGTGCTACGGGGACGGATGGGTCTGCTGCCACTTTGGCAAGCGACCAAGCCAAGATCGGCACATCCAACTGCTCTGTCCCCCTGGGTGCGGAGCCCCTGACTATGACAAAGACGAAAAGTGCACAGGGCGGAGGCTCGATGACATCGGGGCCCCTCATTCAGAGGTTAACAGGCGTTTTCGAGCCCGCGGGCTTCAAACGCTTCCTTGTTCTTCGATCCACTGATGGCACCATGTTGTCCAAGGGCAACAAGATCCATCAGAAGAGAGGATTAGCTAGTGCAATTGGTATAGAGCCGAAGGTGACCCGTCTCTCGAACGGGAGCCTTCTGGCGAACGCGGCGAATCCCGCCGAGGCGGCCAAGATAAGTGCTCTTCGGACACTTTATGGCACCCCGGTAAGTGTGACGCCGCACTCTACCATGAACCTTGTGAAAGGAGTAGTTTATGCGAGGGAACTCGTTGACTACTCCATTGAGGACATCACCCTGTAGCTGGCCGACCATGGTGCGGCCAAGGTCGAACATGTGATGAGAAAACAGGGACGGGCCTCGAGACCCACCCCTACACTCTTAGTCGCGTTCGATTGTGACAAGCTCCCTGAGTCGGTGCGTGCCGGTTGGTACCGCTACCGCGTGAAGGCATTCGTGCCACTGCCGCGGCGGTGCTATTACTGTCACCGCTTCAGCCATACGAATCGTTCTTGTATCCGTGCAAAGTCGAGGTCACCGAAGTTTGTGTAAATTGCGCCAAGGCCGCACACGATAAGTCCAAATCGTGTGTGGCCAAGTGTGTCAATTGCGGAGAGCCGCACCCCGTTCTTCGAAACAATGTGGTGCATATCTCCTTGAGAAAGAAATCCTGGCCGTTCAGGCCCAGGATCGACTCTCATTCCGCGAGGCTAAGGACTTGGTTCTGGCGCGCCCGGCTCTGCCTGGGACGTCATATGCCTAAATAGTTAGAAAGGCACCCTCTGCTCCTGGCCCATCCAGGCAAACGAGCACGGTTGTTTCCGCGCCCATTCGGAACCCTTCTGCGGGCTCTACTCAACCCGGGTGCTCCCCTGGTAAAGCTGGCGGCAAAAAGGATTCACACCCAGCCCCGGCTAAAACCAGGGCTCCCCCCTCTTCCCCCAGCGTGACCGTTTCCCGAAAGGCGAAATGGCCACGCGCCTCCACCGAGTCGTTAGACTCACAGGAGGCAACACCCCTGAAGATGGTCGCTAGGCCATCTTCCGAGGTTCCTAAAGCTGTCCCCCGAAAGGAGGACAGCAACAAAGGAGCTTTGGCTCTTTCGCCTACGCTCCGAGGTGGAGCAATTGGATCGGAGATGGTGGTTCCTCGAAAAGAGGGCCCCCCGCCTCCGAAGCCGCAACGCCCGCCTAAGGTTTCGAGGCAGAGGGAGGAAAAGACTCGCATGGCGAGCTCAACCTCCCCCAATAAGTCCCGAAGACGACAGCGCCTCTAGCGCTTTGTCCGGCCAACAGCGCCGGGGATTCTGCCCCCGAGAAGCGTACGGCCATTCCCGTGAGTGTCTTCAGTTCGAGGAGGGCCCCTGCGTCTCCTCCGAGCTAGGTCTGGAGGGCATATTCCTTCAATGGAATTGCCGTGGACTCCGGGCCAACTGGGAGGAGCTGCGGAGGCTCGTCTCGTCCCGTTCCCCGTTAGCTATCTTTTAGCAGGAGACCATGCTAGGCGCGTGCCCCCTGCCCGCCCTCCTGGGGTATAAGGGTCTTGCGACCCCACCAACGCGGGATGGCCGGGCTGGGGGGATGCGCGGTTTACACCCGGCATGATGTCTCCGTTCTTCCTTTCTCTTTAGATACCTCCTTTCAGACATTGGCTGTGCAGCTGCACCTGGATAGAAGGTATACTATCATTTCTGCGTACATTCCACCGTCAGCTGACTTCGACGCGGGGGACTTCCGCCGCGTCGTGGCACGGTTGCCGAGGCCCTATCTCTTGCTTGCAGATCTGAACGGCAGGCATCCTCTCTGGGGAGATTACTCCATAAATCCCAGGGGGAAAATCCTTGCCGATTTGATCGAAGAGCTTGAGATGTGTGTCCTAAACGTGGATGAGTTTAGTAATCACTGTCCGAGAACCGCTTCATTTTCTGGCCTTGACCTATCTTTGTGCTCTTCGGATGCACAGCCTGATTTTGATTGGGGAGTGGTCGATGACCTCCATGTTAGTGATCACTTTCCCATTCAAATATCATTTTCAGGGCAACTGCCGCCTGAGAACCCACCTCGGTGGTGCTTGGCGCGGGCGCGGTGGCCTGCATTTCAGGAAATGACTGAATTCTCTATCTCAGTCGAGGAGTTTAGGTTGGTCGATGAGGCCGTTGAGTTCTTCTCCGGCAACCTCATCGCCGCGGGCCTGACTACTATTTCTAGGACGTCTGGCCGTTTTGCACGCCGACCACTCCCATGGTGGTCGGCCGAGTGTGAGACGGCCCTCAAACAGAAGCGTTATGCCTACATGCGCTATAAGCGCCGCCCGAACGATTTCACTGTCGCTGAATTTCGTCGGGCTAGGGCTAGGTTCCGGTATATTTCGAAGCACGCCCGCCGCTCTTCTTGGCGGGCATACGTGTCTTCACTTAACGGGAAGACCCCTTTAGCAGAGGTGTGGAGGCGAGTCAAAAGGATTCGGGGCAAGTTCTCGCAGGACCCCCCCTCCCGTTCTCCAGGAGAATAAGAACGCAATCTCGGACCCCGCGTCCGTGGCGGAATCCTTCGCGACCGCTTTTTCCGCATTCTCTATCCGAAATGCTACTCCGCCAGCATTCAATGCACGGCGTCTTGTCGCGGAAGGCCGCCGGATGGACTTTACCTCCAGAGGTGGAGAACCCTTCAACGACAAGTTTACTGTGAGTGAGTTGCGTTCCGCTCTCGCTTCGTGCGCAGACACCATCCATGGTCCGGACGATGTCCCGTACGCCATGCTTCGACACCTGGGTGAGCGAGGCATGGCCTTTTTGTTAGATTTGTTCAACAGAATCTGGGTGGAGGGTCTTCTCCCAGACTCCTGGCGAATCGCTACTGTGCTCGCCTTTCGCAAACCGGGGAGAGATCACTCTACTCCGACCGGTTTCCGCCCAATCTCTCTAACCTCTTGCGTGTGCAAGTTGATGGAGAAATTGGTAAATGTTAGATTAGCCTTTTTCCTGTACAGCGGAGGCCATCTGTCTTCTGCACAGTGCAGCTTCCGCAAGTTCCACTCGACGTCGGATGCTCTGCTCCGACTGGAAAATGCCGTCTGCGAGGCTTTCCTTCGTAGACAGCACTACGCCACGGTGTTTTTCGATCTGGAGAAGGCCTATGATACCGCATGGCGATACGGTATCATGGAGACTCTCCACACGATGGGGGTGAGGGGACGCCTCCCAATATTTATATCTGAATTTTTGCGATATCGTCGATTCCGCGTATGGGTGGGGAGAGCCCTCTCCAGCCCAACGGAGCAGAAAGTTGGTGTCCCGCAGGGAATTGTCCTTAGTGTCATACTCTTTGCCCTGAAAATCAACGGCATCACCTCGGTGCTTCCGAAAGATTTTCTCGCTACGCTCTACGTGGACGACCTTTCGATCTCCTTTGACGCGGCCCAGATGCCAACTCTGGAGCGTCGACTCCAACAGGCATTGAACCGCGTCTCTCGCTATGCCCGTGCGCACAGGTTTCGGTTTTCTTTGGCCAAGACTAAGGTGGTTCACTTCTGCCGCCATCCACGGCTTCACCCCGACCCAGATTTGTTTCTTAATAGGGTGCGCCTGGATTTGGTGGAATCGCACCGTTTCCTCGGTCTTGTATTCGACCGACGCCTTACCTGGGAGGCTCATATTCGCAGCCTTAGGGTCTCTTGTACCCGCGCCATGGACATTCTCCGTTCATAGATCCGCGTCTCGAGTATGTGGAAATAGGCCACCCTAGATGGGACCCGAATGCTCAACGTGGAGATAAGTGGTGGCCCCATTTGGAATATTATTAATCAATCGACTGGGTTTCGGGACAAAGGATAAATAGTGTATGTTATGATGTGAAGACGTAAAAAGAATGATATAATGTTGTGATTGACTTACTCCCATCGGCGAATCAGTCCATGAATGACTAGCTATTTACACCGCTGATAATTTTTCGTCAGGGTTGGTGGGTTTGAAACCCTAGTGTGAGGTTAGAATTCCAACGCCGTGTGTACTAAGCTAGCGATAGCTCAACTGATGGAACATATGACGTAATTCGCCGATTGTTACTTCTTGAGTCATATGACTCTCGTCAGCGCTGTGAAGAGAGAAAATTTGATCGATTCAGGAAAAAGAAGGGAGGCGGCATTATTAACTGTATTTACCCAGCCGCCTCAGCAAAAAGAGGATTATTAAAAGAGAAGAGATATTCAATAAAAGAGAATAAACTTCAATGTCCGTCACCATAATGAGCGACTACTTTTAATTTGGGTGATTAAACTTGCGATCACAAAATCGTGCTTCTATCTATTAGCTTTCTATCTCTTTATTCAGCCACCTCACCTTGATTTTTACCCTATTGATCTAGCGACACCTTTTTTAGTAAAGATCTAAAACATGCCTATACTGTTCTAATTCTTTCTCACGCAAGAATGAGTTAACAATCGACCACAATAAATAATGAATAATTGCTTTATCAAAAATCAAATTTTGTCCTATACTCTTTAAATATATATATATATATATATATATATATATATATATATATATATATATATATATATATATATATATATGGGTGGTGTTATTTGCTCGCCTAACTTTAATGTAGAATAAAATAACAGAGATCATTTATGTAGATATATTTACCAGTTACATGTTTAAGATTTGAATGATTGTATTATTCATTTTAATCAATGAAATCACAGTTCTCCTTATTCACGACATCCAGGCAAAGTCTGAACCAGGTGCAAGCCTGGGTGTAAAGTATAGTGATGCTGGACGTAATCTATAACTTTGTGGTGCACCAAGACGTCTTGATCTTTGTCTCAATCACGTCCCACACATAATAGTCCAGAGGGTTGCATTCTGGTAAGTTTTGAGGTCAGATGTTTCAAGTGATTTGGTCGTATAAATTGTGTTACAGCCAAACTTAGGTCCTCCTGTTTGTGTGGCATGGCCCAGAGTCCTGTTGAACACGTACGGCACGACCAACTTCCCCATGCACTTGTAGCCCTCTTTATTGAGTATCTAGACTTATGAGAAGATAAACCGGGGCATAATGTAACCCTTGCTACGTACTCTTGGTACATTTTTGCGGGACACAGCAAGCGAGCTTGCTGTTTTAGCGAGTACACCACCTGGTCCTGGCAGAAACTCTCCTCATCTAATAAAAATTAAAACATGCCAGGATTGAAAAGATAATTTAGTTTTTTCACAGGCTTAGTAGGACGTTCCCTCCACTGGTTTATAATCTTCTTAGACAGAAGCTAGCGCTTTATTATCTTTTAAGAGTCGTAGCAGACATCCTTTTACACTAGCTGCCTGATGAAAAAAATCTGACCGTCCCTTCTGACTGGTTATGAACCTCATGAGACTTGCTCTGATCATTGGCAATGATGGCCTTAATCTTATGCTATCAGAGGGTTAGAGTGAGGTTTTCGAGTAGGCGAAAAAAAAGACTAAAAGCCTAAATTATCTAACTCGTTTTGATTCTCTGTTCCCTACTCAGAACAACACCCAAGTGGTTGGAGATTTTCACATTAGAGCTTCCGACGTGAATCCCAATCAGCACATCTTGCATTTTAATAAGGGGGGGGAGAATTTAATTCGGCTTTGTTATTGCTTCCTTCACAGACAATGTTAAACTGAGTTTAATATGATGGTCTTGAGGAAGAGAGCCTACAGAGACAATAAGTATGCGCAGAATTCAGGGTTGCTAATGGGAAACAAATTACATATATGTCGAAGTATGGCCAAGTGTACGGGAATATACGCACACAGGCTCTAAGGTAGGCTAAGCAATGCAACAACTGTTATTGTTCTAAGAGTTCGATTTGAATAGTTAGCAGCAGCTGCGTGACCAAGGAGTATTCCAAACACAACGAGAAAAATAGATTTTAATACACACTAAATAAAAGGGCACAAAATAAATATGGATATATATATAGGTACATGAATAAGACGGAATTATGTTCCGAATACGAATTGGATAACTAGGGTTATTAGATGGTTATAATGGGAGATTTAGGGTAGTGAGCGATTTAGTTCCTTTGAACCTCGAGAGGAAAACGGGGCGAACTTGGGGGGAGGCCTTGGTGACCTTAATTACTCACGGGTGTAGCCGAAAACCCTCAGAAGCTGGTGCTACTTTCTCCAAACTTGGATTTTGCGAGATGCGCGCCTCTTGTCCTAAAGAGGTCACCGGAAGAACTTCGTAGGGGAAAGGTGACCTCTCTAAACTCGGATCGAGCGAGTTATCGGGCCACTTGTCCTCAAGTGGTTACCTGTCTAACTTCGAAGGGGGGGGGATGACTACTCCAAACTCAGATTGAGCGAGCTATCGGGGCTCTTGTCCTCAAGAGGTCACCAGAAGAACTTGGGAGGACAGCTTCCCCAATTCTTGATCCGAAGGCGGTTGAGACAGGCTGACGTTGCCTCAAGAGACTCTTCTCCCTGACCCGAGGAAACGATTGTGATGTCCAGCTCTTCCGTGGCTTGCAACCGTCACCAAACACTTCTCGGGAGAAAGCGTGGTTGAATCGAACTCCTTTCGGGGAAGTGTCGTCTAACCAAATCTGTCGGTAATCTTTGGGAGTGTGCATATATACCCGGAGTTCTCCAAAACAGGGTGAGAAAGAGGCCTTTTCGAACCCTCGTTATTAGCCGTGACAATCTAGCGTCTCCTTGCGGGAAAATGTAAGAGGCAGGGATGAGCGGGTCAGACGGACGACCATCGGCTGGAGCCAGGAAGGTTGTTCGTGGCAAACCTAAAAAAGATATGGTTAATCTCCCAACCCGATAGGGGGGGGCGGAGGGAAGTTTGAGACGGCGGGAAGGTAGCCTTTAATTTCATCGTCATGCCTCGGTGTGAATTTCTAAGTGACCTGGGGGCAAGTCCAAAAAGGGTGATGTCGGAGGGGGAGGGCTAACGGCTGGCTTTCTCCCCCGAAGTAATATCTTAGGAGGTGGGGAAATACTAGTCTCTTAACGGATCCCTCTAAACTCTTCCCTATCCAAAGAAATTGTTACAGCACGGAACACTTTGGGGCGAAAAAAATGTCTACAACTAATTTCATCAAGAGGGGAACTTATAAAGCTACAATTTTAACGTTTACCAACAGAGAGAAAAAAACGTAGAACACTACACGGGATTTATATATGTGTAACCACAGATACTTAATATTTACATACGCACACACAACATCAACAAGGCAAAAAAGAAAGGAAACTAGTATTTACAAAATGAGTCAAACACAAATTTTACTATACACTCAGGTTGTTAGAGGGGATGGGGTCTTCTATTGGATTCCTACTCAAGCTATCGGCTAGGCAGTTGTCGGTGCCTTTAACAACATGATCCGAAATTGGTTTTCCATGAGTAGGAGGCTCCAACGCATTAAAGGGCCATTTTGGCTCTTAGAGTTTTTAGGTACGCCATGGGTTTGTGATCACTTCCGACAATATATTCTTTACCTATGAATACATCCTAAACTTACGAAGAGACTACACTATGGCTAACGTTTCAAGGTCTATGGTGGCATACGCCTTTTCGCGATAAGACAGCTTCCTACTAGCATATCCTACAGGATACCCTACTCCATCGTCATCATATTGGACGAGAGCACAACCTAGGCCATTGTGGGAGGCATCGGTACGAACCCAGATTATTTTTCTTAGGATTCGGTAATATCAAAATAGGGGTAGAGATTTGTTTGTCCTTTAACTGGTGGAAGCGATTTTCCGCGGAAGGGGTCCAATTGACTGGATTAGGGCCATTCTTTTAAGCATGTCGTTAAGAGGCGAGGCTATGGCAGCGAAATTTGGCACGAAACGACCATAGAATGACACGGGAAATCCTTCCAATAAGGCAGGCAATTGAGCTCTCTCATTAGGGGCGAAATTAGGGTTTACGTTCAAGTCGGAGTTAGGCCCCGCTTAGGGAGAAGGGAGAGGCGGCAGGGGATGCTCATCGTCTGCTTCTACGCATACCGATTGGACCAGACACAAGGGTTCAACGGTATAGATGTGTCCTTCGCTTGACGGGGAACGAATGGGGCTTATTAGGTCGATTGATACCCGGGCGAAGGGCTCGGCCACTCTCCGGGTCTTTAGAAGTGGGGCGTGGGCTACAAGCCCTGGGAGATGACCTTCTTTCAAAGGTCACAGGACTTGCAGAAGTCGATAATTTCTTTGGTCGGGCCAGGCCAAAAGAAATATTCAAAAACTCGCTGTAACGTTGTGTTATGGCCGAAATGTCCGGCCATTAGGCCATCATGAGCCATCTTTAGAACGGGTTTGATATACGTTCTCGCCACACACAGCGCGTTGGTCGCGGGGTTCTCCGGTTCAACCGAAGAACGGTAAAATAACGCGTCCTTCATGGTGGATTCAATCTTCAGATTGCCTCGCACCATTTCAGTCTCCTTCTTCCTTTCTTTTTCCCACAGAGGTTGTAATGTGGAAAAATTCTTCTGTGCCTCAGCAAATTGAACATTGGTGGCGAGGTCGATGTCTGGGGACGATAGGGGTACAGGAAGCGATACATCCTTCTCGGCCTAAGCCCTGGTAACGACCGGCTTAGTAATTGTGTTTTGGGAGAGCTGTGGGCTCTGTCCGATGAGGACGCATCAGAATTTCATCGCGGCCGCGACTACATCGGCCCATTCGATGAAGTACTGACACTGAATATAGCAACGTACCACTGGGAACCTGTTCGCACGACCTAAAAAGTCATGCACCAACGTGAACCTGTTATGCTGGGGACTTACGGATGGTAGTAGTTTGTCGGAAACTACTATACAGTTGCAACCTGAATCTCTAACCAAGGTTGACACTCGGCAACTATTTACCTCGCCATGTTCAAACTGTAGCCCATCGAGTGATCTATTGTTGAACAGGAAATTTACCTGTTGTTTCTGGGTACAAGGAGCAGGGGTAGCTAACGGTGCGGCTGGCGGATTAGGCGAGGGGGCAGCAGAGATTTGGTGGACTTAGTGACACGACGAGGTAGGGGTAGAGATTTGTTTGTCCTTCAACTGGTGGAAGCGATCATCCGCGGAAGGGATCCAATTGACTGGATTGGGGCCGTTCTTTTAAGCATGTCGTTAAGTGGCGAGGCTATGGCAGCGAAATTTGGCACGAAACGACCATAGATTGACACGGAAAAGCCTTCCAATAAGGCAGGCAATTGAGCTCTCTCATTAGGGGCGAAATTAGGGTTTACGTTCAAGTCGGAGTTAAGCCCCGCTTAGGGAGAAGGAAGAGGCGGAAGGGGATGCTCATCGTCTGCTTCTACGCATACTGTTTGGATCAGACACAAGGGTTCAACGGTATAGATGTGTCCTTCGCTTGACAGGGAACGAATGGGGCTTATTAGGTCGATTGATACCCGGGCGAAGGGCTCGGCCACTTTCGTGGTCTTTAGAAGTGGGGCGTGGGTTGCAAGCCCTGGGAGGTGACCTTCTTTCAAAGGTCACAGTACTTGCAGAAGTCGATAATTTCTTTGGCCGGGCCAGGCCAAAAGAACTATTTAAAAACTCGCTCTAACGTTGTGTTATGGCCGAAATGTCCGGCCATTAGGCCATCATGAGCCATCTTTAGAACGGGTTTGATATACGTTCTCGTCACACACAGCGCGTTGGTCGCGGGGTTCTCCGGTTCAACCGAAGAACGGTAAAATAACGCATCCTTCATGGTGTATTCAATCTTCCGATTGCCTCGCACCATTTCAGTCTCCTTCTTCCTTTCTTTTTCCCACAGAGGTTGTAATGTGGAAAAATTCTTCTGCGCCTCAGCAAATTGAACATTGGTGGCGAGGTCGATGTCTGGGGACGATAGGGGTACAGGAAGCGATACATCCTTCTCGGTCTAACCCCTGGTAACGACTGGCTGAGTAATTGTGTTTTGGGAGAGCTGTGGGCTCTATCCGATGAGGACGCATCAGAATTTCATCGCGGCCGCGACTATATCGGCCCATTGGGTGAAGTACTGACACTGAATATGGCAACGTACCACTGGGAACCTGTTCGCACGACCTAAAAAGTCATGCACCAACGTGAACCTGTTATGCTGGGGACTTACGGATGGTAGTAGTTTGTCGGAAACTATTATACAGTTGCAACCTGAATCTCTAACCAAGGTTGACCCTCGGCAACCATTTACCTCGCCATGTTCAAACTGTAGCCCATCGAGGGAACTATTGTTGAACAGGAAATTTACCTGTTGTTTCTGGGTACAAGGAGCAGGGGTAGCTAACGGTGCGGCTGGCGGATTAGGCGAGGGGGCAGCAGAGATTTGGTGGACTTGGTGACACGACGGGGTCTTCAATTGAGAATTTGGGGGGCAATCGTAATTTAAGTGCCTAGAGGTGCTACACGTAAAGCATACAATTGGTTTACGGGGGTAGTTGCTAGGCGTGGAGGGGCGCAACGGTGGCTTCACGTCCTTTTGCTCTCGCAGCGAGTAAGGCCGTACTTTCTCAGCGTCCGCACTTTTACGAACCCGTTGTTGCCCTTGAATAATCAAGGGTGGCCTCTGATGTAAGCGAAATGAATATTTAGCGAAGACGAGTATTCAAGAGTGAAAGTAGACGGGCGACACCATCTGACTCTAAGTCCCAATTGTTGACTACGAAGATCTTTTCGAAGTGTGTTAAATAAGAGCAAAATTCTTCTCCATCCTTGTATGCGGGGAGTTTTAGTGAGGGCTCTTGAGCCTGTTCATTTCGAGATCCTACGGTGTTTATCTCGACTTAGTCACGGCTTATCTCTCACTCATGCTGCCCAACTCTTTATTTATCTTTGGCTTCTCGCTGTGCTTTTCTTTCTTGGGCTTCTGCTTTTATTTCTTCGTTTTCTCTCCGTGCTTTTCTTTCTTCGACTTCTGCTTCTCTATGTGCTTTTCTTTCCGCACTTTCGTTACGTTCATCTTCCTGGACGTAAGCGGTTAAATCTTTACCAGATAAGCCTAGGATCTGCCTTTGCTTATGAAAGCGATCGAATGAAGACATCCCGGATATGCTACTTTCGACCTTTGCATGCGAAAATGCTACCAGAGCTATTGAAGCTTTACCCCAAAACAAATATATATTCTACTAACGACCCAAATTATTAAAAATTCCTAGTAAAATTCAGGCGAATTCACACAAAAAAATAAATAAATAAGCAACGGGAAAAATTCTGAATCACGACACAAAAAATGGCGGTTACTAATAACGCTTAGCTAGTAAGCTCTTTTAAGGAACTAGGAAAACTGTGGACAAACCATATAAGAATGGGCTTCAAAATTGGTTGTCACCCGTTGTCGTGGTATGACATTATATTACATCAATACCATATTATATCGATGGGCAAGGGACCGATAATTTACAGGTGAACCGACGAAGAGACGGAACACCGCTAGTTTAGACGGGCTGAGATGCGAGATGAGAGTGCAACGAGGTCAGGTAACACATGGGCAATGGCAAAGCTCAAGGTTATTTAAAGAGGCATGTACAAAAATATAATTTTATTTGCATAAAAATAATGAGAGAATTGAGAGGTATAATTACCTCAGAGAAATAACGGACAAAATCACATCAGTAAACGAAGGCGGGAATTGTAGTTATAAATCAGGCTATGAAGTTAGAACTTAAGGAATTACAGGAGGAGACTATTCAAATGGGGGGTGGATTAACTCAATTGGGTTACTGAAGGGGGGAGAGGAGTTGGCTTAGGGATGTCTTCTGCACGTGAGGTGAGGCCGCTCGGAACTTCTGAGCGGGAACTTGAAGTGATGACGGGTCTCTTAAAACAGGGGAGGGAGGTGGGTAACTTTCGGTCCAGGAGAGAGTATTTCGGCACCCGAAATAAGAGGCAAACGAAGGAGGGCTTCGACAGGAGTTGATGAGAGAAGTCCGGAAAATCACTCGGTGGCGATCGTTAGGTGGAATTACCTCACTGATTGGGGCTGATTCCAAATACACAAAATAGTTCAGCTGTCACTTTGCTTTGTTGTTTGTACCTGACTTGGAGCTATGGGGAATCTTCTGGGGTGCGGGCGAGACTTCTCAACTCTGTGTCTCTTCATGGGAGTCGAGCGCTATTTATGTCCGAGGCTCTTCCCGGGGTTGGGGGGGGGCGGTAAGCGGAAAACAGCTTTACTCTCGAAAGGCCTCGAATCTTCTTGGAGAGGCTATTCTGCCCGTGTAAAGGTGAATCGTGGTGGACACGGTTCGAGGCTACCGCTTGTGGAAAGGGGAGGGGGGAGGCTTACCAATTTAGGCTTAACCGGGCCTTCGGCAGCGCACGGAAGTTCCGCTCAGCTCAAGAGAGTCCACGTGGGGTTCCCTCACACATCCCCCAACCGAAGGATGATGCTTTACAGAGCAGTTGCGTAGGAAAGGATCACCCCAACTCGTCAAACTAGAATTATCAAAGGTCTATGGAAATTCTGACCTGCTACGACAGGTGTACACACAAAAAAAACGTAAATCTGAGCTCAGCGGGGAATTTACGGACATAAACCTTAAACAGCTCGATTCTAGAGAATTTAATTAATACAATTTTAAACAACAGAAACATCACAGGAGAACAATAGCGACATTTCAGTGGACCCCCCCCCCAAAAAAAAAAAACAACAATTTAATTGAGGCATAAATATGGGACTAAAGACTTAAACAATTTAGCGGACCCCCCCAAAATCCTAATTAGGAACATTGATGATATAATATATATATATATATATATATATATATATATATATATATATATATATATATATATATATATATATATATATATATATATATATATATATATATATATGTATATATATATATATATATATATATATATATATATATATATATATATATATATATATATATATATATATATATATATATATATATATATATATATATATATATACAATTCACGTGGAAAACCTCCGCTCCCGCCGGAGTATGGATGAGGTAATCCACGGGTCCCTTTCACTGGCTAAGGATTTTGTTGCTTCCCGTGGGAAGTGGAACCAGCACCTTCGCGCCAGGCTTGAATTTTTGTTCTCGTGACTTAAGGTCCAATTAGGTCTCAAACCTCTCAAAAAGTCCTTCTTCACGGGATACGAGACTCGTTTGTTACCTTGGGTGGACTCACGCTCGAGGGCTTGAGATTTCTCTCAAAAGGGGGCGGAGAAGAGTGGCGCACTCCTTCTGGGCGCGGGAAAACTTGCCGCTTCGGAGGGCTTGGAACTACGGGTTGATAGGGATTTCCAGGGAAACAGGTGCACGGGATTCCAGGACTGCCTGTGTACGGGTAATCACGGGCTAGGCCACGGGATGGTCGTGTATTACGGGGATGTGACCGAATAAAACGGAGCAGAACTAGATTGGGGCCGCTACCACTTCGGCCCAACCGGACATATAGTCACACTCGATGTGACAACGAATTACTGAGAAACGACTGGCCCGGCCAAGGTAGTGGTGGACCACCGCAAATTGCTTGTGGTTGGGCCCAACAGGGGGAAGTAGGTCCTCAGACACTATAATACAGTTGCACCCGGTGTCACAGACGAGGGTGGATACTCGGCGACCGTTCACAGTTCCGTTCTCGAACTTCAATCCACCAGAGTTGTTCTCATTAAAGAGAAAGTTTACCTGATGGACCGGGTCTTTGGCGGGCGAGGGAGGTTCAGGAGTCTCCTGAGGCGACGGAGGAGGATCAGGGGCGGCCCAAACTTGGTGCACTTGGTGCGACTGAGAGTTTGCGAATCGGGAGTTTTGAGAACAGTTAGTGCGGTAATGGCCGTGAACTCCTCAGGTGTAGCAGACGATCGGGTTCTTTTGGTACGGCACAACCGGGGGAGAAGAAACTAGGGGCTTAACGTCTCGGTGTTCCGATGGATGGGAGTTTCTTGGCTTCGAGGGACTAGGAACTTTGGTAAATCTTAGAACCAATTTAGGGAGGGGGGTCTTAGGGCAATAAAATTTAGTTTTGGGTGGTGATTGGGGAGCCTTTTTAACATCCTTAGGGTATAAATCTTGACTACCCGCGTAGACATCGGCCTCTTCCAAGCACTCCTTGAAAGTGACGCAACGTTTTTCCTTAATGAAGGCTCGAATTTCGGGAGCCACGGCAGTTAAAAGCTGATCCCTAAGGAAGAGGTCCAGAAGGGACTAGTAGACCTGGGGAATTTTGCACGCATCCAGCCAAAACTGAAGGTTTCTTTAGAGGATGTACCCATGTTGTCGAAAGGTTTGGTCGGGGCGGATCCTTTCCTGGCGGAATCGGGAGCGGTAGAATTCGCTATTCATATGAACAGCGGCTAGCAATTCGGACTTTAACGTGGAATAGTCCAACGTTGCTTTCGGGGGAAGGGATTCGAAGATATCCCTTAACTTGGCATTTAGGAGGGGAAGTAAGCGAGCGACGCCATCATTTTCGAGATCCCATCTATTGATCTGAAAGATTCTATCAAAATGGGCCAAAAATGACCCAAAGTCTTCTCCATCATTAAAAGCGGGAAGGTGGACTGAAGGAGTTTGGGGAATTTCAGCCCGGGCCCGATGGACTGATAATCAATTTGATTTCGGCTCATTTCCAGCTCATGCTGCCTAATTTGTTCACGTTCTTCCATCTCCATTTTGCTCTTCTCCATCTACATTTTGTTCTTCTCCATCTCCATCTTGTACTTCTCCATCTCCATTTTCCTTCGCTCTGCCCTTTCGTTCCTCTCTTCTTCCTGTACTTAATTTAGCAGGTCTTTGCCCGCAAGACCCTACATTTCACCCTGCCCCTTGAATTTTTCGAAGGATGTCATTTTTACGCAGTTAACTGAGGGAACACTGATACGCGAACGAGCTAGGACACTACCCACGCGAAACGAATACTTGAATATTCGTGAAGGCCTTGATCACAAAAAAAATTAAGATACAGCTACCTACCTCTGCTGTTTCTAAGCGGTAAAAAAAATTTAAAATGTTCCTACCGGAATTAGGACACCAAAGACCTTAACTCTTTTAGATTAATAACCAGGAGAGTCTCCAAAATTCGAACACAATAAAAAAAAAATTAATTACCTGGGGTCCAACACAAAATCTAAATAGATTACGTTCCACTGCTCTTCAAATAACTTGAACTTGCTTTCTGCCAGTATAATACCAAAATTAAAATAAAAGGGATAAACGTGAATAACAAGGAAACGTCTAATGTCGAAATTAAAATGACACGGGTTCGTAAAAACCCCAACACACTTGACACCAGATTTATCAAATATGTATATTAATATATATATATATATATATATATATATATATATATATATATATATATATATATATGTCGTGGTATGACATTATATTACATCAATGCCATATTATTTCGATGGGGGGAGGGACCGATAACTTACAGGTGAACCGACGAAGGGAGGGAACACCGCTAGTTTAGACAGGCTGAAATGCGAGATGAGAGTGCAACGAGGTCAGGTAACAAATGGGCAATGGCAAAGCTCAAGGTTATTTAAAGAGGCATGTACAAAAATATAATTTTATTTACATAAAAATAATGAGAGAATTGAGGGGTAAAATTACCTCAGAGAAATAACCGACAAAATCACATCAGTAAACGAAGGGAGGAATTGAAGTTATAAATCAGGCTATGAAGTTAGACCTTAAGGTATTACAGGAGGAGACTATTCAAATGGGGGGGGGGCAATTAACTCAATTGAGGTACTGAAGGGGGGAAAGGGGTTGGCTTACGGATGTGTTCTGCACTTGAGGTTAAGCCGCTCGGAACTTCTGAGCGGGAACTTGAAGTGATGACGGTTATCCAAAATCAGGGGGGGGGGGGCACTTCCGGTACAGAGGAGAGGATTTTGGCCACCCGAAATAAGGGGCGAACGAAGTAGGGCTTCTACAGGAGTTGATGAGAGAAGTTCGGAAAATCACTCAGTGGCGATCGTTAAGTGGAATTACCTCACTGGGTGGGACTAATTCCAAATACACAAAATAGTTCAGCTGTAACTTCGCTTTGTTGTTTGCACCTGACACTTGGAACTATGGGGAATCTTCTGGGGCCCGGGCGAGACTTCTTATCTCTGTGTCTCTTCATGCTAGTAGAGCGCTATTTATGTCCGAGGCTCTCACCGGGGTTGGGGGGGGGGTCAGTAAACGGGAAACAGCTCTACTCTCAAATCTTCTTGCAGAGGCTATTCTGCCCGTGTAAAAGTAAATCGTGGTGTACACGGTGCGAGGTTACCGCTTGTGTAAAGGGGATGGGGCGGTTAGGCTTACAAATTTAGGCCTAACCTGACCTTCAGCAGCGCATGGAAGTTCCTTTCTGCTCAAGAGAGTCCACGTGGGGTTCCCTCACACCCGTTAATCAAAAAGCAAATTGTCCTAATATATTGAAGTTCAGATATTCTTGTTAATGCAGCTGCTATTAATTGAACTTAGTGCTTCAAAATCAGTTGGGGAGGATTCTTAGGAAGACGCAAAGGCTGACGCCAAATTATTTTATATATATATATATATATATATATATATATATATATATATATATATATATATATATATATATGTATATATATATATATATATATATATATATATATATATATATATATATATATATATATATATATATATATATATATATATATATATATATATATATATATATATATATATATATATATAACACTTTAGGTCGAGGTATGGCCAAGTATACGGGAATATACGCACACAGGCTCTAAGGTAGGCTAAGCAAGGCAACAACTGTTATTGTTCTAAGAGTACGATTTGAATAGTTAGCTACAGCTGCGTGACCAAGGAATATTCCAAACACTACGACAAATATCTAATTTTGAAATACACTAAATAAAAGGCACAAAATAAATATGGATATATATAGGTACATGAATAGACGGAATTAGGTTCCGAATACTAATTGGATAACCAGTGTTATTAAATGGTTATAATGAGAGATTTAGGGTAGTGAGCGATTTTGTTCCTTTGACCCTCGAGTGTAAAGCGGTGCGAACCCGCAGGGAGGTCTAGTTGACCTTGATTACTCACGGTTGTAGCCCCAAACCCGCAGAGGCTGGTGCTACTTTATCTAAACCTGATTTTGCGAGATGCTGGCCTCTTCTCCTAAAGAGGCAACCGGAGGAACTTCTAAGGGGCTAAGTGACTTCTCCAAATTCGGATCCAGTGAGCTATCGGGCCACTTCTCCTCAAGAGGTCACCGGTTGAACTTCCAAAGGGAGGAAATGACTTCTCCAAACTCGGATTGAGCGAGCTATCGGGTCTTCTGTGCTTAAGAGGTTTCCAGAAGAACTTCGGATGACGGTTTCTCCAATTCTTGATCCGAAGCAGGTTGAGTCTGGCTGACGTTTCCTCACGAGGCTTCCCTCCCTGACCCGAAGATACGAGCGTGATGTCAAGCTCTTCCGTGGCTTGCGACTCTCACTAAACACTTCTCGGGAGAGAGCGTCGCTGAATCGAACTCCTTTCGGGGAAGTGCCGTCTAACCAAATCTGTCGGTAATCTTTTCGAGGGTGCATATATACCCGGAGTTCTCCAAAATAGGGAGAGAAAGAGACCTTCTCGAACCCTCGTTATTGGCCGTTATAACTTAGCGTCTCCTTCCTGTAAAGTGTAAGAAACAGGGATCAGCGGGTTAGACGGACGACCAGGGGCTGGAACCATAAAATTGTTCGCGGCAAACCTACAAAATAGATGGGTAATCTCCCGACCCGGTGGTGGGGGGGGGGGAGAGATTGAGACGGCGGGGAGGTAGCCTTTAATTTCAGCGTCATGCCTCGCTGTGAATTTCTCAGTGACCTAGCGGCAAGTCCTAAAAGGATGAAGTCGTATGGGGGGGGGGAGGGGAGTAACAGCTCGCTTTCTCTCCCGAAGTAATATCTTCGGAGGTGGTGAAATACTACTTTTTTAACGGATCCCTCTACAATATATATTGTAACCATCAACCTTAAAAACTAACTTTTTTGCAGTCATACTCATACGAGTAAGCGAAACCTAATAAAGTTAAACTTCCTTCTACCTAATTTTATGACGTACAATCCCTCATCCTCTTCCTTTACCTTTGAATCCCCCATTCTCACCCTCATGTTTTTCATCGAATAAAGAAACTACTCAAATAATCTTCAATTCTTGATGGTCGTATTAAAAACGAACCACTCGAAATCAGCTATTGGTTATCGTACAGGTTGAAGATATATATATATGTTTGTATATGGATGCGTATGTTTGTGTATTATGTATGTGTTCTACGCCTTTGGTAATGATAAAAAAGGAAAGATAGAGGCTTATATCACAAAGATGAGCGCTTTTCGATATTTTTCGCGATAATGGTCATAAAATTCATTTTGAACAGTCATTTAAGAGCGCCGAGAACAGATACAGTTAACGGGCAGAGAAAACTAGGGTATCAGCGAGGAAGTGATATGTTACCATTTAATTGGTTTTACCCCTCATTTTTCGTGAAAAGGCCGCCCAACACTCTTCCCTAAGGTGGTCAGACACAAAGAATGACCTTAGTGAGGCGATGATGGTTAGTGATATCTTCATCTTGGTTAGATCTGGTTCATGTTTGCTTATATCCATTACTATTCCCTCTTTGTACGTTTGTAAGATAGAAGTGTGACCCAATATAAGTTGGGATAGAAGTACTCTCTGTTTAACTTGTAGTGATAGATTTGATAATATATGATTATTTGTCGGTGTGTTTGGCTACTCTACATCTCACTATGTCGTCGGTCGTTAGGTCGGTTTTTATTTTGTTTGTTTTAGTAATAACATTGTAACTTGTCGCGGAATAGGCCGAGGGGTGGTTGGAGTTTTCCTCGACTCTTATATATATATATATATATATATATATATATATATATATATATCCTATTATCCCGAATGCGGAGGAGTCGTCGTACTACTCCTTATACCTCGTTCGACCCGTGCCCTGAATGGTTTTATTGAATCAGAGTGCTTAGAGGTTGGCTAAAGAGGGATTGGAATGAACTTTGCCAGCAAGCGACCCAAAGGAAGTTAGATACACAACAATATAAAAATAAACTTTTAATGAACACTAAACAAGGAAAAAAAAAATATATATATATATATATATATATATATATATATATATATATATATATATATATATATATATATATATATATATATATATATATATAAATAAGGTGCTTTGAGAGATAAATTAATAAGTGAATCTCGGATATCTCACTTGGCTTGTAAGTAACCATTCACTATGAAAATCCCTATACACTTGTAATGTTGATAAGCTTCGCGGTGAAGTTGGGGAATGTGAAAGGGAAGGGTCACCTTGGAACCTGATGTTCGGCTGGCGCTGGGTGGAGACGATGAGGTAGGTTCTCCAAGGACTTTCCTGATCCCACAATTCCGTTACGATTCTGCTGGAAGAAAGCGGTGACGGGAGCACGCTCGTGAACTCCGAGGAATATTGGGTGCCTCTGTAAGATGGGGGGGGGGGGCGAAGTGACCTATCGACGCGTAGGGTCACAGATAAAAGCCGGGATGTAGATTTCTTGCTTAGGGAACCAGAGTGAGGCTGTTTATAGCTTTGGCTCTGACACGTGAGTACGAGCTTGGGTCCGCACTGACTTGCAGACCAACGGGGTAAGGAGCCTCCCTAACTGGCACCGATCTCCTCTCTGAAGACTTGGTGCTTCGATGATTTACCACTACACCACGATAGATGGAAATTCCTGCCCCGTCAGACGCTGTACAAGCTCTACTCCTGAGTGTTAAAAGAATGCATCTTATATACTCGAAACTCGGGAGAGGTTCCCATGGCTCCGGAAGTAGATTTAATATCAAGCGCCCTTCTTCAGGTGAGAGAGGCTTGATTATCTCGTCCATTTCGTCCTTTGCAAACTTCTGGGAACCACGGAAAGCCAAGATAGGTTCCCATCTATCGATAACCATTCAAGAAAGGAACGCGATGGTTAGCTAAAATGGTCGGCGGGTTCTTCCGGGGAAAGGGGGACCAGACATCGGGCGGGAAGAGGAAGCTTTGATAACCTCCCCGCCCGGCAATGAGGTGGGGAAACGGGTGTGCATTATGCTATTCTCCTACATAAATATTCAGCCGATTCTAACGAAATTTAAAGCCCTTATGTTGTTTTAGATTCTCTTTCGCATGGTATAATTGCCAAAGTCCTCCCAAGTTTAGCCCGGGAATTATTTGGCAATAACATCATAACTATTCGCCGATTCAAACCAGATCCCTCCAAGGTTAGTCCAGGAATCTTTTTGTTTTAACAATACCTTCATGACTCTTTTGCCGATTCTATCGAAATTTAAAACCCTTATGTTGTTTTACATTCCCTTTCGAATTACATAATTGCCAAAGTTCTCCCAAGCTTAGCTAGTGAATTATTCTTTAATAACATCTTAACTACTTGGCCAATTCTAACGAAATTTGAATCTCTTATGTTGTTTTACACTCATTCGAATGCTATAATTGCCAAAGTACCCCAAAGTTAGTCAGGGAATGATTGAAAGCCTTGAAGGTCGTAGAGTCATAAATCAGAATAAGTGAGACCACGAGACTTTTGGTCAGCTGACCTTATTTATATGTGATAGTATGTTATGTTGGTGAGGGGAAGGTGTTTAACGGGGCTTTCTATTTTAAGTTTGGGTTTAAATTATTTTATTGTGAGTGGGTGGTTTGAATGAGATTGTTTTAGTATTCTGCCGAAATGTTGTGTTCCTATTTTGTTTAAGTCTACAGTAATAAGGTGTAATTTTAGGTTTTGTGTTATTTTGTGAGATAACGAACTTCTGTGTGTATAATGTAATTCTAACTTGTGTTTGTTCGTTATCTTGTTCGGTACCGAGCTGGTGATGCTTACTTGATGAAGGCAAATGGTTTGTATGGAGTGAATAGTGATTACACCTGTGGCTAAAATTAATGTTTTATAAAGCTTTTAGAGTTGTTTTTTCGTGACTTTGTTTGTTATATTATTTATAAATAAAGCGAGGTGCTTGTGAATGTCGATTGCGAGTGTCTAGATTCCCAGGAGTGTGGAATTCTATTTAAAGCTATGACTTAACCATTCTTATTGTTTAATTCATTTTACAGGTTTTTTATATATTATGGTAATTGGTTAGTTACTATGATGCATTTTGGTTATTGTGTTATTATCGAAGTCTCGTCAGCGAAACCGCTTATTTGGAGAATCGTGGATTGTGGTGTACCCAGGGGATGCATCATTTATGTACCTTGTGTATGATTTATCCTTCTCTGTCGAATATGTAGTTCGGTCGGTATCTTTTGCCAGTGCTCATCCAATACGTGACCTACCTTTTTTTTTATTCCAATACATGATCTAGCAACATTTTTTAACTAGACTTTTAGATTAAAGGATTTGCATTGAGATAAAAAAAGATATGCAAGTCTATTAGTAAAATTGATTGTTAAAATAAAAATAAGAACATAATAAAACAAATTTTAATATTTTTAGTGTTAACATACAAATTTTCCTAATAAAAAAAATCATTAAGATAAACGATCAGTGCAAAAAAGGGTGTTAGATCACGTATTTGAAGAGCACCTTTTTGCCTCTGTTACTGAATTTGGTGTTTATGATTTTAGGTAATACTCGTAAATAAATTTGAAAACGTAAATTATAAAAAAATATTAAGTACGACCATGGTATAACAACGGTTTTAAACTGAAAGGACGGAGGTTTCAAACGAACATAGCGAAGAAATTGGGCCCCTTTAATAATCGATAAAGAAAACGCACTCCCCGGTAAAGGTAGTAAATGCTAGTGGTGTGAATAGTTTTAAAAATAAAATTAACAGTTATTTTACGAATAATGTTATTGTTTAAATACGGAGCCCTGTTGCGGATTGAATGTCGCGTGAGTGAACATCGTGGCAACTATGTTCAAAGGAGGACTACAAGCATACTACAGAGAGTTGAACTTTACTTCAATTGCTGTTAGGATGGCCTTGAGTGAAGGAAAAGTTACATAGTTACAGGGAGAAAGCAAGGAATACTTTGTCTGTAGGAGTGCGAAAAATGTATCAGAGAAAAATTCCTTCCAACTCGATAATATAAATAGCCGATAAATTTACCAACCAAAGACGGAACTCAAGAAAGAATACTGAATTCAAGAAAAAGTGAAGACAAATGTTTCACCACAAGAAGAAGAAATTTCGAGGAAGCTGCATCGACATAATCAAATGAAAAAGCAAGAAGAAGTTGAAGATTCGATAAAGAGAAGAGCAAGATGAACAGGAATAATATTGATAAATAAATAAATGGGATAATAAGGATATGACCACCCCATAACTGGTGACCCTCAAAGGCCAAACAATCTTCTGATCTTCGTTACAACCGCACCTACTCTCCTACTAGAAATTTAAGAAAAAGTGGTGCTGCGAACTTCGGAGACAAGGGGAAGGAGAAGCCATTACTCATTAATTAGAGACAAAACTTCGTTCGCTCTCCTCAATCCCAATGAATTAGCTCCACTCATCCCGCAGACTCGGAGGCCGTAAGAGGGAGAGCTACTACTCCTCGATTAAGAAATCCAAAACTAGTCTCTCCCCAATCTTCAAATTCGCTCCGCTTTCTAGAAAGGGACCTGTGTAGGGGTGCGAAAATGTATGAGAGAAAAATTCCTTCCAACTGAATAATATAAATAGCCGATAAATTTACCAACCCAAGGATGGACTAAAGCCGGTCGTGAGGCTAGAGTATTGGCGTTCAAATCCAACGGTACCGCGTTTGAAACTCAACAGTCCAAAAACTTTTAAGAAGAACTCTCAAGAAAGAAAGCGGCTTTAAGGACTAACTCATCTAGAAGCACCAAGAAATCAGGAAACCAAGAGAAAAGTAAGAATAATATGGATAAATAAATAAATGAGATAATAATGATATGACCACCCCCATAACTGGTGACCCTCAAAGGCCGAACAATCTTCTGATCATCGTTACAACCGCACCTTCTCTCCTACTAGAGATTTAAGAAAAAGTGCTGCTGGGAACTTTTGACACCCGGGAAAGGAGAAACCATTACTCATTGATTAGAGACAAGACTTCGTTCTCTCTCCTCAATCCCACTAAATTAGCTCCACTCATTCCGCGCCCCGGAGGCCGTAGGAAGGAGAGCTACTACTCCTCGATTAAGAAATCAAAAACTAGTCTCCCCCCAATCCTCAAATTCGCTCCGCTTTCTAGAAAGGGACCTGTGTAGGGGTGCGAAAATGTATGAGAGAAAAATTCCTTCCAGCTCGATAATATAAATGGCCGATAAATTTACCAACCCAGGAGGGACTAAAGCCGGTCGTGAGGCTAGAGTATTGGGGTTCAAATCCAACGGTACCGCGTTCGAAACTCAACAGTCCAAAAACGTTTAAGAAGAACTCTCAAGAAAGAAAACGGCTTGAAGGACTAACTCATCTAGAAACACCAAGAAATCAGGAAATCAAGATAAATGAAAGAAACTGAAGATGCATCGAGAAAGAAAAACGAAGATTAAGGAACAACCCAGCCAAGAAGAATACGGAAGTCAAGAAAAAGTAAAGACAAATGTTTGAAGTGCCAACTTAAGAAAATTCGGAAGAAGAAAATGGATTCAAGGAAGACAACCTGCATTGAGGAAACCAAAATGAACAAGAATAAAATTGATAAATAAATTATGAGGGAATAATAAGGATATCCGCCCCCCAACCATATGTCCACTCAAAAGCCAGTCCCATTTTATAGTAGTAGTTTGGACATAGTTGCCACGATGCTCACTCACGCGACATTCAATCCGCAGCAGGGCTCCGTATTTAAACAATACCATTATTCGTAAAGTAACTGTTAATTTTATTTTAAAAACTATTCACACCACTAGCATTTACTACCTTCACCGGGAAGTGCGTTTTCTTTATCGATGATTTTAAAGGGGAACAATTTTTAATCTATATTCGTTTGAAACTTCCTGCGTCCTTTCAGTTTAAAACTGTTGTTATACCATAGTCGTACTTAATATTTTTTTTCTAATTTACGTTTTCAAATTTATTTACAATTTTTAATACTTCGATAAGTTTCGAGAGGCGGTAGATTTAGTATATTTAATCTTTCGATATACGACTTATTTATAATCAAGAGAATTAGTTTAGTTTCCTGTCGTTGAATTCTTTCAATTTTATTGATGGAGAAGAAGAATAAGAGTAACCAGGAGTGATACGAATTTCTTTACTACTGACCTTTCGCTCCTCAGGAGCTTCCTTAGAGTGACAAGAAACAATAACAAGAAATTGCGTATTGATCTAAGTGGGTAGGTGTGTGTAGGGGAGAAGAAAGGGCGTGCGGATAGATAGCTGAAAATAGACAAGTGATGAATAGAGAAAGAAGTGTGGTAGAGTGCAAAGAGATGCTAGGCGGCTGGTGGTCAGGCCTATCACTTTCATAAATGTTATTGTCATGTGTTTCCTTTGTTGGTTTCGTTAAGGTTTTTGTTTTATGGCGTTTAAGCCATTTACTTAATAATTATTTAATGTTTTTCGGGTATGTAATGTGCATTTACTGTTGTTTTGTAATATATTATTTAAATATATGCTTAGTGTTTATTGTACTTTATTTAATTTGTTCTGTGTGTATTTCAGTGTTTTCAGTTTCTTATCTTCTTTCTTCGCGTCACGTTTGGTTTACTAGTCTTGTTTGTTGTGCCTTGGTCAAAACGGGTGATTTTTCTTGAATCGAGTTTGTTTTCTTCATCAGTTTGTTGTCTCATTTTTTATGGTTTTTACATTTTCCTCATGCATAGAAAGGCACTTAGTCCCCGCCAGCCACTAGGTTAGCGGAGTTTGGAAATCTGGCGTAACATATAGCTCTTCTGTTCTGGTTTATCATTTGAATGATATCCTCATCCAGCTCCTGAGTAACCAGTTCTTGCATTTTCCGAGTCTGTTTGGCTATGACTATGTTAACGGGTGTTATCCCCACCTCCTTGTGCAGGCCTTCTTGGCATCTTCTTTCCTGCCTAAGTGTACCCGTAATTAGGTACACGCACTTATTTTGCACTGTTGTTAGCCCCCTCTTTTGCGTTTTTGAGACATAAGAGAGTGCGGAAGTGGAGTATAGCAACGTATTTCTAACAAGAGCGTTGTAGATCTTTTACGTGTTGCTTTCACGTAGATTTCTAAACATATAGAGTCATGGCTGCGACCCAGGCTTGAGAAATTCTATCTTCGACGTGCTTTCTGTACCCGGATGAAGGAATTTTCACATTTTCATTCCAAGTATATTGCACTGAGAAATTCACACCGAAGTATAACGCTGCAATTGAAGGCTACCTTCCCGCCGTCTTAATCTCTCCCAACCCCTGGGTCGTCAGATTACTCAGTTATTGTGTAGGTTTGCCGCGAACATCCTTTATGGCTCCAGCCGCTGGTCGTTGATCTCGGCCTCTGACACTTTTACGTAAGAAGACGCTCGGTTGTCCCGGTCGATAATGAGGGATCGAGAAGGTCTCTCTCTCTCTCGATCTCCCTGTTTTCGAGAACTCTGGGTATATATGAACCCTCCCAAGGATTATCCATAGATTCGGTTAAACAACGCTTCTCCAAAAGGAGTTCGATTCAACGACGCTCTCTCCCGAGAAGTGTTTAGTGACGGTCGCAGGCCGCAGAAGAGCTGGACATCACACTCGAAACTTGGGGTCAGGAAGAAGAGTCTCTTGAGGCAACGTCCGCCTTTCTCAAGTGCCTTCGGGTCAAAGATTGGAGAAGCCGTGCTCCGAGGTTCTTCTGGTAACCTCTTGAGGACAAAAGGCCCAATTACTCGCTCACTCCAAGTTTGGAGAAGTCACCTCCGCCCTTAGAAGTTCGTCCGGTGATTTCTTGAAGAGAAGAGGCCCACATCTCACAAAATCCAAGTTTGGGGAAAGTAGCACCACCCTCTGCGGGTTTTCGGCTATACCCATGAGTAATCAAGGTCACCAAGACGTCCATCCAAGTTCGCCCCGCTTTACTCTCGAAGTTCAAAGGAACTAAATCGTTCACTACCTTAAATCTCCCATTATGGCCTTATAATAACCCTGGTTATCCAATTAGTATTCGTAACCTAATTCTGTTATATTTATATACCTATATATATCCATATTTATTTTGTGCCTTTTATGTAGTGAGTATTAAAATCTAATTTTGTCGTTGTGTTTGGAATATTCCTGGGTCACGCAGCTGCAGCTATCTATTCAAATCACACTCTTAGAACAATAACAGTTATTGCCTTGCTTAGCCTACCTTAGAGCCTGTGTGCGTATATTCCCGTATACTTGGCCATACTTCGACATACAGATATATATATATATATATATATATATATATATATATATATATATATATATATATATATATATATATATATATATATATATTATATAATTTGGCGTCAGGCTTTGGGTCTTCCTAAGAATCCTCCCCACCTGATTTTGAAGCACTAGATTCAATTAATAGCAGGTGCATTGCCAAAAATATCTGAACCTTAATATATTAGGACATTTTTCTTTTTGTATAACGGGTAACAACCAATTTTTAAGCCCATTCTTGTGTGGTGTTTCCACAGTTATCCTAGTTCCTTAAATGAGGATACTAGATAAGCGGTAATAGTAACCGCCATTTTTTTGTGAAGTTAGTCAGATTAACTCGTTAGTTAGTTATTTATTTGTTTTGTGTGTGTTCGCCTGATTTTTACTGGGAATTTTTTAATAATTTTGTCGTTAGTAAAATTTATATTTGTTTTTGTGAAAGCTTCAATAGCTTTGGTAGCTTTTTCGTGTGCAAAGGCCGAAAGTAGCATATCCGGGATGTCTCTATTCGATCGCTTTCATAAGCAAGGGCAGATCCTATGCTTATCTGGGAAAGATTTAATCGCTTACGTCCAGGAAGAGGAACGTAACGAACGTGCGGAAAAAAAAGCACAGAGAGAAGTAGAAGCCGAAAAAAGAAAAGCACAGAGAGAAGATGATGAAAGAAAAGCGCAAAGAGAAGCAGGAGAGAGAGAAAGAAAAGCGCAGAGAGAAGCAGAATAGAAAAAAAAAAATTAGGCAGCATGAGAGAGAGATAAGCCGTGACAAAGTGGAAATAAACTCTGTAGGATCTCGAAATAAACAGGCTCAAGTGCGCTTACTAAAACTTCCCGTTTTTCAAGGATGGAGAAGATTTTTGCTCTTATTTAACGCACTTCGAGCTCTTCGAAGTCAACAATTGGGACTTAGAATCAGATGGTGTCGCGCGGCTACTTCCACTATTCAACCCTCGTTTTCGTGACATATTCGTTTCGCTTCCTTCAGCGGCCACCCGTGATTATTCAACCCTAAATGCAGAAACTCTTTCTTCTATTAACATGAATCCAGAAATTTATAGGGTTAGATTCCGCTCCGCGCGAATACAGCAAGGCCAAACCTACAGACAATTTAGATTCACGCTTCGGCGTGACTTCCAATTCTGGCTGGATTCCGCCCAAGTATCAAATGATTATGAGACGCTAATTGACTTCATTCTAAGGGATCAACTGATGTCGACCCTCCCTCGCGAACTAAGGACCTTTATAACGGACCGAAGTGCGTCCACTTTCAGGGAGTGTGTGGAAGAATCCGACCTTCACGCTTCCAGTCACGACCTCTACCCCAAGGTTGTCAAGAAGAACTCCCCCCCCCCCTTTCGCCAAACACAAGTTTGGGTCTAACCGAAGCCAACCCAAGGGCAACAAGGGCTTCGTAAACGTGCAAGCGCCGAGCAAGTACAGGCCTCACCCGCCGCGAGAGCAAAAGGACGTGAAGCCCACGTTACTCTCTTTCACGCCTCGCAACTACCCATATAGAGCAATTGTATGCTTTACGTGTGGCACCCCTGAGCACTTAAGTTATAATTTCCCCCCAAATTCTCAACTGAGGACAGCGTCGAGTCACCAGGTTCACCAAATCTCGCCTAATCCGCCAGCCTCATCGCCAGCGGCCCCTGCTCCCTCTCCCCCGGATCAACAAGTAAATTTCATTTTCATCAATAGTTCCCCCGGTGGGCTCCAGTTTGAAAATGGCGCAGTAAATGGTTGCCGAGAGTCAACGATGGTTTGAGATACAGGTTGCAACTGTATAGTAGTATCCGACAAACTACTACCCCACGTAAGCCCCCAGCATAACAGGTTCGCGTTGGTGCATGACATTTTAGGTCGTACAACAGGTTCCCAGTGGTACGGTGCCATATTCAGTGTCAGTACTTCACCGAAAGGGCTGACGTAGTCGCGGCCTCCATAAAATTCTGCTCCTCCTCATCGAACAGAACACATAGCTCTCCCAAAACCCAATTTCTCAGCCAGTCTTTACCAGGGCCCAGGCCGAGAAAGAAATATCGGTTCCGGTACCCCTATCGTCCCCAGACATCGATCTCGCCACCAATGTCCAAATTGCTGAGGCGCAGAAGAATTTTTCCACATTACAACCCCTGTGGGAAAAAGCAAGGAGACTGAAACGGTGAGAGGCAATCGGAAGATCGAATAAACCGTGAAGGAGAGGTTATTATACCGTTCTTCTGTTGAACCGGAGAATCCCCCCGACCAACGCGTTGTGTCGGCCGAGAACGTATATCGAACCCGTTCTAAAGATGTCTCATGATGGCCTGATAGCCGGACATTTCGGCTTTTAAATATTTCTTTTGGCCATGGGCGGCAAAGAAATTATCGACTTCTGCAAGTCATGTGACCTTTGCCAGAAGGTCACCTCTAAAGGGCGTGTAGCTCCCGCCCCTCCATCAAAAGAACCTGAGAGTGGCCAAGCCCTTCGCCCGGGTCTCAATCGACCTAATAGGCTCCATTCGTCTCCCGTAAAGCGAGGGACACTCCTATATTTTAACCCTCGTCGATTGCGCCACCCGTTTTCCAGAGGCTATTCCCATGTAGAAGATTGACAACATTTCTTGTGCAGAGGCTTTAATCTCAATCTTTTCCCGAGTAGGGATCCCGAAGGTGATCTTTTCCGACAGAGGACGTCAATTCACCTCTGAATTGATGGAGTATGTCGGTAAACTCCTCCTCATCAAGCCCCTCTTCACGAGGCCCTGGCACCCTTGCGCTAACTGGATGTGCGAAAAGTTAAACGGCACCGTCAAAATGGTACTCAAGAAGGTGTGCCACGACTAGCCCTAAGAGTGGCACCGCTACCTCCGCGTAGCGTTATTTGCTTGTCGCGAAGTCCGCCATAGGACTTTGGAGTTTGCTCTCTTTGAGCTGTTATAAGGACGTAACGTCCGAGGACCGATGAGCATTTTAAAAGCATTGTGGTCCAATCCTAGAATGGATGAGGAAGTTAAATCCTCTTACGCGTACGTGTTAGACCTGCGTAACCAGCTACAAAAACGCCCATGTAAATCTGGAGAAATACCGCACCTACTTCGACGTAAAATCAAAGGCGCGTTCGTTTAAACCAGGTGGCGAAGTATTTCTCTTGCTTCCCTCCGAAGCAAATAAGCTCATCTCCCACTGGAAAGGACCTTTCCCCGTTTGAGAGCCGCGCGGCCCGGTGGATTACCTAATCAAAACACCCTCCGGTAATAAGATTTACCTCATCAACCTAAAAAATACCACCGCCGAGCTTGCCTAAATAACATAGTCGCCCTAGACGAAGAACCCGTCTTCGAAGTCGCCTATTTCATTGAACCCTTGTGTCAGTTCCAAGCGGTCTACGTCGAAGCAGACGATGAGTATCCCCAGCCGCCTCTTCCTTCCCTCCAAGCGGAGCCTAACTCCGACTTAGACGTAAACTTCAATCTCGCACCTAATGAGGGAGCTAAATTGCTTGCCTTATTGGAAGGCCTCTCCAACGTCATTTCAGAACTTCCGGGTTGCTTAACCCAATTTACGAATGAGATTGTCCTCACTACTCAAGATGCGATAAGAACCAATCTTATCCCATACTCTTACATTTACGGCCGACTTTCAAAGCAGAGATGGAGAACTTATTAAAATTAGGAATAATAGAACTCTCGTCGTCCGATTTTTTCTCCCCCATTGTCATTGTTAGGAAGCCTCACAAGTCGTTTAGGATGTGCGTCGATTTTCACAAATTAAACGCGGTTACACAGTTTGACGCGGAACCGATACCCCTAATCGACCAAAGTCTTCACGCTTTCGAAGAGGCGAAGTTTATCTCCCAGATCGACCTCTGTAAAGCCTACCACCAAGTGCCGCTCTTGTACCATCGAAACGCTGTACCGCTTTCGCTACTGAAAAAGGGGTTATTTCAGTTTACTCGTCAACCTTTTGGGTTGATAACTGCTTGCGGAAGTTATAACCGGATCATGCTCCGGTTGTTAGATGGCCTATCGAATGTGACATTTTATTTCGATAACGTGTACGTTGCAACTCGTACCTGGGACCAAAACGTACAGTCTCTGTGCGCGCTTCTATCCCGGTTATGCGTACACGGGTTCAAGGTTGGTCCGACAAAGTGTCACTTCACCTATGACACTATTAATTACCTTGCATTCCAGGTCAGGAGGAATCAAATGCTTCCTCAGGACGACAATGTAAAGTTTATTTCGCAAATGCCGCTCCCCCGAACAAAGAAACAGCTTCGTTCCTTTTTAGGATCCGTGTCATTCTATCGTCGTTTTGTGCTGAATTTTGCTGCCATAGCCTTGCCCCTTAACGACATGATTAAAAGAACGGCCCACGATCCAGTCAATTGGACCCCTTCCGCCGAAGATCGCTTCCACCAGTTAAAGGATAAACTAATAAAAATCCTAATAAAACATTCGGAGTTTGTATCGATGCCTCCCAGGATGGCCTAGGTTGTGCTCTCGTCCAATATGATGACGATGGAGTAGGATATACTTTAGGATATGCTAGTAGGAAGCTGTCCCATCGCGAAATGGCGTATGTAACCATAGACCTCGAAACGTTAGCCATATTGTGGTCTGTTTGTAAGTTTAGGATGTATCTCATAGGTAAAGAATTTATTGTCGAAACTGATCACAAACCCCCTGGCGTACCTAAAAACTGTAAATGCCGAAATGGCCGTTTAATGCGTTGGATCCTACGACTAATGGAGTACCAATTTCAGTTCATGTATGTTAAAGGCACCGACAACTGCCTAGCCTATAGCTTGAGTAGGAATCCAATAGATGAGCCCTCTCGAGACAACAACCTGAGGTTATAGTTAAATTCGTGTTTGACTGATTTTGTAAATACTAGTTTCCTTTTTTTAGCCTTGTTGATGGAGTGTGTGCGTATATCTGTATAAGTTATCTGTGGTTGCACATATGTAAATCCCGTGTAAGCTTACATGTTTTTTTTGTTGGTAAACGTTAAAATTGTAGCTTTATAAGTTCCCCTCTTGATGAAATTAGGTGAAGATATTTTTTTCGCCCTAAAGTGTTCTGTGTTGTAAAAATGTATTTGGATAGGAAGGAGTGTAGAGGGATCCACTAAAATACTAGTATTTTCCCACCTCCTAAGATACTTCAGGAGCGAAAGCGACCCGTTACCGCCCACCCCCCCCTCCGACTTCACCTGTTTTTGACTTGCCGCCAGGTCACTGAGAAATTCACACCGAGGCATGACGCTGAAATTAAAGGCTACCTCCTCGCTGTCTTAATCTCCCCCACCCCCCTAGTTCGGGAGATTACTCATCTATTGCGTAAGTTTGCCGCGAACAACCTTTATGCCTGTAGCCACTGGTCATTCTATCTGACCCGCTGATCTCGGCCTCTTGCACTTTGCCTTAAGAAGACGCTCGGTTGTCCCGGCCGATAATGAGGGTTCGAGAAGGCCTCTCTCTCTCTCTCCCTGTTTTTGAGAACTCCGGGTATATATGCTCCCTCCCAAGGATTACCCATAGATTCGGTTAGACGACGCTTCCCCGAAAGGAGTTCGATTCAACGACGCACTCTCCCGATAAGTATTTAGTGACGGGAGCAGGCCACGGAAGAGCTGGACATCTCACTCGTATCTTGGGGTCAGGGAGAAGAGTCTCTTGAAGCAACGTCAGCCTTTCTCAGCTGCCTTCGGATCAAGGATTGGAGAAGCCGTCCTTCGAAGTTCGTTCGGTGACCTCTTTAGTACAAGAGGACGAATAGCTCGCTCAATCCGAGTTTGGAGTAAGTATCACCACCCTCTATATCTCTTTGTAGATCCCTTCAGATTATTATTCAGGCAGAAGAATGAGCCAGTGATGTCATGTTTGTCATGAAATCGGATAAAGTTAAATATTTGGGTTGATCTAAGCCATCCTTGATGTCACGTAATTTATACCAGAACTCTGGAATTTTCAAACTTTTGTTAATATTGTGTTGTTCTGTGGTCACCCGAAAACTTCTATATTCGTCATCCAGATCATTGTTTGTTTTCTGGCACGAGTGTTTTAAACTGAGATGCCAAACTTGAGATGGACATTGATAAATTCTGACCAAGGACAATCTTTGGATCCCAAACTTTTAACTTTGCTATTATGCTGTTTAAACTGAATGAAAAGCGCTGTTTATTTTGGCCACACAGTCCAATCAAAATTTTCAAACAATCGTTTTTAAATCTGAGTTTGCATTCATGATCAACAAGGTGTTCTTCTTCTAAGAAAAACATTGTTTTACCCCCGAGATATAAATCTTCAGTCTGTTTGCGCACTGCTTTGTCTCTTGGATCAATATTGCATAGTTCCATTCAACTTAAGTACTCTTCCTGAACGAAAAAACTCAAAATAATCTTGTGTAAGCTGATACTATTGAGTGTAATTTATGCAGTTTAAATTGTTCTGACTGGAATTCCAGGTTGAGAGAATTGACTTTACCCAACACATAATGAAGGAAGCAGAACATATGCTTTGTTCCACGGTTGATAAGTATCTCTGTACCATGGTCTTCCACTCTCTTGTGTTTGAGATCCCTGCCTAAGGGTACATTTAGGCATACTTTCCTATTTTTCATTCCTCCTCTTGTTTTACTCAAATGGTGTGTAGGGCAGGCTTAATAGATGAGCAAAGAGGCTCTGATGGCTTTTCAAGAGGTTGCCTTGGTCTATTCTTTTCTTTTCTCTTTTCTTTATTCTTTTTCATTCCAAAGTCATCATTACTGTCCTCCCTCAGTTGTTGTGGCGTCCTGAAGGGAATTTTGCCTTGCATGATGTGTCGGCTCCATCATGTTGACCAGTTTTTTTCCGACATATAATATTCAGTTAATGAAAGTTTTGCTATTGAATAATTTTGTACAAATTGTTGTTGTTGTTGTTGTACAAATTGTTATTTTTGTTGAAGATCTTGTTGATAATATTATTTTTTTAATATCGATTTTAATTTTATCAGGAGATATTGAGCTCAACCCTGGACCTGGTCATCCTCATCAGATAAAATGTCGTCTACTCTATATTAATATTAGGGGCCTACATGCCAATATTAAAGACTTGACTGCTTCATCCAAGTCTCATGACATTTTACTCTGTTCAGAGACCCTGGTTTCAAATATGAGGCATGTCTCTGAACTACTTATACCAGGCTTCAAAAAACCAATTTTACTTAGGCGTGATGCCATTCCTAGGGCTAGAGGAATGGCAGTTTACATTAGGAATGGTTACTCTGCTTCAAAGACCTCCTATGCTTGTTCTTGCCATGAGATGCAAGTTATGAAAGTATGTGGTAAGCAAAATAATTTTTATCTTTTTTCTGTCTATCGCAATCCAGACTTAGATGATACTATTTTTGATTGTCTGCTCCTTGCCATGGCCAAGGTACAGGAAAATGACCGGAAAGCCTGCTTTGTATTTATGGGAGACCTCAATGCTCATCATAGGCAATGGCTGTCTTCTGTCTCCCCTACTGACTGTCATGGTATCAGGGCTTATGATTTTGCGTGTGAGTCGGGTTGTGAGCAAGTCATTAGGGAGCCTACCCATTCATCTGGGAACTGCCTTGACTTGGTTTTCACTGATTCCCCTGGAGTCGTTACAAGTGCTGTTGATCCTCCTGTGGGAACTTCTGACCACTGTGCAATTTCTATAACTATCTGTATTGAGCAATCTATTCCTAATATAGCTCATACAAGCAAAGTATTCATCAAATCTCAAGTAGACTGGTGCAATATATTAAATGATATCTCCCGGATCAACTGGCCACTAATATATAAGGAGGTTGAAGCAGTTCGTATTTTGAATGATAAAATTGTTTCAATTATTGATAGTCATGTTCCATTCCGTATGATCAGATATCGCACTAAGGACAAAGCCTGGTTTAATGATGACTGTAAGAGGGCTCATATGCAGAAACAAGAAGCCTACAACCTGTGGAAGGGGAGTAGATCTGCCTTTCTATGGGATAATTATGTGCACTACAGAACAGCAGCTCAGAGGGTATATAATAATGCTGAAGTTGAATTCAATACTACCACAAAGGGAACTCTTCAGCGCACAGCAAATTCCCACAAATTCTGGACCACTCTCAAGTCTGCTCTTTTTGGGAATGATTCATCTATGCCACCCCTTCTTAAACCTGATGGTTCCATTACCCATAGTCCTGAAGAAAAGGCAACACTGTTGGCTGATGTTTTTGATAATAAACAAAGTAATGAGAATCTAACTCTACCTGACACTTGTTTCCCTGAACCAAGGTTAAACAAGATTGCTTTCCGTTCAAGTGAAGTAAAACAGTTACTTCTTGATCTGGATGCTTATGCTGGTACTGACCCAAATGGTATATTCCCTTTATTCTTTAAGAAAACTGCAGAGTATTTGGCTCCCAAGCTTTCCGTTATTCTTCGGAAGCTGGCGAGGAGTGGTAGTTTTTGCGAATGTTGGAGAATTGGTAACATCACTCCACTATGTAAAAGTGCAAGTGGTAGTTTTAACCCTACTGAATATAGGCCCATTTCTATAACTCCTGTTCTATCTAAGATTTTTGAACGTTTACTAGCTAAACGTTTAAGTACATTTGCCGAGCTTAATCGTCTGTTTCCCTTTTTACAGTTTGGATTTCGTAAGGGTCTGAGCACTTGTGATGCACTTCTCACAGTCTCCACCATTGTCCAAAAATCATTAGACTCTGGTCAAGAAGTTCGCTTAGTTGGCCTGGATTTCAGTGCCGCATTTGACCGTGTCAATCATAAGGCCCTGATATTTAAGTTGAAGCAGTTGGGAGTAGGTGGTGTATTTTTAAATATTATTGAACAATTTTTAACAAATCGACATCAAAAGGTTTATGTTGACAATAATTTTAGTGATGAGAGAGAGGTGCTATCTGGTGTACCACAAGGCAGTGTTCTTGGTCCTCTACTGTTTATATTATATACCCATGATATGTGGTTTGGACTGGAAAATAGACTTATAGCCTATGCTGATGATGCTACTCTAATAGCCCCAGTCCCATCTCCTGAGTTGAGAGCATCGGTTGCAGAGTCTTTAAATAGAGATCTGGCTAAGATAAATGTTTGGTGCACTTCATGGGGCATGAAGTTAAATGCAAAGAAAACCCAGAGTATGATTGTTAGCAGATCCAGAACACTAGATCCTCCCCATCCAGATCTTTTAATAAATAACATTCCCATCTCCATATGTGATTCTTTTAAGTTGCTTGGAGTTATGCTTGACTCTAGGTTTACTTTTGAGAATCACATTCGATCTATTTCCTCCTCTATTGCTCAAAAAATTGGCATTTTGAGGAAATCTTACAAAGTATTTGGAGAGCAGACTGTTCTTAAAAATTGTTTTAATGCTTTTATTCTTCCGTGTTTTGAATATTGCGCCCCTGTTTGGAGTTCGGCAGCCAACTCTTATCTTAATTTATTAGATAAAAATTTGAGAGCAATAAAATTTTTAATTCCTGACCTCAAAGTTGATCTGTGGCACAGGCGAGCAATAAGCTCCTTATGCATCTTATATAAAATTTTTAACAATGCAGATCATCCACTGCATCACGATCTGCCCAATTTATATGCCCCTCAACGAGTTACCAGAGGTGTACTAAATGCCAATAGTAGGGCCTTTACGCCTATGAGATTCAACACAACACAGTTTTCAAGAAGTTTCATTCCTAACACAACTAAACTGTGGAATGAACTTCCTAGTGTTGTTGTTGAGTCCTTGGAACTTCAGAAATTTAAAGTGGGTGCTAATACATTTTTAATTAACAGAAACTTATAACTTTAATATTTTATTCATTATCCACACATATATAATATTATAATATTTTTAACATTATAGCATTTAATTTTTTTTTTTTTTTTTTTTAATTTTCTATTTATTTATTATGTTTTTCTTAATCTTTGTTTCGTTTTTTCCATACCAGGTTTCTTTCCCCGCTGGGGCCCTTGGGCTTATAGCTATTTGCTCTTCCAGTTGGGGTTGTGGCTTGGAACTTTAATAATAATAATATATTCTCATCGCTCCGTCTACTTTGTCGCTTTCTGATTCGGACTAAAAATATAGAACGAGAATCTCCCATTGCTCCAAAATTTTGTAGATAACATTTTCTCTGGAAAGCCACCTTGTTTGTGCAAATTTGGGAATTTTATGATTAACAATTTGAATGGCATCTTGAATAGTCACAAAATCATTTTGACGTTTGATACTTCAGCAGAAATAAGATGTAATATCTTTAAGAACTGACTCTAGATATGAGGGAAGCACTAACACAGTATGGCTGGCGCAAATGAATGACAAACGCACCCAAGAACACTAAAACTGATGGCAAAAGATCCTTTAATAATTTTGGAAATCCATTTTATTTATATAGCATCGTGAATGTTATCACTAGGCTTGGTGCACGCACATTTTCTACCACAATTGTATCGAAAAGGGCATCTGTTACATCTAATTTGCTTATGGGGGTGGGGCATATCCTTCTTTATCCCGCTTTATTTATTTATTTATCAATATTATTCTTGCTATACACTTGATTTCCTCGAATTTTCTTCTTGGCTGAATTTCATTTTATTTAAGTTGGCCCTTCAAACATATTTCTTCCATTTTCCTTGACTTCCGTATTCTTCTTGGCTAGGTTGGTCCTTAATCTTCGATTTCTTTCTTGATGCATCTTCAGTTTCTTCCGTTTATCTGGAGTTGATGATTTCTTCTTGATTCTATATTCTTGTTGAGTTAGTCCTTCAAGCCGTTTTCTTCCGTTTTCTTTCTTGTGAGACCTTCGTAAAAGTTTTTGGACTATTGAGTTTCGAACGAGGTACCGTTGGATTTGAATTCCAATACTCTAGCCTCACGACCGGCTTTACTCTGTTTTGAGTTGGTAAATTTATCGGCTATTCATATTATCGAGTTGGAAAAAATTTTTGTCTTATACATTTTTCGCACCCCTACATACTCTCATCAAAGTAATGTATGACTATAGCTAACTAAAACCTGTGTGTTAGATTAATCAGTACTTTCGTCAATTATAACAGAATTTTTTTTATTTCGACATATCTCATTTAGTTCTATTTTTTCATAATATGCAATGCCATATCACTTTCAGGATAAACTTTTTGACAAATTGCAAGGAGGGGATCTATATGAGAAAGCGAGATGTGATGTTCAGCAAAATATGCTGCAAATAATATTTCTGCATTGGCATTTTTTTTAGATTCAGAGCTTATTTTCTTTGCAAGAAAATGAGTAATACTGAATTTTGACCTAGCTTCTTCAAAGTTTTTCATGAGTTTGTCAGTATTTTTATTTATTAACAACATCAACTTACTAGCATTTTTCAGAGAAATGGCGCAACAAATGCAATAACTGTTGCTTCCATCTTGTTCATCTCTCTTTAGCCATCCTTTAAATTCTTCCAGTTCAAGCCATTAATTTTTATATGACTGGGTATAGCATTTTCATTCTCTTTGGAGACTTTTTACTCATAATGAGGGATTCGAACTGTATTTCACTTCTTTTTTTTAAATGACGACACCACGTCTTGCTGAACAAAGATTTTCAGTATACTAATTTGAATTTTGAATATACCAATAAGATTATGGTGAAAATTATTGGAGTAAAGGGCAATACACCAGTGTTGACAGATCTCTCCAGAGATTCTGGCCCATATTTTTGTTTCACGCGTCATAAGATGCTATAAAATCACAAAAGTATCCAAAACCCACTTTCTTGATTTTATTATATTGTACTATCAAATTTACAGGCACAATAAGGCTTAAACGATTTTTTTTTAATTCTCTTATACATATTAAAATGTTTGCGCATATGCGGCAATGGGAGATCAGCGCAAGTTCGGAACATGTTTAGAAACGTTTTTGGATGAATATTTATGGTGTAAAATAGCACATATATAATTCATTTAAAAATAGTATCACTTAATTATGCAGTATTTTTTCTTTAATCTAAATCCGAATTCAAAGGAAACATTTTATTTACATAAAGTCAAAAATCGAAAGAAAATTTGGTCAGGGATCAGTTATTTTGAACTCTATGTTTTAATGCATAAGGTTTATTAGTGGTTGATTATTCATAATAATTGCCTCTAATTTTCGTTCAGTTGAAGATACAAATTTAATGGTCATCAATTTAGATTCATTGAAACGTCCTTTTTCTATTTCTAAATACATTTCTCATTAATATGGAATGAGTAAGTGAAAATAAAGCTTTAAAGAAAATCTAAAAACACTTTTTGAAATCAGAATCGCCTTTTAAGCATTTCTTAAGATGCACCGATTGCAAAATTGAATATTTCAAAGATCTAGGCTTTGTTTCAAAATGTTTTGTCACGAAAGCACCAATGACCATTCCCAAAGGATTGGTTTCGCTAGAACTTATTTTATTATCATTTAGAAAAGGAATTTCTTGGAAATGACTAAAAAAACAAGATTTCTTTGATTTACTACAAAATAAACCAATTAACCAAGGCGGGTAATAAAAAACCAAGATCTTGTTTTAAATATATTTGTATTTTTATACAATATATTCTTCACTGGGAGCGGGGCTTAAATTAGGATAATTTGAGTTTAAATAAGCAAATATTTATATTAGACCTGTACTAGCTAATACTTTAATTTTCTTCTTGCACCTTCTTGTATAGAGTCGTTCAGTGGAGCGATCTTTCTTGGATGCATCGGAATAAACATTTGCTCTGGGTGTTAACTGTTTTACTTGAATCAGTTCTTTCTAAAAATATCACATCTGAAACATGTCATCTTACTTTTTCGGAATTTGGTCTCCTTATAGTTATGATAGTCACTTGATTAATGTCATTTTCTTCTATTTCCTCAACTATGCCTAAGGGATAAGTATAAGGTTTTGTAAATCTTTGCTTAATAGCTACTAAATCTCCTATCTTTAAACTGAAATGATTTACATTTCGATACCTATCCATACGATTACTACCCATGATCTTTAATGCTTATATATATTCATTATAATATAAATTAAGAAGATTATATCTTACTTTATTTAACTTTTTGAATTTATTTATTGTGTTATCATTGTTGTATTTATCGCCCCAGTCTGGATCATTAGACGGAAAGGACTCATCTATGTGTAGTTGAGGCATTATTAAAATACATCCGAACTGAATTGACGAAGAGATGGAGTGTAAGCAATGGGTCTTTTATTTAATAACATTTGTTTCTTTTACTAAAAACTAATTTAGCAATTGTTAATATGTTTGATGAAATACTAGTTTTAATAATATTTTTTACTTGTTTAACTAAGAATCAGTCCTCAAAATAGTGAACTTGGCATTCAAGTGGAATATTGAGTAAGTTCAGTTCAAGGCCCATTCGGTCACGGATTTAAGCTGATTATGGTCGATTTGATAGGAAACATCGAAGTTAAGGTATCATTCCTATCACAAATGCTATTAAAAATCTATTTTCCACCATTAAAAAGCTAGTAGATGAGTCTCAACCCCACATCACTATTACGTAAATTGAATCATGTATAACAGAGGCTGATAATTTGATAACAGTGAGCAAGACATGGCGTCTGCTGGTTGAGTATCTGATTACTCTAAGTGTAGGTTATCTCCATTCGAAGGATCATTTGCCATTGATCATTTGCTCTATGTTTCGGACGACTAGTCAATCGTGAGGTCAGAGGAAATAATGTTGATTATATAGAACCGGCGTCTATTCGTTGTCGATCTATTGATACACCTCAAGTAAAGCAAGATTGGAGTAAATAAATGTGAGCGAGATCAGGAGACAACTTGCTTTGTATCTGGTCCACTATAATGGAATAGATTATTTCACGGTGGTGGACTGTAGACCAATTGGGTTTACAATTTTGCCTGAGATTACGTTAGAGAACGAAGGTATTTTATTCTACCTGTCAGGGATATTCAGAGAACCCCAGATGAATTTTTGAAGGAGAGACGCTCATCTTTTAGATCAGGGTAAATTTTCAAGCTCTGTACAGAGTGTAATATGTTTCGATTCTTTGGGCCGCTCACTGACTATCTAGAGAAAGCATCTCTGAAAGGCCTCATCGAATCATAAAATGGTGGCTGCTCCCATCCGATAAAATAGAGTAAAATGTCAGTTCTGCTATAACTTACTACGAAGACTCAAATAGATGCCACTTCCACTCTATTTTGCCGACTTCATACGAAGGAATGGATTCACTCTTTTATTAGTCCTAGGGAAGTTGATATAGAATGGCCAATAATTTGTTTTGCTGAGAATGTGATGGTAAAGCATCCAAATGCTCGATGTACTTCTAGATAGATTGTGAGAAAATTAACAGGGGTAACGTAGGGAGACAGTGTCATTGTTGATTGTGTAAGAGGTTATGTGCTTGATAAAAGACGGTTATTTGAGAGCAATAGTGAAGACGACGAATATGATAGAAATCAAAAAGAAAGAGAGAGCAAAGACAAAGCAATACAGCCAGGAGCGAATATTAGGATAGCTCGAAGCCACCAGCCGAGAGCCACCAGAAGAGTTTGAGGATTACAAGTGGTGATCTGGAAATCAGGATTCAGTGCACGAAGACGAATAGATATAATCAAGTTCATTTTAGGATGCCGTATGTAAAAAGAACTCTAATTTTAGTAAGGTTTTTCATCGTTTAAATAATTGGCTGGTTGTGCGCAAAATAACGTAAGACTATGAAGTAGGGAGAGTTTGAGGGGCGAGTGAGTGTGTGGTCAACCTTGACTTGGTGGTTTTGTACTTGTGTGTATATTTCTCTGTTGCGGTTTATTTCCTATTCTGAATTACCCATAGTTTATTGTAGTTTCCCTAGTTTTACAGTGTAGGAGAATCGTAACTCCCCCGTTCTCTCTCAGTGGAAACACGAGGCGGTAACCGCAAAGACATCCGTCCCCGGCACCGTAGGGTCAAACTCGTAACCACAGCGCCCCGCCAATAGTCGCTATGAAAAGCCGAAAGGTTTTAAACTGCAAGATCTCCCCTACGAGAGTATATTGAATTTCACTTCAAATAAGAAGTTAGAGACGCGTTTCTCTCAAGCTCGAAGGCTAACGGGAGCCGAGGTAAGACTTGGTGAGAAAAACCGTTGGAATAAGAACCCTCCCGGGCCCGTCCACCAGCTCCCCCCCCCTCCTACCCCTCCCCCAGTGGGGTGACGAGGTATAAATAAGAAACACTTAGGAAAATCGAGGTAGAATACGTCAGTCTCCAGGCTACGAAGTCCCCGGATTAAGACCGGGATACCGAGACTGGATAGGTAGATTAATTGAGTCGCCAGACTACGAAGTCCCCTGCAAGAGAGGCAGGGCTACCTAGGGGTCTAATAAGCAGCTCATCCACGAGCTAGTCCCTGGTTATCAAACCGAACGTTAAGTTAACTTGTTCAAGTTCAAGTTACTCTCGTCAGAGAGACTCTTCATATCCTGGTGCATCCTAAAGCCCAGGGATATTCCTCGTCCTTGAGGAATTAAGAAAAGAAGAGAGAAAAGGCTCCCCTCGACCCCGTTACCCTGTGGCCACACTAAACTCATAAGTTAATTGGTTGAGGAACGAAGTTAAACTTATTCTCGTCAGAGAAACCCCCCCTTCTCTATCCTCGCCCATGAAGAAGACCCCCGAGAACAGTCCTCGCCCTTGAGGAAGACTGGAACTAAGAAGAAGCTCATCCTCTAGCTAGTTCCTGGTTACCAAACCGACCTTTAAGTTAACTTGTTCAAGTTCAACTTATTCTCGTCCGAGAAACCCCCCCTCCTCGATCCTCACTCTTGAAGAAGACCCTCCCCGAGTACAGTCCTCGCCCATGAGGAATTACGTATAGAAGAAGAAAAGCTCCCCCTCGAGCCCGTTACCCGGTGGTCACACTGAACTCTAAGTTAACTTGGTTTAAGAACCAAGTTCAACTTACTCTCGCCAGAGAGACCCCGCCTACCCTGGTGCCTGCTAAAGCACTGTGATTGTTCTCGTCCTTGAAGACCCCCTTCTATTGAATACCGTGTGGACTCCCATCTGTTACACTCGCCAAAGTACCTCGTGATCTCAAACACCTCCATCTGGCCGGTCGGCACGCGTCTTGGAGACAATGACATTCCTGAGGTATTTAAACTCCAGTAGAGTCAATAAGCCTAAATCTTGTATATTGAAGTGCGTATCGAATTTAGCCAATTTTAGAGGGTCAAGTTAATTGAAGTAATTATTGTGTATTATAATATTTGGAGTATTTCTGTGGTTCATGTTTTGTTTTTGTGTACTAACTTGTTAAATTTAAAATATAAGTTTATTTTGGGAATTCCTCTGCGTTTCTCTATATCCTTACGTGTTTGAAACGGCTCTTCTTTAAAACAACAAAATTAGAACTCTTAGAACAAAGCCTACTTCATCAAAGAAGTATATCACGACCACAAAGGATACCACGACAAAAGTGCTGTCAAGAGTGGAGTGATCAAAAAGGGGCATTCTCCTACATAGTGTTGGCGCCAGTTATGACATCGTTCATTGCAACTTAATTCGAGATATATAGTTAGTGTAAAAATTCTACACTGTCATTGTTAATTTTGTTTGGCACGTTAGATAAGAGCTCTGAATTTTTGGTGTTAGTGCCATAATAGTAATTATGATATTCAACTCAGAAAAAATAATAAATTAGCTAAAATCCATTTTATTTAAAAATAAGATGAAAAAATTCTATAACTGTTATTACTCATAATAAAACGTCAGAGAGCATCGCATTCAAATGGAGATATGATATATAACTACGAAATTCATTTCTACCAACTGGATTGTGCAACTTTTAATCATAGTGCTGGACGGGTGCTTCTAGGATTTAATGACAGAATTATTTCATTTTCTAGATGGGCATCAGATTTTTAAAAAATTTATTAAATTTTTGATAATGATTGGGGAGTTGAATTTGGAATTAAAGAAAAATACTTTAGGTGGAAGAACAAAAATAAAAGTAATCTACTGTAAAAAAGTTTATGTTTGTAGATAAAAACACACTTTATATAAAAACTTTGTAAAAATTCAAGTCGATTTGTTTGTTAAGCATTTTTTTTAGAATGTTTGCACTCAACAAACGTCTATGAAAGAAAAGGATATAAGCCAACATGGTTGCGTTTGATAAAAGGATAAAGAAGGTAACTTTGGTAATGTAGCTGAGATTGACGAGGAAGAATTGTCAACCGCAAAGTCAACATAGGTCAATGTATTGAAGGGCAATGCTTATTTAGAGCCCGTGAAAGGGTAAGTAAATTGGTTTTGTTAGTTAAGTTGTTAATAGGAAGTAAAATCATGAAAAACAATTATAAGGCCAATAATTGCTTTGCAGATTCATTAATTTTGTCTCGATTACGCAAGCTCATAAGCAAATTGTTGAGCGCATGAGTAGAGAGCTGGTTGACTTTATTCCCATGTTTATTACTGATGGGCACTATTCTTAAAGCATTTTGTGAGGGTAGTCCTAAAGTTTCTCTGCCTCTCTGTCTCTCTTTCTCTCTCCATATATATATATATATATATATATATATATATATATATATATATATATATATATATATATATATATATATAGCAGGAATATTAAGACCCAGGTGATTACACTAATCATTTATTGGCCGGACGTTTCGGACCTTTACTAGGACCATCTTCAGCGACTATGTCGACTAATGAGAAGGGGAAGGAACATTAATTGATAACAGTTAAAAGAATGCATTAAAAAAAGCGGAAGAAGGCAATTTAAAATAATAAAATTGACAATTATTAAAATTGAAGTAAAAACACTAATAACAATATATATAATTAAATAATATTCGTTTATTCAAGAATTCGCCGTCGCGAATTCTTGAATAAACGGAATTTCTCGCACATATACTTCATGCTGAGGTGATCGTACGGGATATATATTGTTTTTAGTGCGGTAAGGATTTAAGTAGCAAAAATCGACGTAACGGATTTTCACGTCTGTTTGTGGGGATAGTATAATATGAATGGGATACATCTGCCACCAAACAGGGCAATCCCCACATTCAATAAATCGGCGGATATTCTATTAACTATCTCACGTCGTTCTTGAATGGTTTGCATCATGGTATCAAATTCACACTCCCAGAGAGTGATAACCCATATTTGCTACCGATAATTCGCCACTCTCTATTGTCTGATGTTATTCGTCCCCGCTTCATTGGATTGGAAGTGAAGAGATTGGGATTAAACTATTGAAGCAACTCATCATAGCTAAAGTGGCCATCGAATTTGGCATTATTATGGGCCATCACATATGTTTTCAAATTTTCTCTCGATTCCTTTATTCATATCAACTTTTCACCATCTGTCTCAAAAATCTTTGTTCGTGGACAAAGCTCTTGCATTTATAATATTTTTTATCATCCTTATCAAAGCAAAGTTCACAGATAATCTGTATAACCAATATATAAGGAAAAGTATGAATAACCCCACTTTTGTATAGGTTCCAATGTCATAATACACGGCGTTCCATTTCTTGACAATCGACCTCTTCGACCTCGTCATTCACCACGTATATTCTGTTCAATCCGCTTCATAATATGTATAGGCATTTAGAACAGAGCAACTTATCACACTCGTTTTGTTTCATTCTGTTCGCTCTCAAATCCTTTTCATACAAGTGTGAAGCTTCCTGTTTATGTTAAAACGAGATTGGTTGTAGAATGATCGATTGCTCTCATTACATAAAACTTCCCGATTTCTTTCTCCATCACATTGTCTGAAAAGCTGACTACAGACTCCTTTACAAGATTTTAGATGGAATGTATAGCAAGAAAAACACATACCGCGGTTGGTCGATAGAGTAATTGGAATTTGCGTTCATCCCCCTATTTGTGAATACGAGTATCGTGTTTATCAGCTCGCATTCAATAAAGGAGAACTAATCTACAGTGTTAGCATCTTCATACAAGAGATTACACTTTCTTGCCAGCTTCTAAGCTTTTTGTCTTATTGATGGAAGCCAGAATTTTTTGACGGAACATTCTCCCTTTCTCGCGAGAACTGGAGTAACAAAGGCACATCCTGTAGAATTTATATGTCCACTGTAAATTTTCCAGAGATCAAATTGATGGAAGAAGTCACACTCTCCTTATTTTAGATGACTTAATGCATAAGATAGATGCAAATATAGACAAGGTATTTAATCACAGTGTCCTCCCATCGCAGGAATATCTCTATATTCCTACTGGCCCAGAATCTATTTCATAAAAAATCCTATATGCGCGATATTACATATCTTAAATTCTCACAATCTAGTTTTATTTAACCAGAGGAGACATCTCCCAGGTAAATATATTCGCTGTAAAAATAATGCCTGGGGAACGAAGTAGCTTTATGAAGGTATATAAAGAAGCAATCTAAAATCCTATTGCTATTTCGTCTGCAACTTCACTTCGAGTGAAGTCGGCATCTATTCCATACGTTCCCGACTCTCTTAAAAGGTGAAAAATCAACCATAGGAAGCTTGGATAAAGATTATGTCTAGTCAATATGTGAAATATGTCTTAATGTAATAAAAGGTAACATTCTGATGGCAACATCAGAGCAACAAAAGATATCACGATTAAAAAGTTGATACATATGTTAGCTCGGAAGCCAGCTCATATACGTCTAAAGAAAAAAATATATATATATCAGCTTAGAGGATAGTTTCAACGAATATTATTCTCGGTACTAACACCTCTCCCTTCCAGCCTTCTAAGATGGAAATAATTATTTGTTTATCACGAAAACAAGAGAGAAGCACCCTCAAACCTAATCCCAGCACAAGAAAGACTTTTAGATTAGGAGAGAGGGTTGAATAATATACTAAATAATTCACACATCCCAGCAGTCAGACATTTGAATAATACCAGAATGCTTTGGAACACTGGCTAAAATAGTACGATAAGGTTGTGCACCCCCCTTCCGTTAAACTCAAAGAGAGTGACAAGGATCAAATAAACGATTATACAGTTGAAGTACTGGGAACACTGGAGGCTAGTATTCAAGAAAGAGGTAGATAAATTTATCAGACAAGACAGACACAAAAATACACAAGGATTCAGTTGAGTTAATTATTGGGTGATTTTAGCTAGAACATGGAAAAGACGACCACCTACCTTAAGAAGGGGGGGGGGGAAGTAAGAAAAAAATTAATATTTTCTTCTTTTCTTAAATCTATCATAAAAAACTCGCAACGACAGAAAGAGTTATAAAATATTACTCACACCAACTTCCACTGGATCAAACTCAGTGTTTCCCACAAACAGATCTCGTACTTCTCTTTATCGCACAAATAAAAAACTAAGGGAGTGGATGAATTTTTAATCAATTTCACAGATACAAAATGGAAACTAGACGAACCAATTAAATATATGTAAAGAGTGAAGTGGCACCTCCGCTGATATAATGATACAAAACAATACACGAATATTAAAGCCGACTTAAAGACTTCCTAGCCTATTCGACTTTGTCTCATTATCTGCTCAGATTCACTTGAATACTTACGCGTAAGAAGCTATGGCTCGATTCCAGGTGAAGCTGACTATTCAACAACAATCTAAAATTAATATATTCAGCCTTTTGAAGATTACTAGGACAAATTCCATTACGTTAGAGGGATCTTTGAAAATATCTACGCAAGATTTGGCTATAACGATAAAATATTCCTGAGTGAGGGTGAGTTTTAGCTGGTGTTTTGGGCAATACACAGGATAAAATAGGAAATTTTACTCCATGTAGATTGACTAGTGAAGGACTATGGTGCAAAACAACTAAAGTGTGTAGTGAGGGCAATTCCTAACAGTCTATTTCCAAGTATTCATTTCGGTATTCACTGGAAAAGTTCGAAGAGTTCATTCTTACAATATTTAAATAGCATTGTACAACAAATGTTAAGTCAATTTCCTGAAGCTTGAAGGCGAGTTTCAGCAAAGTTGAGGGTCAGATTAACCGTTTGCGGAATGCGGTTTGTGCTTGTTAAGTTGCATTCAACGATGAACTCGATGAATTTCGAAAATGTGTCGTTTGATTAGTTTCATTGTTTTCTCAACTAGAGAGGGAGTAGTACTATCAAACTTGTCAAAATAATTGTCACAAGGATCTTTACGACTAAGGCATCATTGCGTGTAAAGAAAATTTAATAGAATATCTATCTATCAATCAGTCTCATCATGCAAATACAGAAGATTGACTGTCACTAGGCTTCTTCATCAGGACTTGCAAGAAGAAAGTTTAAGTTCATCCCAGACATAACTAATTTTTCATTGGAGCATGATTCCTTAGTAAATATGTTTTTTTTTAAATTATATATCATATAAAAAACAAACCCTTCTGATATTCATTTAAAAACTATGAAGTTGGATTAAGAAGACACATTGATCATCATATAGGCCGTTGCATATCGAATACCGTTTTCTTGATCGGAATAACCCAACACTTTTGATTCAGATAATCAGTAAATGTATACAAAGTAATAAGGTTTCGAATATCCATAAAATTCTATTTGAAATTATGTATTTTTATAAGAATGTAAAGCTATCAGATATTAACTTTAAAATGAACCGTTGATTGTTACGCTTCTCAACATCTCCAAGTCTGCCAACATCTTCTTTTGGTGGGGCAAATCTACTCTTTCAATTTTTAAAAAAAGATTGCTAAAAGAACTGATGTGGAAAGCTTTCTATTAGGTTCGGATAGTTATACTCTACACAAACCCGTGAAAAAAAAAAATTCAGGACAAAACATGTAAAAGCACAAGGTTCAAATGAGATCTGGCAGTTGATCTCACTGTTATGCAGAAGTTTAAAACTTTTAATTATAGTGTACGCTACACACTCTTTGTAATTGACGTATATTCTAGATATCTATGCTATACAATATCTCATGGAAGAAACCAGATGAATTCCAGGTTATATATGCTCTGATGATGAGGATAGTTTAAAGGAAAGAAGATGAAATGCCTATAGAACAAAACCAGAGAACAATAAAGGAAAAATATTGCCGATACTTTAACTCTAATAATACATAGAAATATATTGACGTGTTATATGATTTTGGAAACACTTATAATAATTCTAAACAACAAATAATGATTGGGAAGACGCTTTCAAAGTTATGCATGATGTTGCTATAAGGAATCACATGATTATGTTCGGATCTCGCGCGTTTCCAGCAATTTTAAAATTTCAAAAGTAATAGACCTTTATTATATTGAAGATTTAAATTGAGTACATATTCAAAATGGGGTTTATGAGGGAGAACTACAAAAAATAAACTTTGACTCTCGTAAGAAATATGTAGTGGAGAGGTTAGGTAAAAACAAAGGGCATGTAAAAAACAAGCTATATCTAGTAAAATTGATAGGGTACCCTAAGTCTTTTAACTCCTACGTCATAGCATATGATATCAACTAACGACCTTAAGCCCATACTTCGTGAAATTATATAGAACGTTAGTTGGTGAGGAAGATTTGTACCAGTTGTGAAGATGGAACCGAGCCATTTGATATCCCCCTTCCTTTCTCATGATCCCTGGATGTTTACTCTCAAAATACCATCTCTGAATATCGAGTTGAATTGCATAAATCTATTTTAATAGACCACAGTTAGTATGAAGTAGGCCTTTGTGAGTTTCAATTTACAGGAAATATCTATAATAATACGAAACCTAGATATCTAGCATTCACATCCTATCGGAAAATGACATACATGAATAATTATCGCTCAAATAATATATTTGCAAGAGGAAAGGAAACAAAAAAAGGAAGCTGACTATGCTTATGATGAGATATGGATAGACCTAGGATATTATAAAAATGAAAATGAACTCATAGAGCAAATGAATCTGTAAATGAGACAGAAACTATTATCTCAAGATTTATTATTTCACTTTGAGAAAACGCATCGGACGATCTCTAGTGAATATGTATAAATGCTCACCACGTTCATTGTTCTATGTGAAAAGGAAAGAAAATCTATTATTTCATCTGTCGGAAGAATTTTTCAGTGTAATTAAAAGATCTCTCAGCCATGATATTGCAAAATTAAACCATTGTACAATCCTGAAAAAATGATTATGGATTTTTTCAATTATGGGTATTTCTATATATAAAGGTCAGATAAACTAAATTTATTTATTGACAGATGATTTATTTCCTATTATTTATTCAGAACTAGTATTTCAGTAGTCAGGTTGCCACCCTTTAGCAACATTAAAGGCTTGAACACGCCGAAGCATGCCACGAATTAGTCTTTCGCAAAGATGCTTGATGTTATTCAAATGGAACCAACTTCTATGAAGCGTTCGATAAGCTGGGGTTTATGTCAAGTGAATTTCATAGTCATTGTAACAAGTTAATACCATTTTCGTCGTACCACTTCTTTATCAAATTTGCTGTATGGCTTCGGGCCGAGTCATGTTAAAAAAACAAGACAAATCTTCATACCATTCCCTTACTTGTGGTAGGAGACAGCCTCTAATTACCTCTATGTACCTCTTTTGGTTCATAGTCCCTTCAATTATCTTCAGGAGACTAGTTGCATGGATACAAATTGCCCCCAGACCATAATCTTTTGTGAAGATTTTACCGTTTTTCGAAGACAATCTGGTTTAATTCCTCACCAAGCCTCCTTCTCACGCTTTGCACCTGATCATCGAGCACTGCTATTGTGGATTCGTCAGAAAACACCACCTCAACAATTTTAAACCATATTTGACTAATAGAACATCCAGAATAACTAACATTTTTAGAATATGACAAATAATAAATTTAAAGTCATTATTAAATAAATCTTCATAAAACTGGTTTATGATTAATATCAATCATAACTTGTTATTTTATCAATAAATGTCATATTCTATCAATTATACAATACATAAAGACCCTAATCCACTATTTTAGATGGTCCTACCTGGTCCCATTGCAAAGAAGTCCATGCCTAGGTTTGTTGCTTCGACGATATGCGTGTAACCCAATTTCTAATAGTCTGTTGTTAATTGTTGTATGGCGCAGAGTGATGTTTTTTTTAATTAATTCACGGGAAATCTTATTACAAGATGCTCTTCTATTGTTGAGAGAGATTATCATGATTTTTTTTATCAATATTATGGGTTGTTACTCGCCTACGGCCACAATTCCCTACCCTCTTTGGCAACACATCCTTGTTATTTTCCAATTTTCTCTTAATTGTACTAATTATCTGAGTTAAAACATTTATTTTGGGGGGGCAATTTCTACCTGTTTAATGTTGTTTCAGTCAAATATCACTATTTTTACCAATCTCGACCTGGAATTGAAATAACAGGTTACTTACACTTTTAATGAAATTTACACCATGAATTTGTAATTTATACAACACAGAGTGGCTAAATAAGGCATTAGAGTACAAACGAACACCCTTCACATACCTGTACTTATTTATAACTAAAGGAAACGTAGGCTGCAGCAGTTTTACCGCATGATAGAATTGAATATTGGCACATAACGACTGTTGTTATTGGCAGATGACAGTAGAAACCTGATAACCAAAATTTGCAAAAATCTATAATAATTTTTCGAGTACAGTATAGCGTTTAAAAAAATTTCCTATTCTTATGTCTCATCTGAGATCATGTTACATTTACTCTAACCTTGTAGACTATCAGATAGTAGGCGGGACACAGTCGCAGCTGCTGAGTGCTGAGAATTAATTATTCAACTTCCTTTCAATGATGATTCATTAAGTATAACCTTTGATAATTGACACTATCTGAATCTAAGAATTGTGCAGAAAAGCGGTAACAAACCTAATGATGTCAAGAATATTTTTCCGGAAAATAATATTCTTTACACTTTGTTCAGCAATGTTGACATTTATATAAATGAGACCTCTGTAAGCTCGCATGGAAATTTAGAAGCAAAAATATAATTATTGGAGATGAAAAATAGGTTCCTTACATCAAAATTTACAATTGTGAATAGAATAGCAATGAAGAGTATGGATAATATCTTCATGGGGAGAATACCTCCGTGGATAGTGATTGCTATGATTAACCATTGAGCATTTTCTGGTAGTTATGATGCATCATCTTTTGAATTCAAACCTTATAATGTGAATCGCATCAATACTTATATAACGGAGATGAAGTTGAAACGCCATTTGAATTAGATTACTCGGAGGATGTAGATCCATTTGCTTCAAGAGATTTTTTACTCATTATACATGTTGGGGTGATTTTTTTCCTTTCTAAAAAAGGAAAAATATTTATTGTATTAATGGACAAGAGTGTCAATTTAATAATAGATAAAAATAAAATATTTCAGATTAGTCTGGGTTTTTATTTTAGATTTAATAATATGTAGAAAAATGTATGCATATTTGAACTGAATTGTGAAATAAATCATTATAACAATTTTGACCTGTTTTAAAAGATTAGTTACAAAAAATATGAAAAATTACTCTGTAAACGAAGCGATAAACTGAGTAATGGCTCAATATTCTTGTATAGAGTTATAAACTTCAAGTTTGATCAGCTGAATAATTAGGGAAAAAATGTCCTCTTTCCAGCAAGTTAGATCAAAATAACAAATGGGAACGCTTTGAAACACGTTTTTTAGCTCTACAGATCAGAGGGAATAATAATTCAGCCTTTCACATCTCGATAATCCAAAGGTCAGTATGTTCACCAGAAATGGCTGAGTAATAATCTTTTTCTCAAAAATAATGTCTAGACATCTCATTTACTAATATATATATATATATATATATATATATATATATATATATATATATATATATATATATATACGAGGAGCGGTCAATAAGTTTTCCAATTCGGATATAAGGAAACGAGATATGAGGAAAAGTGTTTGATTATTTTTCAATATAACTACCCTCGACTTCAATTCACTTGCGCCACTTGTCCCTGAGGGTTCGAATTCCCGACAACCAGAAATCTCCTGACTGCTGTTCAATCCACTCCTGGACGGCGAGCTGGACATCTTCATCGTGTCCAAACAGGCGTCCACGCAGTGCATTCTTGAGCTGGCGGAATAAAAAGTAGTCGCTAGGGGCCAGATCTGGACTGTAGGGGGGGGGATGGGGGTGAGCTCCTCGAATCCGCACTCGCGCAGGGCAGCTTGTGCAACTCTGGCCTTGCGACAGGGGCATTTTCGTGGAGGAACAGGACACCGCGCGTCAACTTGCCGCGCCGCTTCTGATGGATGCACTTCTTCAACCAAACCTGTTCCTCGGCGTAATATTGGCCTGTGATGGTCCTTCCACGAGGCGCATAGTCCACCATCAACACTCCACCAGAATCCCAGAAGATGGTGTCATGATCTTCCCGGCTGAGGGTTGGGTCCGGAACTTGATGGGGGTCGGAGAGCCCCTGTGCTTCCAGGCCATGCTTTCGAGCTTGGTCTCGAGATCCCAGTGATGGACCTACGTTTCATCACCTGTCAATATACGTAACTCCAATCCCTCAGGCTCTTGGTTTTACAGGAGCAGCAGCTCCTCCGAACTCTGACGACGTTGAAGTCGATCATGGGACGTGAGGTTTTTACGGACTCAATGGGCAGAGACCTTGGTCATGGCGAAATTGTCTTGGATGATGTTGATAACACTTCCATGTGATATTCCAAGTTCTCGCTCGATTTCTTCGACCTGCACCCGTCGATTCTCGAGGATCATCCTCTCCAAACTAGCCACATTGTTCTCGTTGGTCACGTCTCATGGGCGTCTTGGACGGGGGTCATCTTCAAGCGACTCACGACCATGGCGGAACTCCCTATTCCAGTGAGCAATGGTTGCATAGGAATGGGCGGTGTCGGTGTACACTGCAACCATGCGTTCATTGATCTCTTTTGCAGTCTTGCCTTCCTTGGTCAAAGTTTTGATCACTGCGCGGTGCTCAACCTTCTCCATTGTTGAAAGATTTGTGACTGACGATCTGCGATCAGCTACTGCTTCTTAAATAGACAAGGCAGGAGCGTGCGGCTGCAGGTCCTGACTTGTCGTAACTTGTCCTAACACCCCCGCAAACAGCCATCCCCCTTCCTCTGTTTTGCCCTACCGATTCGCAAAACTTATTGACCGCCCCTCGTATATATGCTGTATCTACCAAACCTCTTTAATTTGAGGAAGTTTGGATTAATCTTTCATTAATCCTCCTATAATTAATGATGTGAAATGAAAGCGAGCTTCATCTCACAAACGATGACTAGACATATCTAACTTAGTAAAATCAGACATAAAATCTATTAATCCATTAAGACGAGATTTCTCTTCCCAAAAGTTTACTCATGTCATTGAAAATTGAGATAGCTAGAAGGAGATATAATATGAGCTACTATTCTAAAGGAAACCTATTAAGTTTTTTGGGTAGACCTCTTATGATGGCAAAACTAATCCTCGACTTCACTCGAAAAAAAGACCACTGATATAGCCAATCAGAGACTAATGAATGGTCTGTGTTACAAAACGCTGGATTAGGGATTGGCGTTACAGTACTACTATTGAGAGATACTTAACTCAAATATTGATTTTGACATTCATTATTTAATTATAGTTTATTTTTATGCTAGAATATCACTGCTCTATTATTTTAACAATCATAGTAAAATTAAAAATAATAATAATATTAATATATTCCTGTAGTTGACATGTGCTGTAGTTGACACAATGATGTGCTGGATTCTACATAATCTTCTGTATTCTTTCTACTCTTTACTTACCGAAGAAAGTATTCCGCTTTTCTTCTTTGCTACATTCACTGTCAATTTAATATTCCACCTTCACCTAGATTATGACCCAAGAATTAATAGATATATCTTTTCTCGTATAAAAACCTTTGGTATTTTCGAATTAAAGAATTAGGAGCTTCTTTGTCTAATTTAATTTTTATTTCTTACTCAACGGAATCAACTCTGAAATTGACTTTTCCTTTCCTTGTGAGATCATATTTTTATTAGCTTCTCTCAATTCATCTTGAAACAAAGGCAATAGAATTAGGTATCGGTTAAATTGTAAACAAAAATGCAATTTAAACCAATATTCACGGCTAATTCTGTTATTTTGAGCTTGAATTTATTCAATGACATAGTAATAATTTTAGTTTGCTATAAGCTCAGTTAGATGCTGACTCCTTAAAATAAATATTAAGGTTCGAGAAAATAAAAATACAGCGGTATAGTGGTATCAACTTTTCTGAAAAAGTGAGTGTGTATCAATAGTTTTTATAAAGGAAACTATACTTGATTTCTTCACCATGCACGCTTTCAAACATCTTTATTTTTTATAATCTAAAATACAAAATACTAATATTATCTTGTATTTTAGATTATAAAAATTCATTGTCGAAATTAATTTTAAGCTTAACTATAAGTTCAAAATTCTTGCAGACTTGAGAAAGGAAATATTGGGTGAAATTTGTAAACCACATTTTAAAAAGAACTCTTTTGAAAATATTTCGACTCTACAGTTTGAAATACTGAAATAACCTCCTACAAAGTTTTCCTAAATTTAATTCATTTATTTAGGAATTATTATCTAGTTTATTTATAAATAAATATTATCTAAACATTCGTCCTCTTATCAACTAATAATATATCAAATGTTCAATCTGTGTCGCTCTAATTTTGATGTCTGATATGAGAGTCTGATCCAATTTATAGCCTAACTAAGCCTTTTAACATGTCAGAAATGACGGAGATGCTCGAAAGAGGAAGAGTGATCTCATAAAATCTAAAGGAAGTAGAAAGCTCGGCTTCAAGCATTGTCTATTTCTCATCTGATTGTTTGAGCGTTAGTGAAATTGAAGAACAGTTGATGGAATTGAACATATAATTTTTTGTTTAAAATGTTGAAAAAATAGAGGAAGACGAAATGATTTAATGTGTTTAAAATATCACGTCTTCTGTTTTGAGATTTACTCGGGAAAAAGAAAGTCACTCCGATTCTGAGAGCCTGAGATGTGTCTATTTTCACTTTTAATGACTAATGCATTCAAGAGAGCGAGCTCCTTTTGAGAAATAGCTCGTTTAGGGTGAGCGTTACACCCAAAGTATCTAATTGCAAATGGTTAAAACATAGAACTGGGGCATGTATCTTAATTGTTTTATTTCCTGGAATATGATAAACAATTCCTTTATGAAGATCTATTAGTTAATTTCTCTAAAAATAAGGCGAAGCTAAAATATTCCAAGGTCTCCAAATCCCTGTAGCTGAAAAAATCCCAGATGTGTTGGTTATGAGACGTAGCGAAATCCTTATTTGTTATGTATTAAAGGAGTTAGTTCTGCAACAATATATTTTATCTTAATAATGAAATTTACTTCTCTCATTTATCCCACTTAAATGATAATTGAGACGAAGCTTCTTAATTAAGGAGAGGTGATTGATACCAGGCTCGTGCAAGAATCTCATAATGACGTTGACTAAACCAAGGAATTATTTCGATTCTCGCTAACTGGATTCGGTAAAAATTGCTTTATTACAGTTACATTGGTTACATCTAAGGAAATAACCTGTGAATTAACATCGTAGCCTAAGAATGTGAGGAAATTTAATCCTTAAATGAATTTTGCAAGGTTGGTTAGCAGTCCCTACTGTTTCAACCGTGAAAATATGTCTTATATGTTACATTTCCTCCTCTTTGTCTTTGTTTGCAAACATCAAATAGTCTATAAAACCAAATACAAAGCCTAAATATCTCAAATTATAGTTGATACATAGCAGGAATGATTTAGATTTTTGTACAACCTTATGGCATAACCATCCACTCGAATGATCCGATATCGATGATCAGGGTGATATTCTTTTTTCTATGGTAGATGGTTTCATGGGTACATGAAAAATTACCTCCTTCACATATATCTTCAAAAATATAAATTAATCCTGCAAATTTGCTGTAAAATCATTGAAGTGAGGTAAGGTCTATTTATCTTGAACGATAATTGAAATTAATATACGTAATCGCAATTTACTCGATATGGAAGGTCTAAATTTTTAACTAAATTTATTATAAATTGTGAAGCAGGATTGACTCGCATGTATTTTTCTTTCACGCTGCAAATATCCTGTAATATTTCTTATAAATGTATATCGTTTATTTTCACTTCACTATTTCAAAACTGCCGTTTTACTCTTTCTATAAGCCAATTACACGTTAACGTTATATCATTTCTTTTAGCAGCAAAAGTTTAGGAAAGTAAATAAAATACGATTATTAAAATACAATTGAGGTTTTATTTTTAAAACAAATATCTAAAAATAAATAAATGTAAGGCACTTATAAGTGCCTCCTGTCAATATACGTCCTTTACAAAGCACAAATTTATGATTAAAGTTTTTTTCTGTCTGCTGTAAAAGAATTTTTTGCAGCTAATGAAATGGGTGTTTGCATTTCATGCATTGGCGTCATATATTTTTATGTATATGCTTGCACTAAATTACCGCGGAATTCAAAATTTATACTTATTTTCTTCAGTCATGATTTGATATACAAGCTAAGTGGGTAATTTGTCACCTAGCTTCAAGAGAAAAGAAAATAACACAGAGTTCATTATACAGATATATTTACCTAAGTTACACATCAAAAATTTCTAGGAAATCGCCATGTGCCTTAAGCACGGCCGCCTCCAAGTGGCGTCAAAATCTGCTCCCACAATCCTTCTGGACATTCCTACCTTTTAACTGGATGGAAACTGTGGTAATCCTGGACCTGAACTCTACTTTGCTGATGCAGGGGACTTGTTGGCCACTCTCTCAACCATGCCAAATACATAGGCTTTGTATTTGGTTATGTAGACTATTTAACATGCCAAAAATGACGGAGATTGTTTGAGCGCTAGTAATTGCTTCATAATTATATCAAGTCATGACTGAAGAAAATAAGTATAAATTTTGAATTTCGCGGTAATTTATTGCAAGCATATACAGAAAAATATATGACGCCATCTAAAAAATTAACAGTTTGTGGTTTAGATGAGCACATTGACACAGACGAACCAGAATCCAAGCTTGGTCAAAGAAATGGTGTGACAGCTAACGTGTAGCACATCTTAGTGCCCAACTTCTCGATCCATGGCAACACCGACTCTTCCATGCACTTCATTTATCCATCTCTATTGTTGATGCCCTCTGGGAAGATAAACGGCGACATACTCGTAACGTAGTCTTTGCTACTGACCACCCCGAACACCATGATATGGGCCGGGAATTTGGTCTTCATGACCCTTGTTCTACAAGATTTGAAGCCCGTTTTTTAGACTTGTCCTTCATCTTCCCCAACTGAAACTGGCCCGTTCACATCATGTGTAAGAGGTAATGGATGTTTTCATATTTTAAATGCCTGACCAGAAACTGACACTCTCTTGTCTCTGAATACGGGGCTCGTTGACTTGCTGGTATTTTTGTTAATGATGGCTTGGATCTATGTGAGAAATCTGGGAGGTTTTTCTTATCAGAACTCTTCGAGTGAGGTTTCTGAGACGCCCTAGCCTCACAATCCAGTCTTTACTGATCCTTTGGACCTTCTTCAGAATTATAACCAAGCATTCGGAGATCTTCAGATTAGAGATTCCGGGGTGAATAGAAAGAAGCACAGCTTGACTTTCATTAATTTGAGGAGGATCATAATTAGTCATGGTATTGCTTCCTTTAGAGAGCATGTGCAACTAATTCTACTATGATACTAAGAAGAGAGTACCGACGCACGGAATTTAGTGCTAGCAACAACGACAAATTACCCAGCGTATCTTCTATTTACTATGCATTTATGGCAAGTAGCATCACTCTCAATAGTAAACAGAAGAAACCACCACATTTTCCACCTGAAAAAGATGCTTTGGCTACCAATATTTGCAGAAAACCTGTCCAGACCAACCATACTTTGATTATACATGGAAAATACCTTCGGACAAAGAAGGAATTTCATTTTTTATTGGACTAAGCAACTTTATTAGGAGGAGATATTAGATGAATATCATAAGCATTTGATGAGATGATCACAACGATTGCAAGTTTTCAACGAATGTTTTCCTTACATCCATACGTTCCAGTATACGCTACCATTTTTTCATTAATTGATATTTCAAGTGAATAAACCTTTCCTTTTCTGAAAGTTTCGAATGTACAGATGGAAGGAATTCGTGAATTTCTAAAAATCGGTTCCATCTCAAAGCCTAGACTACAAGTTCATTATGAACAGTTTACTTTATCTCCTATAACATTTTAATATGATTCGGGCTAAGGTACCCAGTTGAAAGGCAAATGAGGTGTAGATGTTCATTTCCTGCTGTGTGAAATTGAATGATTTCGTTGCAATTCATATTTATTAGACATATAAAGTAATAGTACTACTATTCCATCCATAAAAACCGATTCCCACATATCAATTATAGAATTATTTTAAAATATATTGTCATTTTTTGTCACCTATTTTAATATGGTCGTTAAAAAGGTCTCAGTTTTTTCCAATGCCTCACTTTTTTCTTCTTAGAAAAACATACACTCATGTTTGTTCTTCGTGACCATTGTAGAAAATTTCTTCTTCTGTCATCAGCTGTTCTCGTGTGAGATTTTTCAAGTTTGCATGATTTTCATCATATTCTTCTTCTGTTATTTCTGTATCATTACAAACTCAACCTGATGTTGAATTTACAAAACCTACACAATTTTATCTATCGGAATACTAGAAAAACTAAATGATTACGCTTTGTATAACACCAGGAGTTAGCGGCACAAAAGTGACCAATAATACACGACTTATTATTTTTGTCTGTTTTCTTAATTCATTCTCTTTAAAACGTACCTATTTCTCCACTTAACCTAAATTAAACTGCCTTCTTCATTCGATTTAATTACTGAGGATGATATACATTTTAATTGATTCCACCTAAGATAACAAAATACGTGACAGTTTCGCCCTAAAGTTTTTACAAAATATCGTATAGAAACTGGCAAATAGAATGTAGGTGGGTGTGTAAGGAAGAAACATAGTCTAATTAAACTAATTCTGTTGTTCAGAATCAAAATATAGGAAAAACATCAAATGCCACTACTAAATCTGTAACAATTGAAGGTCAATTTCCGGAAGTAATAAACTGATGTGGAAGGTATGTGTCGTAGTATACGGCCGAGTATGTATGTGCGTTTGTTCCGTACATGATTAACTCGGTTCCTTTTTTCTCTAATACTCCTATATTTTTACTTAACTTTTTTGTTTCGATTCTTTAACCAGGGAGTATTAATAATATTATATATCTATTGCCATATGCAGCGTTTCGTGGATTTAATTGAACAACTAGAGAAAAAATATATTTTTAATTACATAAAGAAATGAAATAATAAAACTTTAAATATACTAAGGCTATACATCACTCATAATGAGCCTACAAAAGGTCAATATGAAACTTCACATTACATAAATATTTGGTATGTAGTGGACTACCCATGAGAGGGAAGATTATCGCAAATGATTTCTGTTTATATTTATATTTTTGTTTTTATATTTAACATATGTAATGTCTTTGGTATTCCAGTGGACTACCCTGTGAGAGGGAAGATTATTGCAGGTGTTAACTAATTTGACTTTGCCATTTGACCAGAAAATACCATTCATTAACTTACTTTACCAATCCCTTTTTTGCCAAAGCAGATGACCTCGATGGGCCCTAGCCTAGTGGTTTTTTATTATCTGAACTTTCCTAATGTTCTAATTTTATAAAAGAGTAAAACCGTCTTTAAACAACATTTCAAGTGGTTCATAACAATGAAAAGTTGAAAGAAAATAAAATTTCAGGTTACTAAACTCTCAAAAAAACTCAAAACATTTCATGTATTGTGCAAAAATATAACAGATATTTTTTCCTTCTTCATAATATACTTCATAATGCAAAGCTTACTTACCCTTAAATTGGTTTTGATGGTGGCTTAAGTCCCAATGACACTAAAATTAGCGCAAACAGATTATTTGAGGGAGCCACAAACACTAAAAAAGTGTTTGCTTTTTTAACTGTGGCCTCTAAAGTGAGACTGTGGACTGGTTGATATAAAGATTCAAGACCAGGTTTTCATACAGAAACCATAGCATAGGAAGTATTAAATAAGTTATTGATTGAAAATTGGTTGATATCGAAATGTATCCCAATGAATTATTTTATCAAGAACACAAAATCATATATAAGAATGGAATTACACTGAATAAAGAAAGAAGGAGGCATATTACTCATGCGTCTGGCAGCAAGACATTGTTCAAACGTATACCAAGTACAGACGCACCTGTTACTCTGGCTGGCTCAGCTGCTGACAGGCTGTTCTAGTGTGATGGGGCTTGGGATTTTTATGTGTACGTAGCCTCAGCTTGTGGCCCCCTAAATTTTGCTGTATGGCCCCCCAGGGGGACATGGCCCCTAGTTTGGGAATCTAGGAACTAAACAATAACTATACGCATAGCAATGGTATGAAGCTTGTTCCAAAACAATTTAAAACCACCCCTTTGCATAAACTTTTTCATATAAAATAGTTCAAGTGTGGAATCAACTGACGAAAGAAATAGTGTCGAGCGAAACTGTAAGAAATATTTAAAAAAAGATTAGACAAAGTTATCAGAAACTTAAAGTATTGAAGAGGAAAATCATTGATGTTAATGAAATCAAAAATAACATAGAACCGCAATGTGAATTTAAATAACTAATTAGAGAGGGTTGAGCTTTACTAAAAAAAATTGCCTGACTGTGTTGATTTTTTTCCCCACGAGCACAATCAGGTATCTTTTCTAGGCCGGACACTCCTTTGACTCCGCTCCATGACTTCCTGTATCATGTTACAGAATAGAGCCTTTCCTTTAAAAGAAAGATGCACTCCATCCCTTTGGTAGAGATCGTTTCTACCATAAAAGGTGCGGTACGAGTCCAAAAAAAGACCCCTCCGCCGTTTCCCTATCTGCCAGGAGTCGGTTCAAGGAGGTGTTGCTCGAGTGAGCTATCCGTGTTAGACCTCTTCTTAGGAGCATCCTGAAACCAACACGTCTTCGGTTTTTAACCCACGGTTCTCATGACTGTGTGTATAATCTTTCCTTCATGACCGACCTTACCTTCTTTGAGGTAGATGTCGTGGCCACTTACCATCAGGGCAACGACCCAGTTCTCAGAAATCTAAGATTTCTCTGCCTCTACCCTGATTAGCTGGTTCCCCGTCCTGGCAGGCATCTTACCTTCCTTCACACTGGTGCGAAGGCGGGCCGCTAACAGTAGTTACAGACTCCGTGCTTGAGAGTCGCCAATTAAGGCGACTCGACCTCTAGTCTTGAGGACAACTTGACGATCCTGTCTTCGAGACGGCGAAGCTAACGCGCGTGTTCAGACTCTAGGTTCTGCAGCTTTCTTTCCAGTTCGTTAGCTTTTTCCTCAGATGATTCATATAGGTCCTTGAGTTGTTGCACTTCTCCTTTAAGGACACAGTCAGTGCAGATACTTACCGGGTGGCATTTGAAGTAATTCTCCTCCGGGAAGTCCACGCACCACTTGTCCTTTTTGCACACCGAACATGTGTATTTAAGAGCAGCCGGTTGTTTCTTTCAAGTCATGCTGAACACTCTATATCTCTGAATACTTTGAGACTACTGAATAAAAAAGAAGGGGGGTTGGTGAGTTCGCTATGCGTGAGTCGCTCCCGCCTATCCATCGGAGACGTTTCACATCTTTCAGAAGGCACGCTCTTTTTACTGTTGTTCGTCCGACCGAGTCGTTCAATCCCGGCGTGCCATGGCTCCCAACCAAGCAGCACTGACAACCACCGAAGCGGGTTATTGATTTCGCACCAAGTGAACAGCGGAACATGCTCCGTACTAAACTCCTACTAGTTCCCTTCACGGCGGCCAGGATCTCAGGTAGCTTTCAATGGATATCCCGCCACACTAAGAGACTCGACGAAAGGCTTTGTGTTGGCCTGGCAACCAACCTGAAAACAAAGCCCGTCACTTTGGACAGTTGCTAGCAGAGGCACACCTCAACGGTCACTGGGAATGGTCAGTAATTTCGCGCTAAGGAAGGGCTTAACGGGGCACTTACCGTCATCCCATTCATCGCGCCCCAGCACCTAGGACCTCTCTAGTCCTAGTCTCTCGCTACCAGTAAGCGCCGATTTTCGTAGTACCAGAAATGGGACCTTACACTAAATTATTCACTAGAAAATGCAACAAATTACTCAAAAAATATTTCTTTCATACCAACTTTAAAATCACTTTTGTTAACCCACTTTCCATAGGAAGTTACTTCTCGTCAAAAGACAAACTTCCTCTAGAAATGAGCAGCCGTGTTGTTTATGCTTTTACTTGTCCTTGTTGTTTGCAAGGAACCTATATTGGTAGTACGGTTCGCTCATTGAAAGAGAGGTTTTGTTCTCACACGGGAATAAGCCATCGCACTGGAAAAATATTGTCTAAGAAGGAAGCTTCTGTAATTAGAAATCATAGTATACAATGCAAGACAGAATGTTCCATAGATAACTTCAAAATAATTGGTCATAATAACAATGAATACAGTCTAAGAATTTTGGAATCCCTACTAATACGTACGAAATCTCCTACACTCAACATAGATAATACCGCTGTTCCTCTTCTTATTTCTTAATTTTAATTACCTCATTCAACAACCAACCAACCCTCTCTTATTTAACAACCAATCAATCAAATTCCTATCCTTCTTTAATCCACATCCTTTATAATTTCTTCACTTTGTGATTTCTCCTGAACTTCATCGGTAAGCAATATTATACTGTAATTTTTTACTTTTGTGTTTTTGCTTCTTTTTTTCGTGTTAATAGTGATTACATTATATTAATAATTTGATTCTCTTGCCTTTTAAATTCCTAAATTATCGGTAAGCAATATTATACTGTAATTATTTACTTTTGTTTTTTGTGGGGGTTTTTCGTTTCAATAGTGTTATATTAGATTGATAATTTGATTCTCTTGACTTTTAAATTCCTGAGTTATTTTCTAATTTTTGATTTACCTACATAGTCATAACCTAATTATTTTTAATATTTTTAATATTCTTTAACTGTATTAGATTAATTTATGTTTTAGAACCTGAAGATGGGTGATACGCCCGAAACGTTGTTCCATAAATAAATCACATGTACCTCAGCCTCCTATGTGTCCTTACCTTCACCTTGAAATTTTATATATATATATATATATATATATATATATATATATATATATATATATATATATTCATATATATTTCCAAACAACTACCTTGCCGTCAGTAAGAGAGCTTGCGCGATCTGCGTGAGTTAAGCTAGCTAAGCTGGGGGACTTTTAGTCCGGCAGGGTCACCCATGCCAGTAAGGTAGCTTCAGTCGGATCCAGACTAAGGGTTGTCAAACTTCTCTACCACTTATTTGATGCGTTTCCTTGCATCCCCCTTTTAACCTCTTCGATTCTCTTACTACTAAGTTTCACCAACTCTCTTCAACAGTCAAAAAAAATAAAGGAGCCCAACAACAAAAAACAAACATTCATCTATATTATACATAAGTTGTTCAGTCATAAGGGCCTCACCAGCTACCTTATGCCGTATGAGAGGAGAGGCTTTGGAGCCTCTTTAAATAACGCTTTGAAGCACTCATAGGTTGCAAGAAACTGAGATTGAAGGGATCTCAGGCGTTTGGGGTACGATTAAGGGAGAAATACTAGGTTTCCTTGTAAGGGAAAACGCTATCGGCCCCTGTATTAAAATCGCACTCATATACATCTTATTCAACGGATTATTTTTACGAAGTGAGCGTACTTGTACTTGTATGCAACTGTATATATACATATTTTTGTGGTTTTTATCTCTTTCCTCCCAACCAATAGATACATATATGTATATATAGACGAAACGTCTGGGGAGTTACCTATTCCTCGACAACCCCTTAGAAGCTTTCTCCTAACGTGTAATGGCCTGATGAGCCCCCTGTGAACGCTACTTGGTGAACAAAGGCTCAACTGTTCTTTGTTGAGAGAGCTTTTGTGCCTTGCTGGTTGCTAGATCAGATAACTATCTCGGATGAAGTCGTGGGCACTTAGCTTTACTATGTGCATTAAGTCTGGCCGTTTTTAGTTGATTAGTAGGGCTTAGTAATAAGACAGTTACACCTCAAGCACCCCTGTCGAAAAATCAGTGATACAGTTTACTGAGGCTCTCGTGCTGCTCAAATGGATGCTGCGGCACGATTGGGGACATCCGGTCTAGGAGAGACCTTAGGGTTGGTGTGCTTGGTCAAAGGGTTTCTGTTGGCTAAAGGACCGAAAACCTCCTAGAAATAGGCGGATATGATTATTGCGAGAGAAAAACACACACAAACCCCTTTTGTAATGCGCATGGTCCCACAGTTTTTAAAATGGCGAAGAACAGCAAAATATGCAAAGTTTATAGATGGAGTGAAGACTCCGGGGGAAAGAGCTACAAGCAGCTCACACTTGGCGTTAGTGTCTGTGACTTCTGCGAACTGGAGAAGTGCTTGGGCGAGAGCATCCCTTAACTGAGAGAGGACAACTCCTTCCTCAAAAGGGAGGTTGACCTGTTAAAATCAGAGAGGTGCAGATGCTCAGGCAAGTGCAAGGAGAGAAGGCCTCCGACGTCCAAGAGCAGGAGTCTTCTCCCTCAGGACTGGATCAACGAGCCAAAAAGAAAAAAGAAAGAGGAAGAAGGGAAAGAAGTAAGAAGAGAAATTAGAAAGAGAAGAAAAGAAAGTGGAAACAGAGGACAAGAAAGTAGAAAAAGAAGAAGAGAAACGAGAAACAGAAGAGGAGAAGACAAAAGAAGACAAGAAGAAGAAGAAGAAGAAGAAGAAGAAGAAGAAGAAGAAGAAGAAGAAGAAGAAGAAGAAAATGTAGAGATAAAAGAGGAATCCGACAAGTCGCTTCCGAAAGGGAAGACTAGGTTGACTGCAGACAAATGTGCAAGGGTCACATTTATCAGTAATTCTCAAGCACGGAATCTGCAACCCCTAATAGCGGCCCCGCCTTCGCACTAGTGTGAAGGTAAGCTGCCTGTCAGGACGGGGTAACCACCACATCAGAGTAGAAGCGCAGGAATCTCAGATTTCTGAGAGCTCAGTCGTTTCTCTGATGGTACGTGGCAACGACCTCTACCTGAGACGAGGTAGGGTAGGCCCTACGGATAAAATCCTCCACAGTCATGGGCGCCGTGGAACACTGTGGGCTGAAAACCCGCATGTGTCTTGTGGTCGGGATGGTCCTGAGGAGAGGTCCAACACGGACTGCTCACTCGATGAACGTCTCTTTGAACCGGCGCCTGGCAGATTTGTGTACGGCAGAGGGGGTCTAATTGTTGGACCTGTACTGCACCTTTTATTGTAGGAATGTTCTTTACCAAAGGGATGGGGTACATTTTTCTTTTAAAGAAAAGGCCTTTCTGTCCAACATGATCCAGGATGTCGTAGAGAAGACCCAAAAGAGTGTCTAGCCCAGAGTGAAGGGGCACGTGCGCCAGTACACCCAGTCACTCCTGGTACTACCTTTTCGGAGGAAGCTAAGAGGAGTGCCACCGCGCCAACAAGCAAGCCGGGAAACGGAAGAGGGTAGGGAGTCCTACATATGGGGACTCCCTAAAAGTTCTTCTGTTCAATGCGAGGTCAATCAGGAACAAGTTTCTTGAACTTCGTGGCCTTGTGGCGACGGAAGAATCCGAGATAGTGGCCATAACGGAGTCATGGGTAAAAACCTAGAACCGAGTCTTGAGGGAGAATTCATGATTCCTGGTTACCAACACGTTCTAAAAGATCGGCTAGACAGAAAGAGTGGCGGTGTCATGTTGTATGATAGAGATACATTTCAAACGACGAACTGCAATATTATATCCAACCACGAGCTCCTAGTTGTAGACCTAGAGATAGGTCCTGCCAGATACAGGACCCTGTTGCTTTATAGACCCCCTTTCCAACTCGTTGAAAAGGACAGGGATCTGAACCGGCTGCTGGGTGAACTCGTTGAGGACAGATTGTGTATCGTCAAGGGAGACTTCAACACCCAAGTTGAATATAAGAAGAGAACCCTGTGGCGAGGACGCACTGCTCCTAGAGTGCGCGAACAACGAGTTCCTTACTCAATGGGTGAGAGAGCCGACGAGAGGCAATACTACCCTCGACTTGGTTTTCACCTCTGAGGACGACATCGTTAAGGATCTCTCTGTAGGCGAGCAGCTCGGTGGCAGTGACCACCGGCTAGTTAAATTTATTGTCAAAGTCCCCAAGGTAGAGTCTGCGACTCGTGAATCAAGGAAGCTTGATTTGAGAAGAGCAGACTTTGTAGGTCTTCGTGCAGGATTGTCTGATATGAGGCTGGGGAAGGTATGATAATGTTGAAGACCTGTGGAATAGTTTCAAATCTTTACTATTCAAACACAATTTACCCCTGTGAAAAGCCTGCGTCGATCTTCCGTTCAACCAAGGTGGTTTAATCGAGAAATTGATCATCTGTTGAGTGAGAAAAGATCTCTGTACCGACAGTCAAAGACTTCGGTGAACTTTGAGGAGTACTGGAGGCTAGCTAGAAGCGTGAAGTCCAGCATAAGGGCGGCAAAATGTGTCGAGGAACTCCGAGTGGCGAGACTTTGCAAAGAGAATCCCAAGGAGTTATTTGGATATGTAAACAGCCGTAAATCAATCTGTCGAACGATTGGCCCTTTAAGCAATAAAGAGGGAGCATTAAAGCACTCAGATGGAGAAAACGCTAACCTCCTGAACGACTACTTCTCTTCAGTATTCACTGAAGTTTGTAGTCCCATCCCCAGCCCACGGACTGTTAATTGGGTAAGAAGCTTTAGGAAATGGACTTCACCCAATTTGAAGTAGAGAAGAAAATCAACGACGTAAAGACGAATAATTCCACTGGACCAGACGGGTTTCTACCCAAAGTGTTGAAAAAGTGCGCAATGGAGTGTCACAACATCTCAGCACAATCTTCAACATGTCAATCCGGACCAATGCGTTCCTGGAGACTGGCGTGAGGAGGAGGTGATTCCCATCTTCAAGAAAGGAGACTCTAGCCAACCGTCAAACTACCGACCTATTAGTTTAACTTCGATAGTTGGTAAACTCGTGGAAAGCATGATGGTGGACAAAATAACGTCATATTTAGAGTCCAACTTACGATTGAGGAGTTCCCAGCACGGTTTCCGAAGGCAACGGTCATGCCTAACGAATCTTGTGGAATTCTTCCACTTCGTTTTCAGTGAGCACAACCTGGAAAAGGTGGTGGATGTTATCTACTTAGACTTTCAAAAAGCCTTCTATAAGGTACCACACTGCCGCCTGCTCCGGAAAATGCGTGCGCTGGGCATAGACGGAAATGTAGCAAGTTGGATAGAGAACTGGCTAAGTAGCAGAAGGCAATGGGTGGTGTCAAATGGACAGGCTTCTGAGTGGGTGCCCGTTCCTAGCGGTTTCTTCAATGTGCTCTTTTTCGACCACTACTGTTCATCATCTACATCAACGACATGGAGGGTGAAATGGTTTCGAAGATTTCTAAATTTGCCGATGACACCAAGCTTGGTATGAACGTCATAAGGAAGGAAATAATGCCCGCCTTCAAGATGATCTTGGGAAGATTGGGGAGATGTCGGACACGTGGCAACTGCTTTTTAACGTTAATAATTGCAAAGTGATGCATATCGGCAACCAAAACCCCAATCTCAGCATACCCTTAAGGGCACTGCTCTTGAATTCACCGACACTGAGAACAACTTGCGTGTAACTATAACTAGTGATCTCAAGTTCTCGAGGCAGGGTATTGAGGCGGAGAAGAAACCCCAAAGGATGCTAGGTTATATAAAACGACAGTTTGGATATCGGAACAAGGAGATAGTACTGTGTTTATATAACTCCCTTATCCGACCGCACCTGGAGTATGCTGTACAATTTTGGAGTCTTTCGCTTGGAAAGGATATCGCAAGATTAGAACGTGTGCAGGCCAGAGCAACCAAACTGATTCCCTCTATCATAAACAAGAGTTATGAAGATAGATTACAGGAATTAGACTTGTTCTCGCTAGAGACCCAGAGACTGCGTGGTTAGCTTATCGAATTGTTCAAAATACTTCAAAGCTTTGACATTGTAGACTTCAGGGATATTTTCCAGCTTAGCCATAGTAGAACAAGAAATCACGGCTACAAACATAAACTGAATCGTTAACAGCGTAATCTGTGTGGGGATTCTCAGATATATCATCTGCGGCACTTGGAACGCACTACCAGTGCCAGTTGTCAACAGTAACTCTGTTGAACAGTTTAAGTCTAGACTAGACAAAGTCTTGAAAAATAGCCGTTTGGAGACTTGAAGCGTGGCGTGAGTGCTCTTCTAGAGCGTCAATCTGATCCTTTAGAGGACTGCGCCTGCTCAAGTGTTTACTTAAATGTACGCTCTTTGAATAGATTGTAAGGTCTACTAGGGTACCTCTAGCAAGGATACTTTCCAGCTTAGCCAGTTCAAAACAAAAAATCACTGCTACAAACATAAACTGAATCGTTACCAGCGTAATCTGTGTGTGAATTCTCACATATAGCATCTGCGGCACTTGGAACGCACTACCAGTGCATGTTATCAACAGCAACTCTGTGAAACAGTTCAATTCGAGACTAGACAAAGTCTTGAAAAATAACCGTTTGGAGACTTGAAGCGTGGCGTGAGTGCTATTCTATAGAGTCAATCTGATCCTTTAGAGGACTGCGCCTGCTCAAGTGTTCACTTAAAGGTACGCTCTTTGAATGGATTGCAAGGTGTATTAGGGTACCTCTTTTTCTTGTTACTCCTTGCTATTATCACTCCCTATCGGTGACAGTGACCACCGACTAATTAGATTTGTAGTCAAAGTCCCCAAGGCAGTGCCTGCAACTAGTAAATCAAGGAAACTTGATTTAAAAGAGCAGACTTTGCAGGTCTTCGTGCTGGACTGACTGAAGCGAGGCTAGAAGTGTGCGAGGCTGTTGAAGACTCGTGGAACAGTTTCAAAACCACATTCATGAGTCTTCAATCGCGTTTCATCCCTCTGAAATGCTCCCGTCGCTCTTCTGTTCAACCAAAGTGGTTTAATCGAGGAATCAGCCAACTGCTTAGGGAGAAAAGAAATGTGTACCGGCAATCGAAGATCTCGGGTGACTTTGACCAATACCGGATTCTAGCCAGGAGAGTAAAGTCCAGCATAAGGGCAGCTAAGCGGTCTGAGGAACTTAGAGTAGCGAGACTTTGTAAAGAGAATCCCAAGGAGTTCTTTGGAAATGTAAAAAGCAGTAAGCCAATTTTTCGAACGATTAGGCTTTTGAGGAATGAGGAGGAAACATTAAAGCACTCAGATGCAGAAAATGCTAACCTCCTGAACGACTACTTCTCTTCAGTGTTTACTGAAGAGTGTGGTCCCATCCCCTAGCCAACGGATCCATACTCGGGGAAAAAGCTGGAGGATATGGACTTCACCGAAGGAGAAATAGAAAAGAAGATCAATTACCTAATGACGAATTAGTCACCTGGCCCCGATGGGTTTCTACTTAAAGTGTTAAAAAAAGTGTGCGATCAAGTGTCACGCAACCTGAGCGCAATCTTCAACATGTCAATCCGGACTGAATGCGTTCCTAGAGACTGGCGTGGAGCGGAGGTGACTCCCATCTTCAAGAAAGGAGTCAGTAGCCAACCGTCGAAATACCGACCTATGAGTCTGTCTTCGATAGTCGGTAAGCTCATGGAAAGCATCATGGTGGACAAAATGACGTCGCATTTAGAAGGCATTCCGAAAGCAACAGTCATGCCTGACGAACCTTGTGGAATTCTTCCACTTCGTCCTCAGTGAGCACGATCGGGACAAGGCCGTGGATGTAGTATACTTAGTGTTTCAGAAAGCCTTTGATAAGGTACCGCACCGCCGCCTTCCCAGGAAAGTGCGAGCGCTGGGCATAGACGGAAGAGTAGCCGGCTAGATAAAGAACTGGTTAAGTGGCAGACGGCAACGGGTGGTGCTGAATGGACAAGCTTCTGAGTGGGTGCCCGTTACTAGCGGGGTGCCTCAAGGTTCTCTCCTAGGGCCACTAATATTCATCATTTACGTCAACGATATGGACGGTGAAATGGTTGCGAAGATTTCTAAATTTGCCGATGACACCAAGCTTGGTATGATCGTTGCAAAGAATGGAAATACTGCCCGCCTGCAAAAGGATCTTGGGAAGATTGGGGAGTGGTCGGATACGTGGCAAATGCCTTTCAACGTGAACAAATGCAAAGTGATGCATATCGGCCAACGAAATCCCCAATCACCCTATATCCTTAAGGGCACTACTCTTGAATCCACCGACACTGAGGACTTGGCTGTAACTATCACCATTGACCTTATGTTCTCGAAACAGTGTATTGAGGTGAAGAAGAAAGCCCAAAGGATGTTAGAGTATATAAAACGACAGGTTGGATATCGGAACAAGGAGATAGTACTGTGTCTGTACAACTCCCTCGTCCGACCGCACTCGAGGTATGTCATAAAATTTTGCAGTCCTTCGTTTCGCAAGGACATCGCGAGTTTGGAACGCGTCCAAGCCAGGGCAATCAAACTGATTTCCTCTATCAGGCATATGAGTCATGATGATATACTAAGGGAATTAGATATGTTCTCGCTGGAGACACGGAGACTACGTGGTCAGCTTATCGAAGTGTTTAAAATACGTGGGGCGGTCAATAATTTTTACGAATCGGTAGGGCAAAACAGAGGAAGGAGAATGGCTGTTTGTTGGGGTGTTAGAACAAGTTATAACAAGTCAGGACCTGCAACCGCACGCTCCTGCCTCGTCTATTTAAGAAGCAGTGGCTGATCGTGGATCGTCAGTCTCAAAATTTTCAACAATGGAGAAGGCTGAGCACCGCGCAGTGATCATATTTTTGACCAAGGAAGGCAAGAATGCAAAAGAGATCCATTAATGCATGGTTGCAGTGTACACCGTCACCGCCCCTTCCTATCCAACCATTGCTCGCTGGAATAGGGAGTTCTGCCATGGTCGTGAGTCCCTTGAAGATGATCTTTGTCCAGGACGCCCGTCAGACGTGACCAACGAGGAAAATGTGGCCCGTGTGGAGAGGATGATCCTCGAAAGTCGACGAGTGAAGGTCGAAGAAATCGAGCGAGAACTTGGAATATCACATGGAAGTGTTATCAACATCATCCACGACAGTTTGGCCATGACCAAGGTCTCTTCCCGTTGGGTCCCTAGAAACCTGACGCCCCATGATCGACTTCAACGTTGTCAAAGTCCACAAGGCCAGAGTTGCACAAGCTGCCCTGCGCGAGTGCGGATTCGAGGAGCTCAACCATCCCGCCTACAGTCCAGATCTGGCTTCTAGCGACTACTTTTTATTCCGCCAGCACAAGGCTGCACTGCGTGGACGACGGTTTTGGGATGATGACGATGCCCAGCTCGCCGCCCAGGAGTGGATTGAACAGCATTCGGGAGATTTCTGGTTGTCGGAAATTCGAAGCCTCAGGGACAAGTGGCGCAAGTGCATTGAAGTCGAGGGTAGTTATATTGAAAAATAATAAAACACTTTTCCTCATATCTCGTTTCCTTATATCCGAATTTCAAAACTTATTGACCGACCCTCGTACTTCGAGGCTTCGACAGACAGTACTACGGGGATATTTTCCAGCTCAGCGAGGGAAGAACATTAAATCACGGCTACAAACTTGAACTGAAGCGATACCACCGTGATCTGTGTGGAAACTTCTTAAATACAGTATCTGTGGTAGTTGGAACGCACTTCCGTCGGAAGTTGTCAACAGTAAATCTGTTAACCAGTTCAAGTCAAGACTAGATAAAGTCTTGCGAAATCACTGTTAAGATTTTCGCGAGTGATCTTCGAGGTTGCCAATGGACACCTTCGAGGATTGCACCAAAAGTACCCTCCTTGTATGGACCCTAAGGTCTTCTAGGGTACTTTTCTTCCTTGTAGCTCCTTGTACCTCCTCGTAGCTCTCTCTCTCTCTTTATCCCCCAATCTCAGTATATCCTTACGGGCACTGCTCTTGAATCCATCGACACTGAGAAGGACTTGGGTGTACGTATCACTAGTGATCTCAAGTTCTAGAGGCAGTGTATTGAGACGGAGAAGAAAGCTTAAAGGATGTTAGGTTATGTAAAGCGACAGATTGGATATCAGAACAAGGAAATAGTACTGTGTTTGTATAAATCCCTTGTCCGACCGCACCTGGAGTATGCCGTACAATTTTGGAGTCCTTCACTTCGAAAGGATATCGCAAGATTAGAACGTGTGCAGGCCAGAGCAACCAAACTTATTCCCTCTATCAGACAAAAGAGTTACGAAGATAGATTACGGGAATTAGACTTGTTCTCGCTGGAGACTCAGATACTACGTGGTCAGCTTATCAAAGAGTTTAAAATACTTTCGAGGCTTCGACGTTATAGACTACAGGGATATTTTCCAGCTTAGCCATAGCAGAACTGGAAATCACGGCTACAAACTAGAACCCAAGTGTTACCAGCGTAATCTATGTGGGAAATCTTTCACATATAGCATCTGTGACACTTGGAACGCCCTTCCAATGGAAATTGTCAAGAGTAATTCTGTTGAACTGTGCAAGTCGAGACTTAACAGAGTCTTGAAAAATAGCCGCGTGGAGACTTGAAGCGTGGCGCAAGTAGTCTTCGAGAGCGTCAATCTGACCCTTTGTGAGGACTGCGCCTGCTCAAGTGTTCACTCAAAGGTACCCTCTTTGAATGGATCGTAAGGTCTACTAGGGTACCTCTTTTCCTTGTTACTCCTTGTTACACACTCCCCCCCCCACTCCCGCGCATAAAAGTTATCAGCATAGGCTACGAGAACTCGGGATGTTGTCCTTAGAGACGCGCCGGTTAAGAGGCCACCTGATTGAAACTTTCAAGATAATGCGAGGAGTTGAAAACGTAGATCACAGGAGGTTGTTCACGTTGAACTCAAATGCTACACGTAACCACAGTTACAAACAGCAATTACCGCAATTTCATACTAGCATTTGCGGAAACTTGTTCTTGTACAAAATCTGCGGAATGTGGAATCGTCTACCGCCAGAAGTGTTGAAGAGTTCGTCAGTCGAACAGTTCAAATCTCGACTAGACAAGATAATCCAGACCCTGACCTAGATGGTTCCACCCTAGTATAGATTATAGATCTGAGTAAAGTAGATAGGTTTCAACTTTTTATATAAAAATTTCGTGTTTGTGTTCTTTTTTTCAGCACATTTAGGTATCCTTTCAGCATTCTGGCCCGCAAAAGCGGGTGAGAGAGGTGGGCGGGGAGAGCCTTCATCTATGCTATACCTTCTTTTATGCTATAGGTTAGGGCTTTCCCAAAATAGTATCTCCACGCTATGGTCAGCAATGTTCTTTGAGGTACTACTATTCCTTGTGACTCCTTGTGACACTCTCTCTCTCTCACTCTCTCTCTTTCTCTTACTCTCTAGACGCCCCCTTGTCGTGAGAAGACAGCTTGCGTGTACCATAGATTTTTCGAGCTATGTCGTCAGTGGATTCCTATATGGTTTTGCTGGTAGGGTTACCCTTGTCGAATTGGTCGGGAATAAGGTTCCAGACAAAGTGCGTCCGTCTTCTACTCTTTTATCCTGTATTCTGGTACTGTTTTCTCTATCCCTTCGACTGATTTAAAAAAGCTACTACTACCCTTTCAGCTCTATCCTTTATCTATCTAAATTTAAGGACCTGACTGCTATCTCATGCGTAAGAAGAGACGCTTTGAAACTTCTAAAAATAACGCCAATCAGCACACGCTGGTTGCCAGAGACTAGGGTAGAGGGGTCCTAGGCGCTGGGGCGCGATGAATGGAATGAGTTAACCCCTTCCCTGGTGCGTAATTACTGACCATTCCCAGTGACCGTTGAGGGGTGTCTCTAGTAGCAACTTTCCGAGGTGACGGGCCTTGTTTCTAGGTTGGTTGCCAGGCCAACACAAAGCCTTGGGTCGAGTCTCTTAGTGTGGCGGGATATCCATTGAACGCTACGCCGAGATCCTGGCCGCCCCGAAGGGAACTATTAAGAGTTTAGTACGAGGGCATGTTGCGCTGTTCACTTAGTGCTGTCAGTGCTGCTTGGTTGGGAGCTACGGCACGCCGAGCTTGAATGACTAGGTCGGACGAACAGCAGTAAAAGGAGCGTGCCTTCTGAAAGATCCGAAACGTCTCCGATGGATAGGCGGGAGCGACTCACACGGGGCGAACTCACCAACCCCGATACTTATTTATTCAGTGGTCGCAAAGTATTCAGAGATATAAAGCGTTCAGCATGACTGGAAAAAAAGGACCGGCTGCTCTTAAATACACATGTTCGGTGTTCAAAAAGGACAAGTGGTGCGCGGACATCCCGGAAGGGTGTTACTCCAAATGCCACCCAGCAAGTATCTGCACTGCCTGTGTCCTTAAAGGAGAAGTGCAACAGCTCAAGGATCTATATAGATCATATGAGGAAAAATCTAAAGAACTGCAGAGGAAGCTGGAGAACCTAGAGTCTGAACCCGCGCGTCAGCTTCGCCGTCTCGAGGACAGGATCTTCATGTTGTCCTCAAGACTAGAGGTCCAGTCGGCTCACGATGTATCTTCCACCTACGTGGGTGGATCTGCCGACGAGAACCTCTCCCAAGAAGCAAGCACTGCATCGGCAGTGCTACGCCAGCTTTACAACGTCCCAGAGCTCGATTCAGCTGCTGCGGGACTGGCTGAACAGGCCAAAAAGAAGAAGAGAAATACGAAGAAAAGAAAAGAAGAGAAGATAGAAACAGAAGAAGAGAAAGCAGAAACAGAAGTGAAACCAGAGGAAGATACGAAAAAGAAAGAAGAAGAAAAAGAAGAAACATATGGAGATTAAAGAGGAAACGGGCAAGTCGGTTCCAAAAAGGAAAACTCTTTTCTCTGCAGCCGAATGTGCGAGAGTCAACCTTATTGGCGACTCTCAAGCACGGAGTCTGAAACCACTATTAGCAGCCCGCCTTCGCACCAGTGTGAAGGTAAGCCGCCTGCCAGGACGGGGAAACCACCGAATCGGGGTAGAGGCGGAGAAATCTCAGATTTCTGAGAACTGGGTCGTTGCCCTGATGGTAAGTGGCAACGACCTATACCTCAAAGTAGGTAAGGTAGGTCCTGAAGGAAAGATTATACACAAGGTCATGGGATCTGTGGACGAATGTGTTTCGAAAGCCCGCAGACGTGTCGTGTTCGGGATGCTCCCAAGAAGAGGTCCAACCTGGATAGCTCACTCGAGATACATCTCCTTTAACCGACGCCTGGCAGATTTGTGTACGGCGGAGGGGGTCTTTTTTGTGGACCCGTACCACACCTTTTATGGTAGAAACGATCTCTACCAAAGGGATGGAGTGAATCTTTCCTTTAAAGGAAAGGCTGTACTCTGTAACATGATACAGGATGTCGTGGAGCGGACCCAAAGGAATGTGAGGGCTACAAGTTATATTTCGGCCTGACAGTCGGAGATAAAGACAAACATTCGGCACCTCATTTCACCTGCGAGCTCTGCATAAGAACTCTGGAAGGTAATATAACGTCTTTTGTTTATTTGTATACTGGATCTTTTATTTTTTTAACATTTCTAATGGTATTGGTATATTTATACCTATGTTTTCATTTTGCTTTTTTACAGGATGGTAGAGAGGAGAAAAGAGAGCTATGAATTTCTCAATCCAACGAATTTGGAGGGAACCAACTGACCACTCAAGCATTGTTTCTTCTGTATGGTGAACCCTTCCAAACGTCGAGCAGGCTAAAATGCGCCTGTTATCATGGATCCAGACCTTCAGGCATCTATTGCGCCAGTGCTACACGTACTCACTCCTCTAATAAGAGAGCAGCATTTTTTAGAAAGGTAAAGCAGTTCAGAAGAGGATGAAGTCATTGATCCAGATTACAGAGGTTGAACTGGGGAGAGAAACTCATACTACCCCAACCAAAAAGATCTCAACGAACTTGTCTCACAAAGTACAATGCCGAGCTTTTAACTTCGAGACTAAAGCAGTGGGATTTGGTAGTTAGTGTGCAAATATCAGGTCAGAGAAAGCTTCACCAGTGTTTTTCAAGCTTTTTTAAACGTCAAGATGAGCTTTGTTTTTGTTACAATTTGACCAGTCTGTTTAAAGAAATCGGAATCGACTGTAATCCCAACGAATGGCACCTCTTCATTGACAGCTCGCTCAGGAGCCTCAAAGCAATGCTGCTTCATAACGGGAACATGTATCCATCTCTTCCTTTGCTCACTCGGTCCAGCTCAAAGAGGAATACAGCAGTGTCAAGATCTTACTAGATGCAGTGAAATATGAAGAGTACGGTTGGGGGGTTATCGGAGACTTCAAACTGGTGTCCTTCTTGATGGGTCTCCAAGGCGGCTTTACCAAGTTTCCTTGTTATTTTTGCCTTTGGGACAGCATGGACACCGTGGCACACTACCATCAGCGGGATTGGCCACAACTGACCGAGTTTAGTGTGGGGAGAAACAACGTCAAATAGCGGCCTTTGTTGTACCCCCGAAAAGTACCGTTTCCTCCTCTGCACTTAAAATTGGGCCTTATGAAACAATTCAACTATCTCCAAGATTTCTTTCCTAAGCTATCTGCGGCAAAGGTGAAAGCCGGGGTCTTCGTCGTTCAACAAATAAAAAAGATCATGGAGTGCAAGGAGTTTCCCGAGAAGCTCACTAGGATGGAGACAGCAGCGAGGGGCAGCTTTATCGCAGTGGTTCTGGGCTTCCTAGGTAATCTCAAAGGCGAAAACTATGTAGAGCTTGTTGAGAACTCGGTGAGAAAATCAATATTCTTAACGCTCATCTGATAAATTTGAGGAGAATATGGAAGCGTACTCCGAGGAAAATGGGAAGCGCTTTCATTACGATCTAGTGGACTTTAAACGCCGCTATCATATAATCAAAATCTGAAGGGCGACTATATTTGGGGGCTGATTCGTGAAAGTGATTTAGAGTATAAGCGTGAATCACGGAAAACAACTCATTTGTAATATTTTAACTTTCTCACTTATGTAATTCTAGAATAAATAAATGCTATTTTTGTATCATGTCGTTTTGTTTCTAATTTATGCAAATGAAAGTTCAAATTCGCCATTTCCTTCTAGAAGGAATACGTAAATTTCATATTAATATCATTATCCTGGACACAAAATCAAAGTATGAAATAAATAAGTGTTTTTTTCATGTATTCTAGACAACAAGCAAATAGAAAATAACACTTGCTACCCAATGACAAAAATCGTGCTACAAAGTGTAATTAGTGACATGATATAACTTCTAAGTTAAGAAATTTCCAAACTTTTAACTTGAATCAATTTAGTTTAATTTCAAAGCTATTTGTTCTATATTTATACTCAGGCGGTTGTTGGAGGGAGTAATTTGAGATTAATACGTCCCCAAATTATTAAATTTAAATAATTTAATCATCCTATCACCTAGCCACTAATTCTTTATTGAAATAGACGAAAATGCCGTAATTCTTTCTTTCTACGCTATATTAGTAAGTTACGAAATAGAATTTTCCGAGCTGTTCTTGCCTTAGTTATATCCATATATTTACGCAAAAATTGTGACCATAAATGGCCAGATTCCTCGAGTTTGTTTCGACAAACAACTTTAACAAGAAAACGATTATATATCTATTCATACCTGCTAAATTTCCCACTTTCTCAGTTGGAGTCATAAGTCTTTGAACCGGGTATCCTACATTAAACTTTGCCTTTGAACATCATCACAAAATCGGGCATTTAGTTCAGCATCAGTTGTATGAGTAAATTTACGCCTGGTACATTGGAATTTCGAACTCTCCTCACTAAAATATTTCATTAAAATCATCATGAAGATTAGCTTAATATGAAGTAATGGAGCATAACATTTGAGGGTGGTACAAGGGGCACGGAAACAACATTCTACTGTCAGGTTCAAAGATCTCTCTGGATGGCCATTTACACTGTGCTTAGTATTTCTCATCTGCTCGGCTATTCCATTTGCCGAAAATAAAATGGGTATTTCTTGTATCAAACTTGAAATCACTATTCGGGTCTTTTCTGTTTGGCGGCAGGCGGATCTTTTGTACCAGATTTTCGACAATAATGTAGTTTTGAATGCTGAATACGAATATAACATTTCTTTTTGGGAGAAATGAAAGGAACTATCGAAAAAAAAGAAATTTCAAACTGTAAATTTTGGTTTGTCCGATACATTTTTAAAAAACGAAAAGGAAATGAAACGCACTTAAACTGACATATGATTTCCCAATATTATTGTTCATTCCCTTTATTATTCTTCAAACATTCTTTTGTATTTAGATATAAGTATTTCATAATATTTTTTTAAACAAATTTTCATTTCTATTGCGTTTTCGCCACATAAATTCACATAGGTAGGAATCGAGCATCTCACGGTGGGTACCGCCGTGTTCCAATATGTTTCACCTTTTTGGAGTAAATTCAAGGGGACTGCTCGTGGAGAGTTTAGCACTGCGGGGGGACGTCCCTACGATGATCCTGAACTTCAATCAATTGGGGGGTCTGGGGGGCACAACCCCCCAGTATATAATAATAATTGTTTATAGAATAATGTTTTAAACTAGTGCGCATTAAATTTTGTTTTTTTAATACCTCCTTTCATTTCTCCCCAAAATAAATGTTATATTCGTATTCAGCACTCAAAATTGCATTATTGGTGAAAATTTGGTACAAAACTTACGCTTGCCGCCAAACAGAAAAGATCCGGTAGGTTTCTTATACACTCTGAAATAACCAATCGAAAAACGTTATAGTCAATAATAATACCAATTGTTGTAGAAATAAGTCTATAATAAAAAATATAAACTATAGTTTACCTATGATATTAGTTTTCTTGGCCGTTCCTTCATTATTTAGGGAAATAGTTTCGAGAAGGGGTTTAGTATTACCTTCAAATCGCCACAATGGATGGAAGCTCACGTATACGAGTGCATCCATTAAAATTACTATGTTATCAAAGCTCTCAGTAAGTTTTACGGAATGTGCTACAGGGACTTGTGCAACCTTATTCCCATTGGTGAAAAAGTAATGTTTTCAAACTTCCTTTTGACGAGTCTATAAATAGCCATCAATACTGATAAGTTATATGGCAGGCCCAACGAATCGATTATCCCTTCAACATTGCAACAATACACAAATGAAGGTGTATTTTTATACATCACAAAAAATACCGGAATTCTTCCTCTCGCTTCCTATTGTTGATTAATGTCTTTCCTTGAGCCCACAACTTTGCTTTTTGAAGTGGTGAGCCCATATCTCAGCAGATAATTGAGTAATTACTAATTCTTTGTAAATATCGTTTGGTTTGTCCTGGTTGGGAGGCCTTAGTTAATATGAAGCGGTATTTGGACCTCTACACGACTGGAATAGGTCATTGAGATTCGTCATTCTTTCCTCATCAGAATCATTGAAGTTCAATGGTTTAAGCTCAGTCGGGTTTTTGAATACTAGAACCATGAGGTACGGGTCACATGGCCAAAGGTATGTTTGGGTATAAAAAAAAGTGTTTTTTCTTATTAACTCCTGGAAAATAGTAACATAGATATCAAACAACCATATGAAAAATAATAATGATTCATACTCCATCTACCTATTTCATATCTTTAATTAAGACCTGTCTCGCCTTACGAGCTACAACTGCATTCAACTAAATTATATAATTTATATCAAATGATGCGAATAAAGGAATTTGTTAATACTTTTATTATAAAATGTTTAAATTCTGCTATAATATGATCTGAAATAATTATTTCAGATGATATGGTGCACATTTTATTCAAGTTTACACGGTGATTTCAAAATTTCAAGAAAAAATAAATTTATAACCCCACCTTGGAAGTTCTCATTCAGAAAAAGCAATCTCTTACGTGATCCGTTCCTTCTTTCTAGATCATGGAAATTCAAAAGGCAACGATATCGTTCTACCATTGCTCCATTTTCGCAAATTTAACATGCACAATTTTTAGTAGACAAGAATAGAGAAATCTGTGTCCTGGTGCTCTAGTTTAATTCAAAAGTATGCTTCATACATTGTCTTCACAATGTTAGTGAAATGGAACTCTTTATTTTGAATGTTAACCGTCCCAAAGCTATAAAAAAATCTATTGGGGTGATATTTCATAACACTTTTCTTTAGGAAATATTTTATATATATACCTGAAGACTATTTAATTATATATGTATTATAATACAAGTCAAACAAGGAAAAGATTTTCGAACAAAGCTTAGGCATGCCACATATTATTAATAAGTATATTTGCCTATGAGATTACAACTGGATAATCAACACGATAAGCATCACGTACAAAACCTAAAGAGCAGAATATACTCATTCCAGTCCAATCAAAACTATCTAACAATCACGGTTTTTTCTAATTCCTTTAAGTGGCGAGGATATATTTTAAGAGAATTGTGAATTTATGAACTTACCTTTTATTAATATAAACAGTAACTTTGCTTAAGACAAAGTAAGATCACTAGCATAATTTCCTCATCGTTCTTTATAACAACGCGTCCACGGATCAATTGCGATGGATTCTGAAGTTTTTTATTTTAAAGATCCGCGATAGTTTTCAAGTATCCTGCCAAATTTTAAGTAGGGAAAGCATCCGAAACCTTTGTTTCTATTGTTTACATACGAATATAACATATTTGAATTGATATCTTTCTACTCCGTAGGTTAAGTTCCTAAAGCCTCTTTGCACGTTTAACTCAAATTTGATCTGGGCACCACACTGATCATAATTAATCTGGTTTTTTTCACTCCAAGAGCGTTTTAAAATACCATTATATGAATTTCTTTCTCTAATCACAGGAATTATTGCCTCAGGTATGCAACGCATGGCTTCTATAATTTTTAAATTCTATGTAGAATACATAAATACACACAGAGGGAAACCATTGGTTTCAAATTAATTTGGGAGAATTTGATTACTGGAAGGAAATGAACGTAGAAATTGTCTTGTATAATTAGCCAAAGGATTGGACCTTTAAAAGGTGGTTAATTGAAAGAATTATTACATATAAGATTGTTTGAACTGGGTATTTTAATGATAAAGTCATCCGTTTACTGAGCTCTTCATAAACATTTTCGATCTAGGTGCTGATCGTGGATTAACTCGTCCAAATTATTAATCACATTTAATCTTTACTGTCCATTTACGTTTGAACTTTATATAAGCAATTCATTTGTACAAAATATTCAAAGGAGATGTACATGGGTCTGACCAAAACTCAACAAAACCAAAGTTATGTTTCATAATCTTCAAAATGAAAAGTTTCATTAAGTACATCCAAATTCTCATTTTCTTCACACAGCAAGCGATCAGAGATTAAGATTTCAAAATATGTAGATCACTATGAAACAAAAAGAGCTCAACTTCTGTAAGGATAACAAACACAAAGACCCTTGAAAGTAAAAGTAAAAGAAATCCTTTCTTAATAGCAAGAGTATACAAATTTAATCAATAAATGACCGAATCCTAATTAGATAACGCCACCAAATTTATAAAAGAAATAAATTGCTTTGTAATATTCGACCTTAGAAAATATTAAAGAGAGATAGTCACGTGACCCAAATGAATTTGATTCTATAACAGTCGAAAAATAGATACACTGGAGCAATTAGAGAAAATATGAAGTATACTGAATTGAGCACTGTTTTTTCAACAACTCAAATTAGAGCAATGGAAATATAATATAAAATCTATTGAGAAAAACTGCTCAAGCATAGAATAAACAAAAACAGATTAGACCATGGAAGGTGTTCATAGATTCTACAGACAATAAGTATATTGAAAACATATAATAACATCCCACAAATTGTTGAATTCTCACAAGAAGAGAAGGTTGAAATATTGTATGGAAGTATGATCATAAAAAAATGGCAAAACACCTAAAGAAAATCATGTGAAGTTCCAGTCCTACATGATTCAACTCTTTAAAAATTATTCAAAAAACTTCCGCAGTATCGAAGTCATATTTTACCCCTTAAGTTGCTTAAAATTGAGAGGGGCTTATTTATGGCGGAGCCCCATCCCCCTTAGGGCAATAGGGCAAATGAATAGGTATTCCAATGTAATTCGATGAGCTGAAAAAAATTGCTTCTATAACTTTTATTAATTAGAAAGCTCTAAAACCTTGGAAAATACGGCGCTATCTTCGTCTTAAATTACCTTAACTTTTATTTGACATTTATAAAAGTAATAAAAATAAAGAACAATATTTAATTATTAGACATTACATATGATCCATTTCCCTTCTCCTGCAGTTGGGGTCTACAGAAATTTCTCCATTGCAGACACTTTACAGAGGTTCCATGTTGTTAAGCCACCCTTTGTATCAGGATATGGCATTTATTTTATGTGGAGAGGAGAAATAATCAATTAGCCTTATTCATTTTTTTCTTCCAAACACACTACAAAAATTTTTTTGTTACCCTTACTCTTCCTATTCTCTTATCATCTATAGCTTTTTTTCACACTCAAATCCTAGCACCACACTCAGTACATAAACCTCCCTTCTCTCCACCTTCTCTGACTTTTCTCTTCCCAGCACTATCACCAATTCTTCTTTCAGTTTCTCCCTGTGCCCCACGCTCTCAACAATCAAATGTTCTATTGATTTAATTTGTCTCAATAGGCACCACTCACATCTGTTCTCTCCTCCATTCCATCGATATGTTCACCCCTTCACCTCCAAGGATCCAGTCCCTGCCTTGAATAGTAGCAGGTTTTCAAAACTCTCATCGTACTTATCTTCAACGCAGGGCTCCCTTTTGCCTCTCTATAAATTCATACTTCTCTTGCCATTTATTCCCCTTCTCCAGAACTTCTCTCCTGCCTCTAATATTTTCTGCTTCACTTTCCCTTTTGTTCTGTCCTCTATATAGATCGCTGCCAATTCATACTCTCTTTACTCTCCTCAAAGGTTCTTCAATGAAGAAGCTCAACAGGCTAGGAGACATGGTACTCACTTCTCTGCCTCCGATATCATTCACTATCCAACCTGTTTCTATACCTTTCAGATCGAGTTTGACTTTATTATTCTCATATAGTTTTTGTGTCACATTTAGAATATTTTCATCCATCCCCAAGTCTCGTAGTCTCGCAAACAATTTCGTTCTACCAACTCGATCAAAGGCTTTCACTATATCGAGAAAGCAGAGATATAGCACATTTCCTTGCTTTCTTACCCTCTCTATTACATTCCGTAGAATATACAGATTGATTATAGCTCTTCTTCCAGTCCTAAATACATTTTGCTCATCGCCAGGTATCCTTTCACGTTCATCCCACTCCTTCAGGTTCTTTGTCATGATGGTGCCCAACATCTTTCCTGTCACACTCATTATGGCTACTGGCCTGTAGCTGTCTACTAGTTTTTCTCTTTATTAGCACCTTTGTGCAGCAAATTAATCCGCCTTTTTTGCCAAGTCTCAAGCACCCATCTATTCATTAGCATATCATTATAAGGTTGTCAATAATTCCTTCATCCTTTCTCCACCATATTTAATAAATTCACCAACTATCCTTTCTTCATTAATTGCCTTACGATTTTTTATCCTTTTCAACCCATACTCTATGTCTTCCCTGTTGATACCTATACATTCATCCTCTAATTCGTCTCCAGGATACTGAAGTTCTTCATTAGCTCCAATTTCTCCACATCCCTTCCTTGCCCGAATTAGTTTTTTCTATATTCTTCAATTTGGATCTTTATTTCCTCCTCATCCTCACATTCTCCTACTGGTGTATTGATTATTATTTTTCCTCTTTTTTGTCCCCTTCCAAGGCCCTTCTTAGATATCTCCACTGCTTTCTTTTACGGTCACTTACACCCAGCTTGCTCCACTGTTTTATTTTTTCCTCCTCCTCCTTGATCTTTTCATCCCAGATTACTTATAAAACGTTTTGCCTTTGCTTCCTATATTCCAGTTCCATCCTCTCCACTTGGTCTGCCTCAACCCTTTACCCACTCTCTCTGCTTTGCCTTAGTCTCCTTAGTTGTTTATTCATCCTTCTCCTAGTTTGGTACTCTTTCTCCACTTCTGCGTTCCAGCACCCCTTGCTTGACCTTTTTACTCCTGTTCAGATCAATTTTTCCCCAATCTTTTGCCTCGCCACCTCTTTAATTTTGCCTTCCAACTGCATATAATTTTTTCTCAGATCATCTGAGATTGTTAGTTCTTGCCAAAGCTTCTTTCACTACATTTTCTCTTCCATATATTTCTCCGCTTCCCCTTTTTCTTTTCACATAGAGGGTCCTATTTCGCTTTCACTATCATAGGTTTATGTTCAGATTGGATCTCTATTTCCTGATCCACATCAATAAATATGCCATCATCTATCTCACCACACTTTATTTTACATTATATCAAAATCTATTGAACTCCTCCTCTCTCCTGGTTGCCAGGTTGGGATTCCTTGTACTTCTAGATTCTTCAAAATTACATCGCTTTCAATTATCCATTCATACACTCTGCTTTCATTGCCGTTCATTTCTTCCCCCATTAAAATCTCCTATCACTATCAATTTTCCACTCTCCATTTCTTGTGTCAGGCTCTTTAGTTCTTCTATTAGTCATTCATTTTCACTCCAGTTGGTACCTTCCACATAGTTTTACACTATTATAACCACTAGGTCAGTTCTGCCCCTTGTAACCGTATATGCCTGTAGCCTACCTCCCAATCCTCTCTGTATTTCTCTGACACCAGATAACCTTCTTTAGCTAGTATACCTACTCCATTGTATCCATCTTCCTCCTGTGCCCTGCCTTTCCCCCTCAGATGGTAGTCACCGATATCCATTTGTTCTTCAATGACTCTCATATCTGCTAATACCATTATCTCTATTCCTGCTCTTTCCCATTCACTTACAGTCACTTCTCTCTTGCCTAGGACCATTCCTTAGCAGTTCAGGAATCGGATCTTCACTCCCTTGTGCCCACGTTTTCTCTCTTGTTCTTTGCATTTTCCCAGGGCAGCTATCTGTCTTTACACCTGACCTGCTCCACTTGCCTCAGTGGCCTAGTCCATCTATTTATTTCTCTCATTAGTTCGCTGGTCCCAATACCTTGGAAGTGTACTCCATTTCTCCTTAACCAGTATTCCCATTTAGTCATATCTTTTTCCAATTCAATAGTATTTCCTCCTTCCTCAATTGCCATCATCATAATTCTTCTATTTATATCCATCCTTCTGTTCTCATAGCGATTTCCTTGAACCATCTTGGCGTTTTTAGGACCTCGGCTACCTTTACTCCAGAGTGCCTAGCCCTCACTTCTCTTATATTTCCTCCGATCGCTTTCATGTACTCTGTTGCAATCCTCTTCATAAGCCCATTCCCACTTGCCTGTATCACCATCCAGTCATCTTTCGCCATTTAATTGCATACCTTTTTAGATTCTTTAGTTGTCAACAACATCTACCTCCATAGAGAACCCCTTAAACTATGTGTGTATCCATAAAACTATTCAGACGACGTGAAGGCATAAATTTACATTATGTAGATATAGACGAGTATCTTTTCGATGATTTACCAGAAAATAAAACAGTTAGTACATACGACAGTGACTCAGATAAAGATAATCTAGAAACTTCAGGAAAAACTTTTGTAGAACAGACAAACGATACTGATGATTCTACATATCATGAGTAAATAAATTGATTTTATTAAGATAATACGACATTTGGCAATAAAAGATGTACATACTATGTGTATCTATGAAGGAATTTGAAATGAGAAAGTTTTCATGTTGCGGAAAAAAAATTGAAAATGAGATGATTTTCTCTTTCACTTTGCTTTACCATTTACGTTTCAATATCTCTGCCATTATTTTGGTATATTATATATTATTATAAAATTAAAAATCGTCGTCGGTTCATTTAGTTTAGATATTTTTATTCTTTAATTTAAATCGAAATATCGATGAGAGGGAGTACGGGAGAATGTTTCTACGGAGAGAACTGTAAAGAAAGCGGTGAAGTGGGAAGAAATGAAAATGTGTTTTTAAGCACAGCCGCTGAACCTTCTGAGACATTGGAGCAAGAGGGATAAACTGCAGATGTTGTGGCATTGGGGGAACACAATTTTTACAAATGTCACTCACAGTAACGTTCTTCATGTGAAGCCTGCCTACTATTGAGGGTTAGGTTAAAGAAAGGTAAAGTGTCATCCTTTCGCCTTTCTTTACCATTCATGAGTTCAACTTACAATTAACTCATTTGACACTTGATTCTTCATACCCCTTTTCGTTTTTGGTGGGAAATTCTTCCTAGTATCAAGTTTAGGGATGATACTCCACATGAAAAATTGGAATCAATCACCTGCGACCATGATATCACCACTAAACCTAACTTTATCATATTTCGGCTGACCAGAGTCCATCTGTGCCGAAGTTAGGTTACGCTGGTTATAATAATCAATCATTAGGCTCATCTAGTCAGTCAGAAGTGCACCATCGCCAGTCACACATACGATTATGCAATGCTCCCTTTATCAGATGACCGGGATTTAGCTGATAAAACTAAGGATGCTTGGGATAGGTTAACTAACCTAATCTAACAGTAACATACAGAATTCTGTAAGAATTTATATTGTGTGATTGCTTTTCTAAAAATGCAAAGAAGATTCTTCCTTTGGCAGCATTGGGGGAAATTTCTTCTTAGGCTCCTTAGCCTGCAGGAGGCCTAAAATCAAAGTCGACAATCTTTCAAATCGTCTATGTATATATAGTCATTCCCGCAACACGGACTCAAATATATATAAAGCGACGACGAAATTTCACCATTTGCTTTTATGACTATATTTAGGTTTTGCCTCAATTTTATTATAAGCTTCGTGACCAAATTTACTTTCTGCCGCAATTTCAGACACAGACACACATACACATATATATATATATATATATATATATATATATATTCTATAGGTTTGCTTCTAAGAAGGCTTATTTTCAGGTTGAGGATAAATCCCAAAATGAGACATGTAAAATTTCTCATTTAATTAAGTACAACATTTCGGGTACCTTACCCATCTTCTGGTCTATAAAAGAGATTTAGAACACGTTTAAAATTACAAAAATTATAATCACAAAAGGATTAGAAATAAATTATTTAGTTAATTGAAATTATGGCAAATCGTTTGAAAACTATTGAAATTTAGATATGGATCAATTATGGGTACTTTAAATATGCATAAATATAACACTGGTTGATGCAATTATTGGTTGACACAGATATTAGTCACTTAATGAAGCAGCAATAGTAATAAATTATTTAATAAATTGAAAATGTGAAAAAATCATTTTAAAACTTGACACTAAATGTAGATGGTATAAATATGGATAAATATAAAAATACTAATTGGGGCAATTAATTAGGACACAAAAATATTAGTCACCTTTAGTGGACGGCAAAAGCGGAGAGACTGAGGAAAGATTATAGAGGGAACCGATTAGAGATTGGTAGGTTGTGAAAATATTTTGAGTGGTTTATGAAATGAGAAGGGGAAAAGCAGTTGAATCAGAATTTAAACTGGGATTTAGTTGTTTTATAAATAATGATTCGAGAATGCGCAGGGAAGTGGAGTCCTTTGCATGTCCTATAATTTGAAAGTTTTTGTGGGAAATTTCTGTCTTACATTTAATTGAATGATCTCGAATGGGAGAAGTTTCTTTATTGGTCAAGGTGGAGCCAGTGCGAGAGCTAATACCAAGATGAGAACAGACCCTAGCCCTAAGTGAGCGAACAGTGCTGCCAATGTAGATCCCCTGGTGGCACCTGGGGCAAATGAATTTATAGACAACTGAACAGCTCATTTCGGGTGGGATTCTGTCTTTAGTTCTGAAAAATTTTCCAATATGAAAGTTGTTAAGGAAAACTATTTTGAAGTTGGTATGCGTGTAAAAACTTTTCAAAAGCTTATTAAGTTTTCGGCGTAAGGGTAGGTTGAGTGGGCCAATATCAGGAAGAAGACAATAGCGGACATCCTTGGGGACAGAGGAAATTTCTTGTGGAGGATGGTATATTTTATCAAAGAATTGACGGATACATTTTTGTACAAGTGAGGGCTGGAAACAATTCCTTTGAAAATAACCCATGAGAAAACTGAATTCGGAATGAACAAGAAAATAATCAGATGAAAGCTGAAAGCCACGGTGAAGGAGGGTTTTGATGTTGTTGATCTTATAAGAAATATCACAAAAACTGTAAAAGTTCATGCCGAGACCAGAAAAGGAGGATTTACGATAGACGGAAGTGGTGAAGTTGGGCGAGGAGCGTGATATGAGAAAATCCAAAAATGGTAATTTTCCATCTTTTTCTTTATCAATTGTGAATTTTATATTTGAATGGCGATGATTCAAATATTCAAAGAATGAAAGAGACTGTTGTTCTGTTTTAAATATTAGAACAGTATCGTCAACAAAACGACGGTAAAATATCGGTTTCAAATCAGGAGGGCATTCTCGCAAAGCAACTTCTTCGAAGTTGGACATAAAAATGTCAGCAAGAAGAGGACCCATGGGGGAACCCATTCCAACACCATCAACTTGTTGATAGATGGAGTTGTTAAACAGAAAACAGTTGTCTCTAATGGTTAGTTCAAGAAGAGACCGTAAAAGCGACGGTGTGAATTTATGAAAGGTCGAATCCGGTTCTGGAAAGGCCTTTTGGATGATTAGGTCTATGGTTTCATTTACGGGGATATTTGTAAAAAGGGAGACGATATCAAAGCTACACAAAAAGTCTCCCTTTTTACAAATATCCCCGTAAATGAAACCATAGACCTAATCATCCAAAAGGCCTTTCCAGAACCGGATTCGACCTTTCATAAATTCACACCGTCGCTTTTACGGTCTCTTCTTGAACTAACCATTAGAGACAACTGTTTTCTGTTTAACAACTCCATCTATCAACAAGTTGATGGTGTTGGAATGGGTTCCCCCATGGGTCCTCTTCTTGCTGACATTTTTATGTCCAACTTCGAAGAAGTTGCTTTGCGAGAATGCCCTCCTGATTTGAAACCGATATTTTACCGTCGTTTTGTTGACGATACTGTTCTAATATTTAAAACAGAACAACAGTCTCTTTCATTCTTTGAATATTTGAATCATCGCCATTCAAATATAAAATTCACAATTGATAAAGAAAAAGATGAAAAATTACCATTTTTGGATTTTCTCATATCACGCTCCTCGCCCAACTTCACCACTTCCGTCTATCGTAAATCCTCCTTTTCTGGTCTCGGCATGAACTTTTACAGTTTTTGTGATATTTCTTATAAGATCAACAACATCAAAACCCTCCTTCACCGTGGCTTTCAGCTTTCATCTGATTATTTTCTTGTTCATTCCGAATTCAGTTTTCTCATGGGTTATTTTCAAAGGAATTGTTTCCAGCCCTCACTTGTACAAAAATGTATCCGTCAATTCTTTGATAAAATATACCATCCTCCACAAGAAATTTCCTCTGTCCCCAAGGATGTCCGCTATTGTCTTCTTCCTGATATTGGCCCACTCAACCTACCCTTACGCCGAAAACTTAATAAGCTTTTGAAAAGTTTTTACACGCATACCAACTTCAAAATAGTTTTCCTTAACAACTTTCATATTGGAAAATTTTTCAGAACTAAAGACAGAATCCCACCCGAAATGAGCTGTTCAGTTGTCTATAAATTCATTTGCCCCAGGTGCCACCAGGGGATCTACATTGGCAGCACTGTTCGCTCACTTAGGGCTAGGGTCTGTTCTCATCTTGGTATTAGCTCTCGCACTGGCTCCACCTTGACCAATAAAGAAACTTCTCCCATTCGAGATCATTCAATTAAATGTAAGACAGAAATTTCCCACAAAAACTTTCAAATTATAGGACATGCAAAGGACTCCACTTCCCTGCGCATTCTCGAATCATTATTTATAAAACAACTAAATCCCAGTTTAAATTCTGATTCAACTGCTTTTCCCCTTCTCATTTCATAAACCACTCAAAATATTTTCACAACCTACCAATCTCTAATCGGTTCCCTCTATAATCTTTCCTCAGTCTCTCCGCTTTTGCCGTCCACTAAAGGTGACTAATATTTTTGTGTCCTAATTAATTGCCCCAATTAGTATTTTTATATTTATCCATATTTATACCATCTACATTTAGTGTCAAGTTTTAAAATGATTTTTTCACATTTTCAATTTATTAAATAATTTATTACTATTGCTGCTTCATTAAGTGACTAATATCTGTGTCAACCAATAATTGCATCAACCAGTGTTATATTTATGCATATTTAAAGTACCCATAATTGATCCATATCTAAATTTCAATAGTTTTCAAACGATTTGCCATAATTTTAATTAACTAAATAATTTATTTCTAATCCTTTTGTGATTATAATTTTTGTAATTTTAAACGTGTTCTAAATCTCTTTTATAGACCAGAAGATGGGTAAGGTACCCGAAACGTTGTACTTAATTAAATGAGAAATTTTACATGTCTCATTTTGGGATTTATCCTCAACCTATATATATATATATATATATATATGGATTTTACTGAGATTGGGAATCGATCTCATCCATATGTGAATAAACATTTTTATTTATTTTTTTTATCTATAAATCTTCATATAATGTGAAAAAAACTTGACATGATAATTTTGTTTATTTATGCATATATGTTCAGGACATAGGACCTGAATGTATGTTTATCCCCCCTCCCTCCCTTGAAAATTTTGTCTATCTATTGAAGATCATTTTGAGTGTGGTATACCTGAAAGCAAGGCACTAGGCAGAGTGGAATCTTGCAAATGTTGCACTGGTATACACTCTTTAAGTTTTTTTAAATAAAATTAAATATATTCTCTACCGCAATACCATAATTAGATTTTTTAGATCGGGTCTAAATTTAGCTTCACCGCAAAATCGGCTTATATTTTGGAGGCACTAAATATAGTTCCACTGCAGTTAATGAATGGGTTAATTTGATAATGAACTCTAATATTTGTCGGAGAGCGTCATTCTCTGGATCAGATTTAAAACGGAAGACATTCGCTTTGCAAGGTATAATAGATTTAATTTAAAAATCACTGTTATTCGAATTGGCAGACAGAAAAATTGGAAGAAAAGAGAAGGAATAAAATGTTTATATTAGTGAAGAGATCAAGTTCTTAATGGTAAGTTTATTCGAATATAACTATTTATTAACTACACTTCCTTAATAAACAAAAAGGCCAACTTATTGAACAAATATAGCTTGTTACACTTAGTAACTGGAAAAGATTTTCCTCTTCCCTGCCTGATGCAAATTAGGAAAGCTCTCTCACTGGATTGACATGAACACTCTGGGAATGTTGCTGGTGCCCCCCAAAAGGAAGATAAAATCTAAGGAACTTTAGCTCCTACTCCCCCACCCAAAGTTGCTGGCCTGCGTGGCTCGGAAAGGATGATTCTTCAGAGGAGGGACTCCTGCATCTGAAGCCGCCCCGCCCGCCGAAGGTTTCAAGGCAGAGGGAGGAAAAGAATCGCATAGCTATAGTGATTCGAACCTTACACAATAAGTCTTCGAAAGTGACAGCACCTTTATCATCTTCTTCGGATAACAGTGGTCGGCATTCTGTTTCCGAGAAGCGTATGGCCATTCCCGTGAGGACCTTCTCTTAAAAGAGAGCCCCACATCTCCTCAGAGCTAGGCCTGAATGACATACACCTTCAATGGAATTACCACGGACTCGGTGCCAACTGGGTAGAGCTAAGTAGGCTCGTGTCCTCCCATTTCCAATTAGCTATCTCTTTGCAGAAGACTATACAGAGTGCATGCTCCCTGTTCACTCTCTCGGGGTATACGGGTTTTGCCCTACCACCAACATGCGATGGGAGCCGGGCCAATGGTCGCGGCATTAACACCCGGCATGATACCTCGTTCTTCGCTTTGCTTTAAAAACATCGTTTCAAGATGTAGCAGTGTAGTTTTTCCTGGATAGCAGGTATACTGTTATTTGTACATACATTCCAACGTCAGTCGAATTAGAATGACGGATTTCCGCCGCATCGTGACACGGTTGCCTTAGGCCTTTCCCTTGCTCGGGAATTTGAACCCTAGATATCCACTCTGGGGAAACTACTTAATCATTCCCAGTGGTTAAGTCCTTGACTGCATGATCTGATAGCTAGAGATAGTTGTCATAAATTTTTATGAGTGTACGCATCATTGCTCAAGAACTGCGTAAATATTCCTCCTTTCATCCATCCCTGTGCTCTCAGGATGCACAGACTGACGGGGTAGATCGGAGGTGGTCGATGAATTCCAAGGTAAGGATCACTTTCCCATTCAAATATCATTTTCTGGACCGCTACCGTCTGAGAGACCTGACCGGTGATGCTTGGCACAGGCGCGGCTGTCCGCATTTAAGGAAATGACTGATTTATATGTTGCAGTTAAGGAGTTTAGTTTGGTTTAGAGCGGAACTTAAACAACTCTCTGCTGAACAAGGTAAAACCGTTAATGTTCAGGACAAATATTGTGACACTGTGGACACTTCCCTGCATGACACCTGCTTCCTGTTCCATTGGGCCGGAAATGCTCCCCCTCACCTGTTTGCGGAATCGACGATCTTGCTAAAACTCAGAAATAAAGATTGGGAGACGTTCCCTGGCTGCCATCGTGGGGAGATTCTCCACAATACCATATCGCGATGTGTTATCATAATCCTTCTACAGATCGAAAAGTATCGTATTGTCATATTGCTGTTTACGAAGGAAGGCTTTGCAGACGCCAAGGTTCTACATGGACGAACTTTCGATCTCTTTTGGGACAGCCCAGATGCCAACTCTAGAGCGTAGAATTCAACAGGCTTTGAACCGCATTTCTCGCTAAGCCGCAGTGCTCAGTTTTCAGTTTTCATTGGCCAAGACTAAAGTAGTGCATATATCTCGCCATCCACGCCCTCGCTATGACCTGGGAATTTTCCTAAACGGGGATTCGCTTCGAAGTGGTGGATTCGCACCGTTTCCTTGATCTTGTTTTCAATCGACATCTCACTAGGAAGGCTCATATTCGCAGCCTTGAGTCTTTTTACCCGCAACATGGAAATTCTTCGTTGTGTGATGTTCAGAACATGAGGTGCTGATAGGGGTACTGGCTTGCTTTTCTACCGATCTTTTGTTCCTTTGAACTTCACTACAGTCGAGTTTTGTTGCTTCGCAGCCGAACGTCTATTTCAGAAGCTGGATTCTATCCACCAGAGCGGTCTCCACCTGGCGACCGTTGCCTTTATCATGTCTCCGATTAAAAGCATACTAGTCAATTCTGATGAGATGTACCCCATCGAGCAGTGCACAGTAGATTATCCCTTTCTTGCAAAGGTGTGTAAGAGAGCCAAAAGGATTCGGGCCAAGATCTCACAGGACCTCCTTCAGTTCTCTAGGAGAATGTTACCTCAATCCTGGACTCCGTATCCGTGGCGGATTCTTTGGCAACCACTTTTACCACATTCTCTTGTTGGGATGCTGCTCCACCAATATTCAACTTAACAGGTGATATTACTACAGGCTGCCGGTTTGACTGGACCTCCAGGCCGAACAGGTTTATATTGATTGATTTGGGTTCCTCTCTCTCTCTTCATGAGCTGACACCACCTCTAGTATATAGGATGTCCTGAAGGGTATGCTTTTATATCTAGGTGAGCGAAAGATGGCCTTTCTGTTAGATTTGTTCACCAGGTTCAGGAAAGAGGGATATCTTCTCAGACTCCTGTTGAATAGCTATTGTCCTCACTTTTCGTATACTGATGGCAGATCAGGATACCCTGGCCGGTTTCCTCCAAATTTCTCCAATCTTCTGTGTACGAAAGTTGATGGAAAAATTGGTAATTGCTAGATTGGCATTTTCCTGAAAAGCGAAGGGCAACTATTTTCCGCACAAGGCGGCTTTCTTAAGTTGCGCATGGCAATATTGTATGATGGAGACCTTTCACCCGTTGGGGGGTAGGGGAAGCTTTCCAATTTTTGTCTTTGAATTTCTGCGAGATCTTCGATTCGGCTTAAGCGTTGGGGAGCCCTCACTAGCTCAACGAGGCAGCAAGAGGGCGTCCCACAGGGAAGTGTCATCAGTGTCAAACTATTTTGCCTTTAACATCATAAATATTACATCGGCGCTACCAGAAGATCTTTTTGCTAGATACTACTTAGACTACATTTCAATATCCAACAAGCATTGAACTGCAACTCTTGCTCTGCCGAAGCGAAAAGCTTTCGGATTTCTTTGAAAATGATAGAGTTGTTCATTACTACTGCCATACAATGTTCTATCCCCACCTACCCTAGTTTCTAAACGTGGCTTAGCTCTAAGTGCTGGATTCGCACTTATCTTCGTCTTGTTTTAGACATACATCTCAGCTGGTAGGCTCATATTCAAACTTTGGGGTTGGTTCTAGCCATAGACATTCTTCGTCCCTTGATCCTTAGTATATGGGAAGGTGATAGTGTTACAGCATTACTTTTCTCCGGATATTTTATTCGTTCAAAGCTTGTCTTCGAATGCAAGATTTACGCAGCCGCAGCCAAGCGTTTATTGCGAAAGATGGACTTGATCCACTTCACTGGTCTCCGTCTGTTGACCAGTGCCTTCTGGGAGTTACCCTTTTAAAGCCTATTTGTTAATGCTGAAGAGATGGTACACGCTTTGCGTCGAGCTCAATGAATTATGTAATTGTAGGGGCTGGGCTTGACACCTCCCTCAGTCGCTAACGGTTCTCAATGCATACGAGGCCGACTTGGATGTTGTCTATGTCACGGTAGACGCCAATTATTCATTAAAACTTTTGGGTTTAGGGCTAGGAAAATCTTACCATTACTCTCAAACATTCCATATGTCCGTGTGTAAAGCTTTCAACGTTTTTGAACCTCACTTCTTGTCACGCTTGATCTGTGCCACTCTAAACGGATGGCTTCAAGTTCGAGGAGGCTGTCAGTTTCCACGCGGTATCACCTCTGTTTTAAGTCAGCGTGGCTCTATCAGGCGCTGAATTTATCTTTACAACCGACCTGGTTGCAATACATTCCTCAGTACGGAAGATAATCCGTCGTACCCAGTTTAGAGACCTAAATGTGATATTTAACGACTCACAAACATCCCTGAGTGCTCTCATGCATTAAAATCTCCACACAACCAGGTTCGCAGTAACTGTGACTCCAATGGTTACCTCGAGCCTGTGTGATGCCGAGATTATCTTCGGCTGGGTTCCTGGAAATGTGGGAAATGTGCGGAATGAGCGCGCCAATGTTACCGACAAAGAGTTTGCGAGGATTTGATAACCATACCAGCGTTTTGCGCTTCCTCACACCGACTACATAGCATGAATCAGGGTAGCCTTCCAGGGTGCCTTGCAAAGAAGACGGGAGACATCTGAAGAGAACTTAAATTTGCTTGCCATTACGCAGCGACTGTTCCGATGGACCTATCCCCCGATTCCGCCACGATTTTTGGTCGCTTTCTGTCGTCTTCAAATTAGTCGCACGCGCGGTTCACACCGCCATATGAAGGGGTGCTCCCTCGTACTTTTTGCAACGACTGTGTTGACCCCGACTTTTCGGCACCTAATGTTTTAATGTCCCAGTCTGAGCGATCTTCGTTTACGTTACTTATCATGCTACCTGGAAGTGCTGGATCGTTGCTGTTTGTCCCTCGTCCTTTGTACGATTTCGCCACACAGACCTAAGGACTATCTGACTTTTACGAAGAGGCTAGCCTCTTATTTTTTAGTGTTAGTCGCATGATCCTGCACCGGAGGGAGGCGGGCCTCCCCCCCAAACAGGAGCGTGCTTCATTCTTCTTCTTGCCTTTGTTCTCTTACATTTTGCCTTTATTGGTTTGTCGTTTGGTTTTTGGTCTTCTTTTACTTGTTTGGTTGGGAATTTTAATGTAACCTAGTACTAGGCTGAAATTTTATTTGCGGCGATAATAACTTTGAAGGCAGTCGCCAGTTTGGTTATTTTAAAAATACATAGTTAATTACAGTTCATCAAAATAGACCATGATTTGAAAGAATAAATATATTTGCACTATAATTAAAGTCAAAAGTAGACGCTATGACCAAAAAGTTGGGGTAAAGGCTACTTAGCATTGCGCTAGCTGATTAAAAGGAAAACTCGAGAGTAAAATATTATTACTGTTCAAAAAGGGAAAAAAAGGCGAAGCGAACTAACTAGGTATTTACATACTTTAGCAGCTAAGCAAATTTTTATAATCTGTAAGTACTTTAAGACCAAATTATTTGTCTCCTCTTGGAATCGCCTACGATTCAGGCGGAATGATGAAGATCACTAGATCGTTTATTTTGTAAATTATAAATGTGATTTTTCTGGAAATCAAAACAGATTCTTCTCTCTATCTCCTCCTCCTCTTTCATATATGGTTATAGTTTGAGTAACAGAAAACTATTAAAACTTTTTATGGGATAATAATCACTAAGGTAAGCTTAACGGTAGCCTTTTAAATAATATAAGTTTGCAAATTCTTCTATTGCTAATAAAAAATTCTATTTGCTCACCTTAATATGGAATTATTCTTTGTAACAAAATTTAGCATGATTTGAAATTCGGAAAGAACATGATTTTTACAAAAGCTCATAGGAATTCGTCTCTGATTTCTTCAGATATGGCTCGCTGCCAAATTACTCAATCATTTTCTGAACCGTAGTTACATTTTTGACAATTAACAATTTCTTATTGTTTAACTTGATAATAATTTTTCTAGCAAATCCTATGTCAATAATATCTTCGAAACCTCTCGCTGATTCCTCCCTAACATTAGTCACCTCTGTTTCGCCATTGATCTAACATGTTTCGAGCTTACTAATCATGATTTTGTAATTTTACGCCTTGATTATTGCAACGTACTTCTCGCAGTACTACATTCTATCGCTCTTATGCTCTTTTACCCTGTCCAAACTTTGCAGCACCATGTTCTTCTCTGCCATGTATATTTGTTTCTCTCATTCAATCTATTTGCTCTTTGAAATGCATTGATTGCATATTCTATCAAACATCGGTTTTAAGATTTGCTTTTTTACAAATAAGATTTTAAACAGTGCAGCACTCTCCCATTCGTCTTCCTCATACAGAACCTAACTTCTAGATGTCCTGTCCTAAATATTTTCCGCATTATTTTCTGCTCTGCGCGAAAGATCGTGTAGCCTCTACGTAGCTGTAGAATGTAAAATTATCTCCATGCTACTATACTCTCCTTACCGCCCCATGGTGCACTTCAAATTGGATTGAACTCGTACCTTTTGTCTCATGTATTTCAGAAGTTGGTGCACGTGCATTGTTTTGGCCCATGATTCTGCTAGCTTCAGACGAAATCCCTTGCAAAGTGTGTAAAATATAGATTTTCTAACAAACATGAATTCAAGATTTAAGAAAAAAACGCTGAAATCCCTTTAGTTTATGATAATAATGTGCCTTCATAAAATAGGGACATTTAAGTAATAAGAGTATTTTTCACAAGTAAATTTACCAGAGACGGGAACATGGAGCCTGAGAATGGGTAAAGAAAATTTGTAACCTCTAGTGCCGATAATATAAGCCCTTTCCTATTTCAGGTTTAATTTAAACTAAATGATTGAATTTTAAAACTTATAGAAAAAGACCGTTTCAATTTAAAATATTGATTTAAATAGAATTTGTTTAAAGCAAATTTCACATAATTCCCAGCCCTTTTAATTGCTAAGAATTTGATGTTTATTTTTCAGTGTCATTCTACTTTTGCTATATAACACCTTGATTTTTTATAATTCACTACTGGTATTATCTTTTGCGAGCTAGCGTGTTGAACTTTTAGGACAATTCCTAATTTTCCAAATACAGGTCGCTTACCCTGAATAAAATTATTTTAACCTAATACATAAAGAAGTTTTACCCTTAACAGCCTGAAGGGCGAAAACGACCATACTTCTGATTTCGGAACAGGTCCGGATTTCTTTACTCATTGCGCCGTTTATAAGATCAAAATAAATCAAAGATCTGTAAGTTGTGAACGAAGATTGTTTTAGGGTGTGAGGGAATGAAGTAGGAGGAAGACAAAGCTAACATACTTTTGATTGACTAAGTCATGTTTTAGTTTCATGTTAATAAGTGCATATCGATATTTGTTGAAATCCGGAGAGGAGGGGCGATGCGAAAGCGGAATTAACAGATACCCAGAGTTTCCTAAAATAAGTAAAAATGAATCTATCTCAAGTGGGTCTTCTGGTTTTACTCGTAATAAAAGATGCTAGGAGGTACCCATCTTAATGTAAAACCCAATAACAAAATTGGGCCGCGTTATGGAGTTATTTGGTATCGATTTATAAGTACAAGACTTGAACGAGCAAAACAGGCAGCAATATTCAAAGCTACTCCTTCTTTACCAATATCCTTAAAAGCAATTTTTTTTATTCACCCTAGATTGCATAGAATCTCCTTATTGATGAGAAAATGTATATTGCAGACTCAGAAGGAGAAAATGAAGGTCAGTATGGACTGTATTTCTTGACTCTCTTTAGAACAAATTATATGGACCCAGTATTTTTTGCGAAACAATGCCAAGAGGTAAATAGATACAAAGAAATCAGAAGTATTCTTAGATTCGAGATGAAAAAAAAAACAATCGGGAAGAATAATCACAATGGATAGTTTGAAAGAAAATAATATAAATTAATAAGCATTTATACTCATAAAGGATATAATATTTCAGTAAGCAATAGATAACATGCCTAAGAAGGCTAATTTCAATCGTCCAGTAAGAATTTAATAGCTAATATTAGATGTATTTAATACTTCGTTCAGAAAAGAACCTATGTTACTAATCAATAATAACACTGGTCTGCGTCAAAAATGTACCTTAGGTTTCCTGTAGTGTTTTTTAATAAAATTGACCTCCTAAATCCGAATCTGGTATCCATTTTTCTCGATCAGTTCCAGTTTTTGCGATACAGGGGGTGAAAATAATTTTAGAGTTTATACTCGTACATATCCTATATTACATTAAAATTTCAATAGTTTTTGCACTACTGTATTAGCAGTAAATTGTGTGTACATTTTAAGTAATTATCTTAATAAGTTTATATTTTTGCAAGTTAGAAATTGCTTAGGTATTAAAATAATCAAAAAAATAATAATAATACTTTTTGAGGTAAAACTGAACAAAAAATTTAAGAATAGCTCCGACAGATTTTGCTATGTTTGCGGCAAAGTGACTTTTTCCGAGCAGCAATGTACAATCTCTCCTGCAATTAAATCTTTGTGTCATGCATATTTTGGAGTAAGGCTAGGAGACCAAGATAAAAGTTTTGCACCACATATCTGCTGCAAGGGATGCTACATAAGTTTAAGACGCTGGAGTCAGGGCGAACAGAAGTCTCTCACTTTTGGTATTCTCATGGTGTGGAGAGAGGGCAAGGACCACACTACGAACTGCTATCTTTGCATGATAAATCTTAAAGGTGAGCATTGTATCAAGTATTTAAGTTTTCTTTATTATACTGGCTCCTTAAAATGTAATTATTATGCATAGGCTTAGCATGAAATTAAAAACTAACATAGTTCACTTCAGCATTAACATATCTTTTACTAAACATGCATGTACTATCTGCACCTACAAATCAATTCCTTTAGGTAATATGTAATTATATTTTCCATAGGTATAAAAAAGAAGAATAAACATAGTGTGGCATATCCGGATGTTGCTTCTGCCATCAAACCCCTGCCCCATGGTCCAGGAAATCCTATACCTTCACCCTCTGAACATAGAGAGGTCCATGAAGAGATTAATATGGAAGTTGATCAAGATTATGAGACATCTGAATTTTGTCAGGTTTCCACACATGATATGTTCACAAGACCATTCACTCAAGTTCAGTTTAATTACCTGACCAGGGAGCTGTGGTCTTCAAAGCAGAATGCACAACTTCTTGGCTCTCGACTTCGTGAAAGTAATCTTCTCGCTAAAGAAACAACATTTTGGGGGTACAGAAATAGAGAACTAGAGTTTCGAAACTATTCTTTACAGCATTCTTCTAACTCTTTAGTATACTGCGCCAATATTAAAGGATTTGTTGAGGTCCTTGGAATTCCTTACAACCCATTAGAATGGAGACTTTGCATAGATTCCTCCAGTAGAAGTTTAAAAGCTGTGTTACTGAATATTGGTAACAAAATAGCTTCCGTTCCTATAGGCATTCAATCCAACTTACTGAAAGTTATGAAAATCTGAAAAAAATGCTGGATGCAATAAATTTCTCTACCCACAATTGCAGGATCTGTGGTGACTTAAAGGTAAGCTCTTTGATATGGACATTTTCATTTTTAATTGTTAATACTTGTATACACCTTTTGGTCAACTTACATTTTACAAGAATGCAAATCTGGAAATCATGAGTCATTTTTTAGTTATATTTTCTTGTTGAAGTGTGCCCCTATAGGTTAATGCATCCTTTTGGGTTAATAAGAAACTTATCCTAATTGAGAAGCTATAAAACATAACTCAATAAACTCAAACTAAGATGTACATATATCCAATTAGTTCCAATACAATGATTTAATGCATCGGCATATAGGATTTTTCAGTACATATTCATATTCTTATTATTTTAAGAAATATTACTTTGAATTTGTTTTTAGAAATATTATACTTTGAATTTACATACCCTGCTAAATTTCTTTTCAGGTAGTGTCTCTTATACTTGAGATGCAAGCAGGCTACACGAAGCGTTACTGTTTCCTATGTTTATGCGACAGTCGTGCAGATAGTATGCATTATGAGAAGAAGGTTTGGCCTCCACGAGAAGCATTTAGAATTGGATCAAACAATGTGATAGCTGAACCTTTAGTGCCTCTTCACAAAAATACTGCTTCCTCCACTGCATATAAAGCTTCGCATATTGAAATATTATGTCAAAACCCTTAATAAAGAAGGCCAAGCTTTTAAATTCCTTTTTCAAAAATTTCCACAAATCAGTGACGCTAAGCTCCATGCAGGAACTTTATATGGACCTCAGATCAAGAACTTGATGAGAGATCAGCATTTTGATGCATTAATGACGGACATAGAAAAAGATGCCTGGAAAGCTTTTTAAGCTCAATTTGACAATTTTCTAGGGAATAAAAGAAGCCCAGAATATGTTGCCCTGGTCAATCAGCTCCTAACAAGTCTCAAACATTTGGGAGCTCGAATGTCTATAAAGATACACTTTTTACAGTCCCATCTAGATTATTCTCCTGACAACTGCGAGTTGACGAAAGATCCCACCAGGACATAAAAACAATGGAATCCAGATACCAGGGTAAATGGTGACTACTGTTGGTGTTTAAAGCGTGATGCACCAGATGAGAGGCACAAACGAAAATCGTCAAGGGCGTCTTTTCTTGGAAATTAGAATTATTTTCTTTATTATGTTGCATTCTTTAATGTTTTGTTACATTAATAGGATTATAGTTTACATACATTTATTCCTGTTTCTATGATATAAAAATAATAATGCATTATTAGATAGAGAAAGGTTTGGGAATTTTTTTTCAGGAAAAATGCGATAATCTCAATGAAAATGGTGTATGCTGTACTGAGAAAATCTGACCTGATTGAACAAAAATACATTCATTTTTTTAGCTCAAGAGGTTTGATTCATTAAGAAAGCACAAATAAATCCTGAAGAACATAAAACTTTTTCAAACGTAGGCCTGTGATAATTAATACTGAATAAAGAATGTTATATATCGTGTAAGTTTCTTATCTGTGTTCCTTTGGAATTTCTTTCTCTTTTTATAAAATATTTTTCTTTAAGGCTATTTTATCATAACATCTTTCCTCCACTTCTTTAAGTTTCATATACATGCACTACAATAAAATCGTAGATAGAAATAATGGCTCTCCCTAAATCTCAATCGACGTTCTATATTATCTCATTATTGGCCCTTGAGAGTTTTGCTCTCATTTTCCACGCAGTGTTGCACTAAGTAATTACTAGAGTAAGTAAAGTCTATTAAGCCATATGAGGCCACAAAATGTATTTTGTTGTCTTCCTAATTTCTGTACAAGTGTTTTTACAACCTCCTTGCAGTTTTATCTCTCATCACAAATTGGAAAGGACAAAATATATTTGTAAACAGTGTAGAGAAACTAATTTGGAACATGGAATAGCACTTTGAAATCCTATTATAAATATTGGTAGATAAGGTTAATTTAGCCATAAAATAAAAAGAAGAGTGAATAAAATAGGAAATCAACCTATTTCCTTACCGATATTGAGTGACTTTTTCAGGTTTAATGTTCGAACTCCTGTTTGGGATGTATTTGTAGAAAAACTAATGTCACCACGAGTGAATAACTTTTAGAAAATAATTTTGAGAGAATAGAAAACATCCTTTATGGTAAATAGAAAATTGAAAAAACTTAGATTAATAAAATGTTATCGCAACATCAAGCAACGTTTACTTATCTCATGTAAAACATTTCCATTAAATAGGAGAAAGAATCCCAAATTTCTTGATAATTAAATTTGAGTTTTTATAATCGTGATAAAGTTTATTTCTGTGTTTCTAATGAATCTTAATCTAACTTAGTTATGCTTTCCATGCTTTACTGATTTATTTAATATACGATCTCTTACTTTGCTTTCTCTTAGTTTTCTTCGTATTCTTATTCCTAGACAAAATTTATTCTTTCATTTTTAGTCAATTAAATTATATTCAGTCTTTTTCAGGCATTTCTACCTTAAAGTAGCTGGAGTTACGGTTCTGCTTAATTTCTTAAATGGCCATTTTTATGTATCAGGCATTTATCTATCCACCTCTAGAGGAAATCCAACAATTGAAGAAAACATTTGGAATGTGCATTTAGGTGTGTTTCAAGATAACATAAATCTTATAAATTTAAAGGAATACAGTAAAATTAAGCTAAAAGGTCAAGTATCCCAAAGTTCAGAAACTGCTATTTAGATGAAGCCTGTTTAAATTTTAAAAAAGTAAAATGGTTGGAGTTTCTTTTGGCTCTTAACGATGCATTTCCAACACTTAAAATTTATGCACATTAATACAATGTTAGTGAAAAATATTACGTTCCGAAGAGTATAAGCAAAGTACCGGCAAGAGGAGTTTACCTCTTTTCAATGTTGCCATGATGCGTGTCATCAGGGAACCAAATAGATATTATAATATTGTTATACGATTTCCGAATGACAAAATAAGTACGAATTATATTTGATATAGTTGCTTAGTCAAAAGTTTCTTAAGGCTTTCTAGAGGCCTTATGAAATTAACCTTGAGCCGTCTTGTAAAGAAAACATAAAAGTTCTTTTCATATGTTAAGAAAAGAAAGTCTATTTTGGATGCGATAGGTATACTTAAAAAAAAACAGGACATGAGTTTAGTAACCGAAAAGTATCGCCAAGATTTATTTACAGTCGTTCACAATTGAAGTTCTAACGAGCAATCCTGCCGCCAGGAATGTCATAGCGGGTAGACACAAATGCGCATGACAATATTATGAAATCGCCATCGAGATAGTGCTATATATTTTCAAAATGAAAGTATCTCAATCGCCTAGTTCTTATGATTTAAACTTGTAAATGTTGCGCAGATATAAATAAAAGTGGATGAAACTTACCCAACTAAATTTAGATCTATTTCGATTGAGGTGAGTCTTTGGTAAACTTATACTGTGCAATCTGTCAGATGGGAATAATAGTCAAACAATAAATCACTCGGAGGAGCGGTTATTTCTTGCAAAATTAATCGAGTTATTTCATGATATATCCTCTAGTTATGATCATTTAAAAGAACTTGGCGTATTTTAGTTTAAAGATGCTTTTGTTTCGGTTCGTCAAAGAGGACTTAAGTGATACCCTGAGTCCACAGTATTAGAAGGAATCTTTGGATCCAGCGGTATTCTAAATTTTCTTAAATGGATTACACAGCACCTGTGCTTATGTATTTCAACTGTGCTTTTATACTTCAATTTGCTGAATGCAAATCTGGCGTTGTTTTTTGTTTTTAAATCATGGCAAGTTTTGTTGCAACAACCATTTTTTAAAAATATTAACATATCTTACTTTTAAAAGGTAATTTTTATAGGTAAAATTTAAATCAAACTGTGAAATAGAAACTCTTTAGTGATACAATTGCTATAATTTTTGATAATTTACAATAAAAATGAAAAAAACAAGCATTATTTAGAAAAAAAGATGATTTTTAGAGATTTTCTTTTGTGTTTACTACAGGTGAATCTCTTTCAAAACACCACCAATAATCTACTGGCATATAAACATCCCATCTTCCTTTGTATCTTTCTTCCATGATCTTAATGTTCTGGTTTAACCTTTTTCCTTGTTTTTCACTCTAACCTCCACAATTTTCTGGGAAGTAGTCAAAATGAGATCTTAAAAATTGGAGTTTACAGACCTTCTAACTCCAAAGATTTGATAGTTTTGTTTTAAACCTTCATCAGTGTTTTCATACCTTGGACTTCTAGGATTCCCGAGAAAATTAAGAGAAAGGGCTTTGAAAGACCTTGTGAAACCAGGGTCTTTCATTAGCATCCTTATTTCAGGACAATGAGAAATACCAGCAGTTAATTTTACTTCACTATCTTTAGGAAATTCTTTTGGACCCCAAAATAAATGCTTGGCTTTCCTTCTTTAATGCTCTTACAAAACTTCTCATTAATTCCAATTTTATGTGAAGGGGCGTAAGTAAAATTTTAGTAGGAATGACTATGGGTTTATACAAGGTGTCCCATAAAAAATTTAACCGTAATCTGAATTAGTATAACTCAAAAACTATTGGGGATTTTTCGGTCCTGCAAAAAGTATTTTATTTAACAACTTTTTATCTTTCGATTCTGGAAATTTTATAAAATTCCCTTTTATGATTTTGCTACACAAATGGGTTTAGTGGAGGCTATCAAAAATATGTTTGCGCAAGGAAGTAAAATAATGAAACGAAGCCCTGGAAGGCTAGGCCCTCGGGCACTTTCAAGAGAAGCGTAGGGAGGCTAGGGAGTCTACGTCACTGTGCGATTCTTCAAGCAAAGCCTAGGCCATTGTAGAGTGGTTTTTCAGCCATGCTGTGGTTTGGTCTCGTCATTATTGCTTACTAAGCAAATCAAACAGTTTTGGGGTAAAAGTTTACTTTCATAGAACCTTTTTAATCATGCAGTTAACAAAAGATCAACGCGCATTTGTAGTCACAAACTTTATTAAGACTAGCAGTATTAAACAAGTACAAGATTCATTTGAACAACGTTTTCCAGGTAGGCACGCACCAAGCAAGCCCACAATTTGGAAAAATGTTCACAAATACCAACATGAAGGAACATGCTTAAATCTAAATAAAGGTCGTTCGGGTCGTATGAGAACATAAGAACAACAGAAAATATCGAAAATGTTCAGATGACACTTTTTCAAAATCCACATGTATCAGTCAGAAAGAATGGGTTACAATTGTCAGTCATCATTTAACCGCATTATTAAACATGACTTAAAATGGCATCCCTATAAGATGCATGCAACACACCAGCTTCTTAAACCTGATTTTCCTCGTCGTAGACAATTTGTCGAATGGCTTATCCATAAACCTGCTCGTTTCTTGGAAGAAATTGTGATTAGTGACGAGGCAGCCTTTTTCATGAATGGAAAGGTAAATAGCCATAACATTGGGCAATATGCGCCGCTGAACCACTCCCCAGCATTCAACTTTGACACACGTATTTGTCAGCAGAAAGTGTCTCTGTGAATCGGAATATGCAAGAATGGCTATCTTGTCGGCCCATTGTTTTACGAGAATAACTTGAATGGTGCTGCCTACCTGAGCATGATCCACGAAAGGATCTTTCCGAAACTCCGCCAGATTTACAGCAATCAATTCAATAGACTTTGGTGGATTCAGGACGGCGCACCAGCTCATAGACAGCTTGCTGTAAGAACAAAACTAAGAGAAACGTTTGACAACCGCATTGTCGCGCTAAATCATGCAATTGAATGGCCCCCAAGATCCCCTGACTTAACACCATGCGATTATTTATTATGGAGATATCTAACGAATAAAGTGTATTCTACTCCACCACAAAGCATCAACCAGTTAAGAAATAGTATCACACGTGAAGTTAATCAAAAGAGTTGTTCAATCAATGCGATCAAAGGCGCAATTGTGTTTGAAAAGAAATGGAAGACATGTGGAAGTAAACGGTGCTCAGAGAATTAAAAAATGAATTTGTATAACCCATATGAAGAGGTGTTTTTGTTAACAATGGATTTAAATATATTTGTTGATTTTAAACTTCGAAGTTTCATTATTTTACTTCCTTGTGCAAACATAATTTTGATAGCCTCCACTAAACCCATTAGTGTATTAATATCATAAAAGGGAATTTAATGAAATTTCCAGGATCGACAGATAAATAGTGGTTATATTTGTTTTGTTTTACAGAACTCAAAAATCTCTAATAGGTTTTGAGTTATACTAATTCAAAATACAGTTAACTTTTTTCTGGGACACCTTGTATATCACATTATGAGAACCAGAATTAAACGACTGTCGAGATGACATTCTTGTCGCTCATAGTCGCGCTTGTCGACTCTACCATCTCATAAACAGAGGAAGCAGGGATATTTTTTTGTAGCCACCTTGCATTCCTATTATTGAAGACACAACCTGAAATTAAAAACTATTCTGAAATCGGAAGAAATGTAAGGAATTAAATGTAAATGCAAAGCTTTATATATGAGATGCCATTTTTTTTTTAAATGCAACTTATTTGAAAATGAGATTAAGTTATATAAAGTGAGAGTTTTTGGATAAAGTAAATATAATGTTCTACTAAAAAATCCTTATTTTTAAATAAATGGCATTTATATGTATTTCTTACCTTTAGATCTACACAAATCTTCCATTCATTAAGATTGAACTTCAGAGCCTCCATTATAATCTTCATTGTTTCATAATTCTTAATTGAACAAAGTATGCAACTGGAACAGATGCTACTTTATTTGTTATATGAAAATGCACAGGCTTTAATCTTCTGGTTGATCGGGAGAATAAAAAGTTTCCATTCATCTGGTTTATCGGGGAAGCTTAAAGCTTCAATTAATCCATTGACTTTTATGCTATATACCAGCATAGTATTTTCGTAAACGGAGAAAAACTTTCGAAACTCTTCATTTCTGCTGCGGTACCATAAATAGTTTGTTTTTAGAGCTAGTAAATTATTTTCACCAGGTCTTAAACCAAGTAACTTTGCTGACTCCTTTGATAGACACAAGTTTCTGGTCAAGTCGTTCACTTTGGTTTGATTTAAAGTATTAGGTTGGTTTAATTTTAAACTTGAAGGCATAAATGATGAAGTGTTCATTTTTTCAATATTCTTGATAAGGTTTGGAGGATCGGCATTAACTACAAGATTAGGAGGCTGGGACTACCCCCAAACTCTTACTAAATGCCTTTTCGACTATTTCACGGATCGGGAAGCATATATATTGATGGAAGGTTACGACGGACCGATCTTCGAATTCCCACATGGGGTCCCGCATGGGTGCTGCATAAGTCCCACTCTGTACAGCGTTGTGGAAGAAATGAGAGATGAGAGAGAGAAGCAATTTCCCCCCCCCCCCCCCCCCCCTGACTTCCCCAGTTCGCCTTTGACCGCTCTAAATTCGTCTGCCCTATATACTGTGAAAGTTAGAACAATGGAAAGACCATTAATTGGGTGTCGTGACTTCGCGCTATAGGACCTTATCGCGACCCAAGGCAATTAAGGAAGTCTGTTGGCGATGAATCTCTCTCCCCTTTTAGATAATTTCGGGGTATATATTCGACAGTTCAGAATTCACATGCAGATTGTGTCTGAAACCGCCGTCCAGCACGTTAGGTGTAACGTCTTCGTTAGTCGAGAGGAAATCGACTACATTCTCGTCCAGAGAAGAATTGAGTGACTTTCGAAGAGTCAAGGAAGAGCTAGTCGTCACTCAGTGTTGTTCGTGGAAATAGTTAGGCGCGCTTCAACCTTTCTCACCACGTCTTCGGACCTATCAACGCGTAGGGTCACGGTGAAAAGCCGAGATGTAGTTTTCTCGCTTAGAGAACCAGAGTGAGGCTGTTTGTAGCTTCGGCTCTGAAAACGTGAGTACGAGCCTGGGTCCGCACTGACTTACAGACCAACGGGATAAGGAGCCTCCCTAACTGGGACCGATCTCCTCTCTGAAGACTTGGTGCTTGGAAGATTTACCACGACACCGAGATAGATGGCAATTCCTGCCTCGCCAGACGCTGTGCAAGCTTTACTACCGAGGGTTAAAAAATTCATCTTTTATACCCGAAACTCGGGAGAGGTTCACATGGCTCCGGATGTAGATCTGATGTCAAGCGCCCTTCTTAGGCTGAGATCTGCTTGATTATCTCCTCCATTTTGTCATTTGTAAGCTTCCGGAAACCAACGGAAGCCAAGATGGGCTCCTATATATCGATAACCAGTCCGGGAAGGAATGCCGTGGTTAACTGAAAAGGCCGGCGGGTTCTTCCGGCGGGAGGCCACCAGACATCGGGCCGGAAGGGAAAGGTGGGGAAACGTGGGAGCATTAGGCGATTCTCCTACACTTTACTAACAACAAAATGCTTTTTATATTTACACAAAACTTGGGTTTAATGGAATGGTCACCCAGACGGGGTTAAAGGTCCACACGAGATACAGGTAGGTTAATTAAGGAATTAAAAAGGTCAGATTCAGTTTTTGGATTTAAAGGGGGATTTTAAACTCGGGCATTCACACAAATAATAGTGCCATTGGGTAAGCCAGATTCAAGATCAATCTGCAGGCGGCAACGGTTACGATTACCTTACGTGCTTGTTGCCGAAAAGGGACCAGTTGATGTACGATGAATGCGACGGAAGAAGTCGACTTACCTCTTTCTTCAGACGAGGGAACACTTGTCTAGCCTTCGGAGACGGGAATCCTTGTCAAGTAATTGCCGATTGACTATGACAGAGTTCACTGATGTCGAAGCTTTCCGATTGACTATGGCAGAGTTTACGGATCTATTTAGCCTTCAATTCGAATTGAAATCGCCACAGGGGGAAGGGAGAGCGTCCTTCAGCTAGTACGCCGGTGTAGGTGGAAGTCTAACAGTGCTGCTCTGTAAACTCATTCGAAGCGTTATATAGGCGCCTGGTGAGGTGGCTGCAGAGGCGCGCGCAATTTGGGTGAAAAGTCGGGGAATCGTGATAACGTTGGTTGGAATGTCCAACGAATTTCAATCTTCGAGCGGAAAGCCAGAATGCTAGCAGAGAGGTGGCCGGGGGGGGGGGGCGATGACATCGGTCCCTAGACAAATACAGCTGGGGTGTGTGATAACGGCGTCGGCCGCCTCCTTGCCCAGGTTCAGCAACTGATCCCGTAGAAAAAAATCTACTAGGGACTCATAATCGTCTGGACTTTTGATGCGTCTAACCAAAAATTAAAAGTACGGAAAAGAGTATATCCAAAATGACGGAAGGTCATATTTGGTTGGATGCGGGCGTGGCGAAATTTGGTGCGGTAGAAGTCAGGCGTCATATTGTACGCAGAGTGAAGTTCGGATTTGAGGGTGGAGGGGAGTGATACGACTAGGTCTCGGAGCGGCGAGCTAAGGATGGGAAGAAGCTTAGCGACTTCGTCCGTATTTATGTCCTAATGATTAACTTCAAAATTTTCTCGAAGTGAGTAGGAAAAGATCCGAAGTCCTCTCCTTCTTTGAACGTGGGGAGTTTAACGAAAGCGGATTGATGGGCTCCTATACGGGAATTTACTGAAAGGGTTTCGAGCCGATCACTATTTGATTCTAGTTCATATTGGCGAATTTTCTTTGTTCACGTTCAGCTCTTTCTCTAATCACTTTTTGTTCAGCTAATTCTATAATCTCTTTTTGTTTGCGTTCAGCTCTTGCTAGTTCTCCTCGTTCTCTTTTATAGGCTATCTCATTTCTCTCCGCTTCCTGTATATAAGTGACAAGGTCCTTGGCACTTAAACCGAGAGATTCTCCTTAGAGTTTAAATATCTCGAACGAGGACATTTTAATCAGCCGTCAGCACGGGTCGGAGGAAGTTTGGCTCACAAATTACTAATACACTGAGGAATATGATGGTTTAAACGCGGAACCTTTGCTATCTAAATACTAATATAATATACGATTAAACAAATAAAAAAAAAATAAAATAATGGAGTCATCGTGAGATGAGAAGAGCTCAAACTATACTAATCCATGGGGCATTAAAGTGACCATGAGAGAAATTCTGTTGCCTAACAAAATTTCCCTATTAAAGGTTGTTGGTCCAAACACACATACAAACACTAAGCGATAAATAAATATGGCAGGGTTGTTTCCTGTTTTGTTTTGTCTTCGCAACTCAAACGGTACTCAGCTTTGAAAATTACAATAAAGTTAAAGGATTGGCTTTAAAAAATCTCTCCAAAGACCTTTTAAAGACCCTGACACACCTGATCACCAGATTTTATAATAGAGTAATGTATATATAAGTATATGTCGTGGAATGGCCAGACTCTATATTTATATATACGTAGGTACTTTGGGGCTTGGGGCCGAAGTTGGTTGTAGACCGTTAGTGAAAGGGGAGATTGTTATGAGTCCAGTGGGGATGGTTTATTATTAACTTTGCGGGGTCATTTTAAACAAATATTTCAGAGTGCAAGTTGGCCAAAGATTAACAGGTAGCTGGTACGCGCTGGGGTTAAAAAAGAAAGACAATGACGAAAATATATCTTTGCTAACAAAAAAAAATGATATTTATATTTATACAAAACTTGGGTTTAAAGGGAATGGTCGCCCAGACGGGGTTAAAGGTCCACACGAGATACAGGTAGGTTAATTAAGGGATTAAAGAGGTCAGATTCAGTTTGGCGATTTAAAGGGGGATTTTAAACTGGGGCGTTCACACAAATAATGGAGCAATGGGGTAAGCCAGATTCAAGATCAATCTGCAGGCGGCAACGGTTACGATTACCTTACGTGCTCGTTGCCGAGAAGGGGCCAGTTGGGGTACGATAAATGCGACGGAAGAAGTCAAGTTACCTCTTGCTTCAGACGAGGTAGCACTTGTCGAGCCTTCGGAGTCAGGAATCCTATGGCAGAGTTCACTAATGTCGAAGCTTACCGAGTGACTATGGCAGAGTTCACGGATGGGGATACTTGCCGATTGACTATGGCAGAGTTCACGGAACGATTTAGCCTTCAACTCGAATCAAAATCACCACGGGGGGGGGGGGGTCCTTCAGCTCGTTCACCAGGGTAGGTGGAAGTCTAACAGTGTGCTTTGTAAATTCAGTTGAAGCATTAGATAGGCACCTAGTGCGAATTTGGGGAAAAGTCGGCGACTCCTTCAGGGGAAGGGGGAATCATGATAACGTTGGTTGGAATGTCCAACGTTTCAATCTTTGAGCGGAAAGCCAGAATTCTAGCGGAGAAGTAGCCGTGGGAGACGATGACATCGGTCGCTTGGCAATACAGCTGGGTCGTGTGCTAACGGCGTTGGCCGCCTCCTTGCCCAGGTTCAGCCATGCTTTCACAGCTTCATATGTTCATCTCAGGATCCACGTGGGTACAGCAGGGCGCGTGGTGGCCATTTACCCTCATTCTGCTGCACGGTGATAATGCCCGTAATCCCCGAAGCGGAGTGGTTGAGTCCCTCTTATTATCCGATTCCCTTTGTCTTTTAAATTCCGGTGACTTTACTTCTTACCATGTTGAAACGGATTCGTTTACTGCTGCAGACTTGTACTTATGTTCGCCCGACTGTTCCTCCGACTTCCGGTGGTCGATTGGGACGACCTAACCGGGAGTGATCACTTCGCGATAGGCCTGTTGGCCGCCTTTTCCGGCCCGTGCCTTTCCCTCCCTCCTCGTTATGATCTGCGGCGAGCAAATCTGGTTGGGTTCCGGGAGGCTTACTTTATTGATGCCTCCCGAGTTTCCTTCGATACCGCAGATTCAGCGGTCTCATATTTTACAACTCATATTTTAGAAGCTGCTGAGTGCTTCGTTCCGGGCAGGTGCCCTGTTGCGGGGCGTTCCACCGTCCCATGGTGGTCGAAGGATTGCGCTTCCGCTATTTCTGCCTATCAGTTGTCCCATTCCCGTTATAGGCGGCACCCACCCGTCTCGAATAGGATCGATCGGAACCGTGCTCGTGCCATCCGCCAAAGGACCCTCCGTCGTGCCCGCCGTGAGTCTTGCCGCCCGTAACTATCTTCCATTTCTTCGTCCACGCCACTGACTTGGGTTTGGAAGCGGGTCAATAAGATCCGTGGTGGCTATGCTGGTCATGCCATCCACACTCTGGACATCGGAGGCTCGCTTGTGTCCGATGACCGGTTGGTCAGCGACGCTCTGGCTGACCATTTTGCTTCGGTGAGTAGCGGTGGTAGCTATCCCCGACGGTTTCTCGATCATAAGGTCGCCATAGAATCTCGCCTTTTAGATTTTACCACGTGCACCGCATACTTTTATAATGCTCTCTTTTCCGTCTATGAGCTGCGAGATGATTTGTCTCACTGTGGCTTCACCTCTCCCGGTGATGAATGTATCCACTACGACTTTCTCCGTCGTGTACATCCTCACTCGGAGAATTTTTTGGTTGACCTCTACAACCTCTTTTGGGTCAAAGGAATCTATCCGTCCTTCTGTCGTGTGGGGGTTGTTCTACCCTTTCTCAAGCACGGTAGGGACGGTTTGGACCCCAGTCACTATCGCTCGATTACTCTTACGAGTTGCTTCAGTAAGTTGTTCGAGAAGATGGTGCAAGTTCGCCTCACTTGATTTTTGGAGTCCAACTCGCTCCTCTCTCCATTTCAGTGCTGTCATAGTACTCTTGACCACCTCATTCGTTTGGAAGACTCCGTTTTACGGGCCTTTTCCTCCATGCATCAGGTGTTAGCGATGTTCTTCGATATTCAGAAGGCCTATGATTTCACCTGGAGATATGGTATTTTACGTCAGTTATATGATTTGGGTATGAGGGGCTTTTTACCGGGTTTATTCAAGAATTTTTATCGTCCCGTAATTTTAAGGTCCGTATTGGAAATGCTTTCTCAGGCTTGCGGATTTAAGAGGAAGGTGTTTCCCAATGGTGTGTTTTGAGTGTAATATGTTTCGCCGTTGCCATTAATAGTTGGGTGTCCACTCTTCCAGAGGGGGCTTTGGCTTCCCTCTTCGCGGATGACTTGGCGTTGTTTTGTTCATCTCTACGTTTGCCGTTGATTACAGCTGGCAATTGATGCCGTGTCGGGTCGTGCTGTCTCAAAGGGTTTTTCACTCACCAAAACGAAGGCCATGCATTTTTATCGGAGTCGTGGTGTCCTTGGTCCCCCTTCCCTCTTCTTGGATGGCACGGCGATTGAATATGTCCCCGTTTTTAAGTTCTTGGGTTTAACGCTTGATAGCAAGCTCACTTGGGTACCCCATATGCGTCGATTGGGGGCGTCCTGTTGGAAGGCTATGGATTTGCTTAGAGTTTTATCCCACACCACTTGGGGTGGTGATAGGCGCACTTTGTGGTCGCTTTATTCGGCACTGATCCAATCCCAGCTGGCCTACGGTTGTCAGGTGTATTCTTCAGCGTCTCCTTCAGCCTAGAATATAGTTGACACTGTTCGTTCACTTGGGGCCTGTCTTAGTAGTAGGGCCTTTCGCACCTCGCCTATCACTAGCCTCTTTGTTGACGGTGGCGTTCTTCCCTTGCGATACTACCTGCTGCAGGTGTGCCTACGATTCCTGTTTCATGTTCAGCAATACCCTTCATCCCCAGTCCATGAGTGTCTTTTGTCCCGTCCTCTTCGGCATCTTTTGATCGGCAGAAATCTCTACCCAGGCCTCTGGGGCTCCGGGTTGGGTACCATCTCTCCTCCCTGGGTGTTCCCGGGGTATTGTCCCTCCCATTTTCGCCGGCTCCGTGTTGAGGCGTCCGCCCTCCTGAGGTATGTACTGCTTTTTCTCATGCTCACCAGCGTCCCATCTATACTGAAGGCTCGAAGACGGACCTCGGTGCTTGGGTAGCCGCTGTGTTCTCTACGGAGTCTCTACGGTCCGCCATTCCTCCTATAGCATCCGTTTTTACCGCAGAGTTGACGGCCATTCTTTTGGCTTTTAATTTGATTTTATCCCTTAATTCTTCAGATTTTATTGTTTTTAGCGATTCCCGACCTGCTTTGGGAAGTTGATCTTTGCAGGTTGCGAAATGGACACACGTGACTCATCTATGGCTATTTAGTTTCGGGTGGAGACCAAGTTGCCCCTGCTTGTCCCTTTTGCGGTGGCGAGCTGTCTGTGGCTCACATTTTAGTAGTTTGTCCACGCCTTGCTTCTCTTCGAAATTCTTGCTTCTCTGCCATTTCTGCCGTCGCGTTCCCTGCTCGACTTCGCTTTATTCTATCAGAGGACTCCCTTCGGTTGTCCTCCCTCCTTATATTTCTAACACGAAGTGGCATTTTATCCTTTTTATAAATTCTTTCCATTTTTGTGTTTAGGTTTATTTTTTTATCTTTTATCCTGCGCCCTTCCTTGAGGCTGGCGCATGTCATTTGTTTATTGCCCCAGCCGCTTTTGTTTTTAGAATGCCTGCTGTATGCCCGTAATTTAAGTGTGGTCTCTTTGTGTTGTACTGTTTTTTCTAATCTTTTGCTTTTCCCCATTTTTATTGAGTATCTCCCATGCCTCTTCTGACTTTTTTAGGGTGACCCCGTTTTAACAGTGCTGCCATTAGGAATCCATTAGGATTGGGCAGCTGACACTTTGTTTTCTATTAAAGTTAAACCAAAACTATATATATATATATATATATATATATATATATATATATATATATATATATATATATATATATATATATATATATATATAACTGGCGTCAGGTCTTTGGCTTTGTAAAAAGTTCCACCCTACCTGATCTTTTGTTATTTGCTTAAAATCATTATTTCCACTGTATACAGTTGCAATTGTCAAGAATATTCGAGCAAAAATAATAGGACAATTTTTCTTGTTAATAGGCAATTATATACCACTAATTAAACTGCAAGAATAGAGGCCAAATTTTGGTTTTGCTGTGATAAAATTACCAGAACACTCAGTCCTGAGTCAGGTTCCCTCTTTAGTTATTTTCTTTTTCTGGTGTGCATAATTAATTAGAACCTTTAGTAAGTTTTTTGGGGGTTAATTGTTAATTACAAGTAGGTTAGATTTGTTAGAAAGAGTCTCACTTGCTCTGGTAACTTTCTCGTGTGCCGAAAGACGAACGCAGCACATTCAGGATGTCTTCGTTCGATCGTTTTCATAAGCAGGAGCAGATTCTAGGACTATCAGGAAAGGATTTAATCGCTTACGTTCAAGAGGAAGAACGAAATGAACGGGCAGAAAGGAAAGCACAGAGAGAAGCAGAAGAAAGGAAAGAACAAACTCAGAGAGAAGCGGAAGAAAGAAAAGAACAAACACAGATAGAAGCAGAAGAAAGAGAGAGAGAGAGAACTAATACATCAGCACGAGAGAGAGTTAAGCCGTGATCATGTCGAAATGACTTCTGTGGGATCACGTAGCCAGCAGCCACAAGCACCCTCGTTAAAACTCCCCACGTATAAAGGCGGAGAAGATTATTGTTCTTATCTGACCAACTTTGAAAATTTTTTCGAAGTAAACAATTGGGATTTAGAATCAGATGGAGTTGCCTGTCTACTCCCCCTCTTAAACAGTCGTCTGCGTGAAATCTTCATTTGTCTTCTCTCGGAAGCAATTCTGGATTATTCAACCCGAAATCCAGAGCTCTTCTCTGCTATTAATATGAATTTGGAGTTCTATCGGGTTAGATTCAGCTCGGCCAGAATACAGTCGGGACAAACGTTTAAGCAATTTGGCTTCACCCTTCGCCGCAGTTTACAGTTTTGGCTTGACTCCTCAAAAGTGACTAACGACTATGAGTCATTAGGAGAACTTTATTTTAAGGGATCAACTCATGGCCCTCCTTCCTCGAGAATTGAAGGCCTTCGTAACAGATATAAGAGCTTCTTCGTTTAAAGAGTGTGTAGAGTAAGCCGACCTTCACGCTTCCAGCCGCGACCTATATCCCAAGGAGATCAAGAAAGTCGCCCTCCGTCCCCAAACAAAAGTTTGGGCCTAATAGGCGCATGCTAAGAATAATGGTAGCTTCGTGAAGATTCAGGCGCTCCATAAGCCCAAGCCTCATCGTCAAAGTGAACAAAAAGACGTAAAGCCTCCAACATTCCCTTCTGGGCCATCTCACTACCCGCGTAAACCCATCGTATGCTTTACGTGTGGCACCCCTCTTCACCTTAGTTATAACTGCGCCCATAATTCGTAGCTAAGGACCATTCCTAATCCCAAGGTCCATCAGATAACCGCTTCTCTTCCTCCTAACTCTTCTGCCTCGTCATCGCAGTCGACACCTGCTCTCTCTCTCACTCGGAACAAAAGGTAAATTTCCTGTTCAATACGAGCTTCCCCGGCGGGCTCAAGTTTGAGAACGACACGATAAATGGGTGCCGAGTGTCAACCCTTTAAGAGACACGGGTTGCACACGCATAGTAGGCTCGGACAAGCTGTTGCCCCCAGTAAGTTCCCAGCATAAGAAAGTTGCGATAGTTCACGACTTTTTAGGTCATGCCACTAAGTTTTCTGTGGTAAAGTACTATATACATTGTCAGTATTTCACAGGATGGGCCGATGTAGTCACCGACCCGAAGAAGTTTTTCCTCGTTCTTATCGGACAGAGCACGCAGCTGTCCCCAAAGCCCATCGCGCAACCAGTGATCACCAGGCCCAAGCTGCGAAAGATACCGTTACCCCTGTACCTTTAACATCCTCGTCAACCCCTAGGTCGAGTTATCCAGCAATGATCAGTTTACTGAAGCTCAAAATTATTGCCCTTCTTTGTAACCCCTGTGGGATAAGGCCAGAAAAATGGAGCCCGAAACCGTTCGAGGAAATAGGAGAATTGACTAGATAGAAAAATATTCGTTGCTACATCGATCTTTTGTAAGACCAGATCAGGCCCCGGTCACTACCGTGTGTGTACCCAGGATGTATATACGCCGAGTTCTGCAGATGGCTCACGAGGGATTAATGGTTGGACACTTCAGTCATAATAAGACGTCCCAGCGCATTTGGAAATATTTCTTTTGGCCAGAAACTGCCAAAGAAATATTCGACTTTTGCAAGTCCTGTGACATCTGTGAAAGGTCACCGCCAAAGGTCGTGTTGCTCTGCTCCTCTTCAGAAGATCCCAATTGTTTCTGAACCATTCTTCAAGGTCGCGATCTATTTGATAGGCCCTGTCGTAGGATACCTTGTGGTTGAGTAATACTTTTGTCCAAGTATACCTTTCTGTCGTGATATACTTCTTTTTTGAAGTATGCTTTTGTCTAGAGTGTTAATTTTGTTGTTTTTAAGGAAGAGCCGATTCAACACGTAAGGATATAGAGAAACGCAAAGGAATTATCCCAAAATAAACATATATTTTAAATTTAACAATTTACTACACAAAAAAAACATGAACCACCGAAGTACTACAAATTTAAAATACACAATAATGACTTCAATTAACTTGACCCTCTAATATTGGCTAACTCGATGCTCATCACTTCAATATAAAAGAAATAGGCTAATTGTTTCTACTGGAGTTTAAATACCTTGGTTGCTCTGGCGGCAGGTTTGAGTTTGACCTTGAACTCAATGAGCCCATTCCCCACAGGAATCTGGTGGGTGCTTTGACGCGTGCTTCGAACAGATTGGTGGAGGTGGACTGGATAACTTGGCAGGCACCGGATACTTTGGTGAGTGTAGCAGATGGGGGTCCAAACGGTATACAGGAGGGGGTCTTCTTCTTCAAGTGTGAGAACTATCACGGTGCTTTAGGAGGCACCAGGATAGGCGGGGTCTCTCTGGCGAGAGTAAGTTGAACTTCGTTCTTAAACCAAGTTAACTTGGAGTTCAGTGTGACCACCGGGTAACAGGCTCGAGGAGGACCTTTTTCTTCTTCGTTTCGGAAGTCCTCAAGGTCAAGGACTATCAAGGTGCTTTGTGCTACATCAGGATAGAGATGAGGGGGGGGGGGGTTCTCTGACGAGAATCAGTTGAACTTGGTTTCTAAACCAAGTTAGAGTTTGGTGTAACCACCGGGAAATGGCTTCAAGGGGGAGTCTTTTTCTTCTTCCTTTCGTAATTCCTCAAGGGCGAAGACTACCCCTGGGCTTTAGGAAGCACCAGGATAGGAGGAGTCTCTCTGACGAGAGTAAATTGAACTTGAACACGTTAACTTAAAGTTCGGTTTGGCAACCAGGAACTAGCTCTAGGATGAGCTTCTTCTTACTTCCAGCCTTGGTAGCCCGGCCTCTATTACCGGTGACTTCGTAGCCTGGCGACTCACGTATTCTACCCCGTTTTTCGCAAGTGCTTGGTATTTATACCTCGTCATCCAGTTGGGGTAGGGGTAGGAGGGGAGGGCTTGTGGACGACCCGCAGGAGGGTTCGTACTCCAACGGTTTTTCTCACCAAGTCTTAACTCTGCTCCAGCTGGCCTTCGAGCTTGAGAGAAACGCGTCTCCAATTTCGTACTTGAGGTGAAATTGAAAATACTCTCGTAGGGAAGATCTTGCCGTTTAAACCGTTCTGCTTTTCACAGAGACGAGTGGCGAGGGGCTGTGGTTACGAGCTTGAGACCCAAGGTGCCGGGCCCGGATGTTTTTGCGGTCAACGTCCCGTGTCTCAACTGGGAGAGAACGGGAGAGGGACTTTTCCCGTACACACCTCCCTTCTAAGAACTTAATGAGGGGTGGACTCCAGGGAACTCAAAACAACTAACTCAACCTAGTCGACTACAGCGAAGTTGTATATCTTTGAGCCTTCTCTTACTTTAAGTTTCTTTAAACTTGAGCGCGCGCGCACACAGGTATTGGGTCGAAATAGACCTCGCGAGCCAACTGGAGGCGTATGTTACACAACCAACTTAACATACTCGCAATACAATTTAACTTTCAAACAACTAAAACCTAATTCATCGATTACACGCAACAAAACAAAAACAAAAAAACAAGCTACTTCCTTACATTTCTAAGCCTTTAAGAACTTAAATCCTACCGATAACTACTAACACAAAAAATAAATGAAAACATGGTTTCACGCTTATTAGGTACTGACATAACCCTCAGTGGTATTTCGTCTCAGCTTGTAGAGCGGGTGTACTTTATTGACCCCTTTGATGTAGCTAAAATTAAAATGGTGCTCTGTGACCATTACCTTACCGCGTCTGAGTCGGCCATTCGATTTATGCAGTCTACCCAAGTAAGTCACAAAATGGCAGTGGTACTCCAACTTATGCGAACTACCCGTATTATGGTACTGTTGCAGTGGGGCATAATTTCTGGGAGCGGGGGTCCCATAGTCTTCCTTTAACAAGGTACCTTGGAAGATCGATTTTGTGTTCGATCTAATTTGTTCGGAAACCATTTTCCTTACCGGGGCCTGTTGCAGTGGGGCATAATTGATGGGAGCGTGGGTCACATAGTTCTTTTTTAACCAGGTACACGGGGAGATCGTGTTTGGGTTCGATCTCCGGGGGTCGAAATAAATTTTCCTTGCGGGGTCGGTAATGGGCAGGGAGCTCACTACGACTTGGAGTTTTAGTGGTAACTCCGCGGATGCTTCGTTCTGGGGAAAGACTACTGGGGTTGGAGATACTTATTATCCTCTTCAAACAACTGAATCGGTTTACATGGGTGTACGACCTTTACACTTTCGTCTTGCTCCATCGTCACCCCATTTGGCAGAGTTGCATAAATGATGGGAGTGTAAGTCCCATAGTACTCCTTCAACCAGGTACACAGAGAGCTCGTGTCTGGGTTCGATATCTGGAGTTCGAATAAAATTTTCCTTGCGGGATCGTTAATGGGCGTGGAGCTCACTACGGCTTGTAGTTTTATTCTGCCGTCTTAAGGCAAAAAGCATTAACTGCAAAATTGTCAATTTTGGGAAAACGCAAAAAAACGGATTTCGGCCTCAAATAAGGATCTGATTACATTAATCGTCATTTTTTTTTGGGGGGGGGGTAATTGTAAGCATTCATCTATATGAATCTTGCAATATAATTTGGTTTAATCAGTTAATAACTTCAATATATTCAAATTTGTCCAGTAAATTTTGACTTAATGCTTTTTACCTGAAAACAGTTATAATAATTGGGTCATCTTATAATAAAATGATTTTTGTGGAAAAATGGTATAGGTATACCTATATCTAAATAATTGATAGGTACCTATTATATCATTAGACTCTATTGGTAAATACATATTTTATCATTTTAACTTTTACCAGAAAAGTTTGGAAAGGAAAATAAAAAAGATACATTGTAAAGCAATATTATTACAGAAAACAGAAAGAAAACATTGTAGACAACATAACTAGGTAGGTAATTGAAAATATTTTTTCCTTAGTTAATGCAGGAAACCTAAAAATAAAAAAAAAATCTTTGGTAAAACTTTACTTTTCATACATACCTAATTGCAGCAAACAAAAGACAACACGATAATGAAAAAGAAATATTTGCAAAAATAATGAAAATTATGGCAAATCTTATAAATGGATAATAGAGCAAAAATAGTTTAAAAGTATACCTAGGTATATGAATAGAGCTACCTACCTATACGTAAGAATATCAATTTAATTTTTTTTCCAACAAACAAAATCTTGCAATTATTGAAACCTCATTGCTACATACGTAATGTCAGCAATCAAAAGAAAAAAAATTGGGGTTTATACGCTTCCAAGAAGATCTGGGCTGTTCTTGCTTTCTGGTAAATTGATCCAAAATTTTTTCCTGTTTTCAGGCATTAAACTTACAAGCTTGTCTAAAATATTTTCTTTCTTTTTTGAAGATAAGCCTCTTGGGCAATCTGACATAGGTTTTCCAATAATTTTTTTGTGAAATTTAAACTAGCATGAACAAAGTCTGCAACTTTAAATTCTCCCTTGTAGTTGGTTTTATATTTTAAGATACGGCTACCCTTTTCAAATTTGTCTTCCACAATCTCTGCTAACAATGGAAGGTTTGTTTCTTTTATCTCTTCACGAAGCCGAGTTTTTCTCTTGACCGAAATATCCGGAATATCGTTAAAACAGGCACTAAAATTAATATCTAATACTTTCAAATTTTTAACGGATGCATCAATAACTGATTTCAAATCTTGATAGTCATAGATATTATCCTTTTTCCTAATATTTTTTTCTATGTGGCCGTGGATGCCATCGGCGGCCATGAAGGTATGCCCAGCACTAGATACTTAAAGGTGATGCTGTTGACTTGTTCACTGGTGTTAACAAGGATTATCATTGCGCTGTAAAGTGCCCAATTATTATTTTGGGCGGCGCAATTGTCAGCGCAATTGTCAGTCTAAATAAGCATTGGCCACATGTTCCTTGTTTCGGCCAGCAATTGATTCTGTCCAGAGGACTGCATAATGATTATAAGTTGATTTTTCTTTTTGGCCGATACATGCAAATGTCTCATTAAAAATTATCAGGCGTGGAGTAAATGCACAAGTTTTTAAACCTTTCATAATAGGTAAAAGAAGTATCTTTTGCATATCAACAGCAAAAACTTGGGTTGTAGTATCCCATTTTTAAGAGCAATCGTAATCATATGCTCTTCGTGCATCTTTTGCAAGTTCATTATGCATAGTCCATTTTGCTTTCAGTGATTCATCTAATATACCTGAATAATTTTTAAAATATAAACAGGTGTCGCAATGATCAGTAGAGTCAGTTCCAAATCCAATATTTAGTTTGTTAAACACTCTTGAGTATGTAGCGTAGGAGCAAAAATCAGGGTTCTCTTCAATAAAGGTTTTATATAAATCCTTCACTGTTAATTCAGGGGATAAATATCTTCTATTTGGAGCGTGCTCCCTCCTATAATGCGAAATTTGGGGATTCATCTTTTCTATGTGATCAATTATGATTTCTTCATTTTTCTTGTTGCTAGGTTCATGTTTTCCCCTCATATCAAAAAACTCAAAATCACTTAAAGAATTAGATCCACCTAAACTAGTAGAAGCTTTTTTAAACACATCCAAAATAATACGATTACTTGAAAAGCCTATTGTGTGTAAAAACATTGTCTGACACACTTTGAATTCTGACCCTGACTCATTTAAGAAAGTGTATACGAAGGTGCATGACTTTGTAAAGCATGAGGAATTGGAGCGTCTGCGCTCAGTCGTGGGGTTTTTCTTTATTCTTCCTAAAAGCCACTGCTTTTGAACAGATTTGTCCATTTTCCATAACTCACTATGTATGGTATTCCGCAATTCAGGAGAAGTGGATTTAGTACACTGTTGCTTACACGAATCTTTGCAGGGAGGAAGCAATGGATGTTTTTCTCTTTGAGCTTCTAATTGAGCTTTAGCTGTTCGTAATCTCTTTGATTTTTTTCTTTCAACAGCTGCTGCAGTTTCTTGACTATTTTGTTCAGGGGGAAGAAGTTGAATATACTGAGAGGGTTCTTGAGGGCTTTGTTCCAGGAGAAGAAGTTGATTATTCTGAGAGGGTTCTTGATGATTTTGTTCAAGGGGAATTTGAATGTTGTGAAAAACTTCTTGATGTTCATTTTCATCTATACTCCTATTTGATTCAGCATCATCATCATTTGGAATTACTCCACTGTAAAGGATAAAAAAAAATTATTAGCTTATTAATTATATAGAAAACGATATAGAAAATTGAGCTATATATATTATATATGTATATACTATGATATAAGTCTGATCTTATCTGTGTGTGTGTGTGTCACACTCTGCAGAGCCTAAATGGGGGCGTATTGGGAAAATATATATATATATATCATCTCATGTAATTTGGGGCTGCGGGGTGCTTAAAACTATTTCCAAGTCCGTATGACCAATGGTTAAAAAGTTATGAACCAAAAACTTGATCTATATATAACTACAAACATGCACAGAAAGACATCCAAAACTCTATTTCACATAAATTTTAGTATATTAACCTCACTAATTTAAGAGAAATTGTACAAAGAATCATGTTGTGCTCAAACAAAGGAAATGATTTCTCGGAAAAGCACTGTCTTTTGTTAAACAGCTGTACAATTTTTATTTCTTTCATTCTTGAAAAATACAGGGTGGGCCAAAAAAAAGGGGTATTATTAAAAAATTGACTTAAAATTTATTTTTCTATTTTTAAAACTAAACCGTAGATAATGTTTAGTTTAAAAATAGGTATAGAAAAATAAAGTTTTAGTCAGTCTTTTAATAATGGCCCCTTTTTTTGGCCCACCCTGTATATTTAAAAACAAACAAAAAAGTTAGGTTGACATTCAACATTAACATTAGCTATAGAATTTAAACATAATATCATCAGTTAAAAGAAGTTACTCACCTTTTCCTCAATTCCCGAAAAACAGCTTGTGCACTGGTAAACATTACGAAACAATTTATTCAGACCTTTCAATTAGAAGGACAGAAGTGAAATGAAATCCCTCTTTCAAATTATGATCGAGATATAGGTACCTGAAATTAATCATGTTTTGCTTTGTTCAAACAGATCAGAACCTGCAGAAACATGACGGAATTGCAGCTCAGGCTGAGTTCTCAATGCGAATCATATTGTATAATCTACTTAATGCATTTTGTCTGCAACTTGCTATGGGAATTCACATTGACATTTGCAGGCAAAACGCATTATCTAGCTAAAATTTTGTACTTAATGCTTTCTGCCTGAAAAGAAAGGATTAATGCTTTCTGCCTGAAAAATCCTTTTATTTTAGGTGGAGATAATGCTTTTTGAGCTCTCTTAAAATTTTAATGAATTAAATAGCATAACTAGCAACCTTCTAGTTAGATGCCTCTCGTCGAGACGAATCCAACGGTACCAAAATCTCAAAAATCGCATTTTTGCAGTTAATGCTTTTTGCCTTAAGACGGCAGTATTTGTAACTCTGTGGACGTTCCGTTGTGGGAGGAGACTACTAGGGTTAGAGGATACTCATCCGCGTCTACCATCTGACTAGTTTTACCTAGGTGTAACGCATTAACACTGCTTTGCACCTTCCTTATCAACCCATTTGACTCGGTTCTCTTCGTAGGTAATTCCTCAAGTACACCTGCTTGTACCTCTTCCCTAGTTACTACTTCGTCCATCACTACCCCATTTGACTGGGTTCTCCTCATAGGTTCTTCCTTAGGTCCTCCTGCTGGTACCTCATACCTACTTACTACTTCTTCCATCGTTCCCCATTTAGCTGGGTTTCCATCGATGGTCCCTTCCTAGGTCCAGGCAGGCCGAGCTAAAACTTCCTCGACCTCCATCTAGTTCTCGATAGATGCACTTTCGAATGCGAGCATTTTATTTTTCTTCTCTCTCTTTTCTTTCAGCTTGAGCAAGTTCTTTTTCCTCTGTATTCTTCTTTCATCTACTTCTTTTTTATCTTTATTCTTCAAACTTTTGACTCTTTTACCCTCTTCATTCTTCTTTCTTCGGCTTTTATTTCCGCTTTCGCTAGTTCGCTTTCCCGTCGGGTTCTTCTTTCCTTATCTTCGATTTTTAGCTTTATTCTTCTTTCATCATCTTCTCTTTTTATCTTTATTCTCCTTTATTCATCTTTACTTTCTATCCTTATTCTTAATTTTTCTGCTTCTCTTTTCAACAGTCATTCTTTCGTTTGTTTTACTTCCGCTCTGTATTCTTATTTCCTCTTTTTCTATTTTCCGTATTTTTATTGCTTCTATTTTTCCCTCTCTTCTTATGGGGGTTCACACGGTATTCAGGGGGGGTGGGTTCTTCTTCTCCAATTGCGAGAAATATCACGGTGCATTAGGAGGCACCAGGATAGGCGGGGTGTCTCTGGCGAGAGTAAGTTGAACTTCGTTCTTAAACCAAGTTAACTTGGAGTTCGATGTGACCACCGGGTAACAGGCTCGAGGAGGAGCTTTTTCTTCTTCGTTTCGGAAGTCCTCAAGGTCAAGGACTATCAAGGTGCTTTGTGCTACACCAGGATAGTGGGGGGGGGGGGTTCTCTGACGAGAATCAGTTGAAATTGGTTCCTAAACTAAGTTAACTTAGAGTTTGGTGTGACCACCGGGTAACGGGCTCAAGGGGGAGCCTTTTTCTTCTTCTTTTCGTAATTCGACAAAGGCGAGGACTATCCCTAGGCTTTAAGATGCACCAGGATATGAGGAGTTTCTCCCACGAGAGTAAGTTGAACTTGAACAAGTTAACTTAAAGTCCGGTTTGGTAACCAGGAACTGAGCTTCTTCTTACTTCCAGTCTTGTTAGCCCGGCCTTTATTGCCGGGGACTTCGTAGCCTGGCGAGTCACGTATTCTACCTCGTCACTCACTGGGGGTAGGGGTAGGAGGGGGGGGGAGCTTGTGGACGAGCCGCAGGAGGGTTCGTACTCCAACGGTTTTTCTCACCAAGTCTTAACTCTGCTCCAGCTGGCCTTCGAGCTTGAGAGAAACGCGTCTCCAATTTCGTACTTGAGGTGAAATTGAAAATACTCTCGTAGGGAAGATCTTGCCGTTTAAACCGTTCTGCTTTTCACAGAGACGAGTAGCGAGGGGCTGTGGTTACGAGCTTGAGACCCAAGGTGCCGGGCCCGGATGTTTTTGCGGTCAACGTCCCGTGTCTCAACTGGGAGAGAACGGGAGAGGGACGATTCCCCTACACGCCCTGTCCGTCCCCGGTCTAGTGAGGAACATTCCTATATTTTGACCCTCATGTATTGTGCCACTTGTTTTCCAAATGCGGTCCCCTTGAAGAACATTGATAGTATTTCGCGTGCAGAGGAGTTGATTTCTATTTTTTCCCGAGTAGGAATCCCGAAGGAGATCCTATCGGACAGAGGCCGTCAATTCACTTCAGAATTTATGGAGTATGTAGGAAAGCTCCTGCTGGTCAAACCCCTTTTCTCAACCCCTTATCACCCAGCCTCAAATTGGATGTGCGAGAAATTAAACAGGACTCTTAAATCAGTTCTCAAGAAATTGTGCCACGCCCTACCGCGCGAATGGCACCGCTACCTTCCCGTGGCTTTATTTGCGTGTCGGGAAATCCAACACCGAACGCTTGGATTTGTCCCCGTTCGAGCTCTTGTACGGACGAAATGTCCGCGGGTCGATGACCATCCTAACAGAATTATGGTCAAACCCTAAGCTTGATGAGGAGGATAAATCCTCCTACGCTTATGTGTTGGATTTGCGTACTCGCCTATAAAAGTGTGCAAACCTCGCCTTCAAGAATTCTGGGGTGAATTTGGAAAAATACAGAACGTATCCAAAGCACGGAAATTTGGAGCAGGCGACGAAGTACTACTTCTGTTGCCCTCGGAGTCTAATAAGCTCCTATCTCAGTGGAATCGAACTTTTTCAGTAGTAGAACCCCAAGGCCAGGTCGACTACCTAATTCAGACCCCCTCATGTAATAAAGTGTACCAGGTCAACCTATTAAAAAGGTAGAACTCACGCGCGTGCATTAATAATGTGGTCGCTTTAGACGAAGAACTCGCGTAGAGGCAACTTACCCGTTCGAACAGCTTTACCTCGTTCAAACGGTCTGCGTGGTGGAAGCAGACGACGAATACCCTTTGTCGTCTCTCCCTTCCCCCAATCGGACTCAGCCCCTGATCTCAATTTTAACCCCCGTCTCCGACCCATCGAGCAGGCTCAATTGGAGAGCCTCCTAAGTGAATTCTCGGACGTAGTCTCCAAAACCCCAGGTTGTTCAACCCAATTCACTCATGAGATTGCTTTAAAAACGCAAGAACTAGTATGCCCCGAGTTTAACGCCGAAGTAGAAAATTTGCTCAGGTTGAGGATCATCGAGCCTTCCTCATCTGACTTTTTCCGATTTTGATGGTCAGAAAGGCCGATCAATCATTTAGGATGTGCGTCGATTTTCACAAATTAAATTCAGTCACCCAGTTCGACGCCGAGCCCATAACTTTGATTTATCAAAACCTATGCCCTCATGCGCTCATGCATGAAAACGAAGGAAGTGGATATTCCGTTGCGTATGCGTAACGGCGTACACCGGTCATACCACGACAAGCCTATATACTATGAAACTAACGAGACACGTCTACGACTCCACAAGATACATTCAATTTGTGGACGATATCACCAGAGTAGCGAACAACATATACAGGCAAGCCCGAAACGCGGCGAGGGTCAAGGCAGCAGAGATCGAGAGTATTAACAACTATGAGCGCAAATGGAAGATCCGCACAAACGCAGATATGTTTTCAATCATACCTATAGGAAGGCGCAAGACTTTCAGACTCAAAGTAGAAGGAATGCGGTATCATTATGGAAACAAAGGGAAAGTGCTCGGACTTAAGATCACCTGGCACGGGTACGCCAAGCACATAACGGAGCGAGCCAACCTGGCGAATCGAGTCTCACCAAATTATTCAAGCTTAGAGGTCTGAAAAAAGGTGAAAGCTCTCACTCCCACCTTATTGCGACGACTGCATTGTTTCTCAAACTATTCGGCATATTCTTGTTATATGTTTTTTTCATGCTAACCTAGTATTAGGCTCTAACGTGATTTCAGCTACATTTTCCTTAGTAGGCAGTCGCTAGATAGGCTCTTAAAAATGGTTTAGTTCTATCAAAATTAACACTTTGCACATTTCTGCACATAGGTTTAATACGCCCTTTCTGATGGCAAGCGAAGCAAGTTGCAACCTTGAACGGGCACTCTCGCTTACAATGTAATCACTACAGCCATAACAAATCGTCTGGGTTTGACTGTGGCATACACCACCACAGCTTCAAGCTGGGGAGGCTTTTGTCTGTTCATGCACTTTGTTTATAATAGTGTCCCAGAGTTTCTACATCTTTTAAAGCTGCTTCTCTAGTATTAGTTAGTTCTACAGTTCTATTGAAGTACAAATCTGATTCTTCTAGCAAAATGTGCTGTGTGTCCTTATTAGATAGACTCATCACAGTTAACTGGTCACTAAACTTACATGTGTGAGTTTAGTGCCTTGATGACCATACAATTAGCAATAGTTTAACATAACATAATTTACACGGATGACAAAAGCCACAAGGGCCTATCAAAGGTCATCCGCTTCTGTCAACCCCCCACCTTCACAACTGCAGCCATATGATTAAGTCAGATCATGCATCTACAATATACAATTTAAACCACCCTCAGGATGTCGTCGAAAACAAAAGGCATAGCCATCAAGGCTTGTCATTCCAAATCAACATCTGACAACCACATTGAATTCGAACCCTCAGGTGATTTCTTCCCTTCTCCTCAGTGTATTTCTATATTGAAAGCTGATCCAATAAATATCTTATTTGAGTCTCATTCATATACATCCACATTCACAACCTTCACACAGCCACATTGGTGATTGGAATCGAATCATATTTTATTATTTATCTTTTGAAGTGATTTTTTATGAATTAAAATATGATATGAACATTTTAATTTACTAAAATATTAAAGAAAATATGATTGATTTAAATATTCGGGGGCATGGGTTGTATATATGAAGTCAAGAAACACAGCATAACAACATTAGAGCGCCTACCCACGGTTGACAATTGTCTTGGAATTTGATCCTAATACCTGGATTTTAAATTATGTATACTACAGGGTCACTCCCCCCCCCCATCAAATAAAAAATGGCCCCCAACTTTCGATAGGCTTCATTCCTTAATTTTCTGCAAGGATTGAATGAAACTTTGGTGATAACTAGTTCATTGTGTTTTAAACATCATATCAAATCATGAGAGCCTTTGGATTTTTCTTCTTTATTCTAGAGCACGTGTTCGAGATTACCTCAATTTAGCTCTGTTCCTTTCTTGAGGCGCAGCACAAAGTTGTCCATAGTTTCCTTACAACTTAACCAACTAATGGCTCTGATATCCTCCCTGATCGCTTTCTGAGATCCGTGTTGGTCCTGGGTCTCTCTGCGTACACTCTGTCTTTAAGGTGGCCCCAGAGAAAGAAATCTGAGGGGAGGTAGGGTCTGGACTCGGAGGTGCCCATTCAAAAACAGTCTTGAGACTGATCAAACGGCCACCAAAGTTTTCTTTCAGCCAATCTCTGGAGAGGTTTGAGGTGTGAGCGCTTGCTCCATTTTGCTGGAACCAGAACTTCCCCATAATGACGGGAACAGGGTCTGCAGCTCTTCCTTGAAGGGTTTGAGGACCTCCTTGGTGACTGTCACTGTCGCGCCAGATTCCACGAAGAAGAATGGTCGGAATGATGCTTCCGGCTGAGATTGCAGTATATACCGTGCACTTAGGGGAGTGTAGGGGCTTGGTGGCTACCTCATTTGGTCTGGAGGTCTCCCAGAAGACATTTGTCTTCGAGTTTACCTTTCCTTCAAGATGGAAGTGAGCTTCATATGAGGTCCAAAGGAGGTTAAGTAAAGTTGGGGTCTTCTAAATCTTCTCCAGTATCTTAACTGCCATAGCCTTTCTCTGTTCGTGGTCTGAGGCTGTAATGGTCTGCTTTGTCTGTATTCTGTATGGATAGGCCTTTACATCAATTATTAGCACTCTCCTGAAAGACTTACGGGATATACCGAGGGAGTGACTTCGCTTGCGCACAGAGCGTTTTGGACTCTGCTGAACTGGCTCACTCACGCTCTCGACCAGCTCAGCTGTACGCTTCCTGGGGCGTCTTGAATTGTTTAGGCGGTTGTCATTGGCTGCATTGGGGTTCTCCACTCTCCTATAGTTCTCGAAGTGGTCCACCCATTCCTGAATTCTGCTCTTGGACGGGGCGTTTTCACATTCGAACTGATGCACGAAAGTGTCCTGCACTTTCTTCAACGAGCCTGTCTTGTAGGAATGTTTGACGCAGCATATTCTTTGCTGGGGCTCCCATTGAGATATTATTCTTTCATGAAGGTCGCTGGATGGTCCTCTTCATCGCCTTCGTTTGCCGATGACCAAGGAGAAAACCATCACTGGTATCTTTTCTCTGTGCGTAGGAGAACTCAGGCAGCCTCTTGGCCAATTAAGAAGGTGTGGTGGATCCGTATCCATTCTCCAAGAGGACATACCGGGCTCAACTGAATCGAGAGCCCATTTACGCCTCCGTGGTGGGGACTTTCTATGGAGAATGTGAAAAAGATTTGTTTGCAATGGGTTATAAAAAACATAAAACTCTCCCTTCTCGTAAGGGTTCTCGTGCCAAACGTTCTTCAGTTCTCCTGTCAGGCTTCCCTCGCTCTTGGATCCTTATACTAACGACGTTGATCCAAATTTAAAATATCCACGCTTCTTGGTCTTGAGTTCCGCATCGCAAAACCCCACTTGCGAAAGTGGATGCGTTTGACGTCAAAGAATCGTTTGAGTCCCGCTGTGTGAACCCTGCCGGATGTGGTCAAGAGGTAGTTGTGATATCGTGGTTGAAGAGACATCTCACTCTTAACACAACTTAGTCCAAAATCTGTCTTCGATTGGTGAAGTCCCTGTAACCGTTTCTATATAAACAAGTAAAGATTTCACTACACGACTCCGGGACACAAAGTCCCGTGGCAAAAGGAAGGATTCCTCACCTAGGTCATCGGTTAGCAATATGTGAAATCTCGAGGGGTGGGGGTGGCCATGGAGGCCCCTCTGAGATAAAATTAGTCCCTGAGGTGACCTGGCAACAGATGATAGGGTATTGCATGGGCTCGAACCGGGGCTCCCTTCCATTCACAGAACCTGAGTCCACCCCTGTGCAAGGTCCTCCTCAGAAGGGTCAGATCTTGCTGAGGCAGGTCAATCTGGCCAAGGGGCTCCTGTCAGCTGTGGGAAGAAGCGGGTTCATTCCACGCCCCCTCTCCTAAGCAGAAAAGAAATACAAATACAAAAAAGACTCGGGGCTCTTCCCCCTCCACGAAAACCGCGGGGACAGACGGGGCCGCTGTCGTTTCGGTATACAACTAAGCCAAGATCGGCACGTCTGGCTTCGTTGCTCCCACGGGTGGGAGTCTCAGACACGGATCAAAGGTGGGCACACAGGAGCCTCTATTACGTCGGGGCTCCTGATTCAAAGGTTACATCGCGTTTTCGAGACCGCTGGATTCAAACGCTTCTTCGTTATTCGCTCCACAGGATTGGTAGAGAGGCGAAGCCGGCGCGTTTCTCGGACGGGAGCCTTTGGCTAATGCGCGTATCCCTTGGAAGCGGGCATAAATAGTCCCCTTAGGACACTAGATAGCACGACGGTAAATGTGACGCCGTACTCTACCATGAACTTCGTGAAAGGTGATGTTTATGAGAGGGAACTCGGGAACTACTTGAATAGTTAACATCACCTTAGAGCTGCTTGAATTTGGAGCGATCAAGGTCAAACGTGTGATGAGTAAACAGGGAGGGGTTTCGAGACCCACTCCTACTCTCTTCCGTCACGTTCAACTGTGACCAACTAAGGTTGGGGCTGGTATCTCTACCGGGTGAAGGCATTCGTCCCACTGCCGCTGAGGTGCTACTACTGATGCTGCTTTGTCCATAAGAATCTCTCCTGTAGACGTACTAAGTCGGAGTTACCCGAAGTGTAAGTTGCTCCAAGGCCGCACATGATAAGTCCAAATCATGTGTAGCCAAGTGTGTCAATTGAGAAGAGACGCACCCCGCTTCTTGAAGCAATGTGGTGCGTATCTTCTTGAGAAGGAAATCCTGGCTGTTCAGACCCAGGATTGTCTCTCATTTTGCGAGGCTAAGGAACTAATCCTGGCGCGCCCGGCGCTACCTGGGACATCCTATGCCTCATTGCTAAGAAACACACCCTCTGTTTCTGGCCACTCCAGGCCTACGAGCACGGTCGTTTCCGCGCCCATTTGGAACCCTTCTGTGGGTTATTCCCAAACCAGGGGCTCCCCTGGTAGAGCTGGCAGCATAAAGAGTTCACGCCCAGCCCCATCAAACCCAGGACTCACCCTCCTTCCCCAAAGCGTGACTGTTAGCCGCAATGCGAAACGGCAGTGCCATACCAACCTATCGTTGACCCCACATAAGGCAACACCTTTGAAGTTGGTCGTGAGACCATCTTCACGGCTCCTAAATTTGCCCCCGAGAGGAGGACAAACCTAAAGGAGCTTAGGCTCCTACGCCCACACCCAGTGGTAGTCTGGGTGGCTCGGAGGTGGTTAATCCTCCATAAGAGTGACTCCCTCTTCCGAAGCCTATGTTTTCGAGGCACAGTGAGGAAAAGACTCGTGTGGTGAGCCAAACCTCCCTTGATAAGTCGTCGAAGGCGACAGCTCATTCAGCGTATTGTCCGGCCAAAAGTGCCCAGAGTTCTGCTTCCGGGAAGCGTACAGCCATTGTTGTGAGGGTCATCTCATCGAAGACAGTTTCCTAATCCCCTCCGAGAAAGGCCTGGAGGTAATATTCGTTCAATAGAATTGCCCTGAATCCAGATCAACTGGAATGAGCTGCGGAGGCTCGTCTTCTCCCGTTCCCCGTTATCTATCTTTTTGCAGGAGACCATGCTGACGTCCTGCCCCCTGGCCACCCTCACGGGATATAGGGTTTTGCGAACCCACCACTACGGGATGGGGCCGGATAGAAGAATGCGCGATTTGCACCCAACATGATGTGTTCGTTCTTTTCTTCGCTTTAGATACCTCCTTTCAGTCAGTAGCTGTGCAGCTGCACCTCGATAGGAGATATACTCTTTTTTACAAGTACATTCCACCGTCAGCTGACTTCGATGAGGCAAACCTCCGCCGCATCGTGGGACGGTTGCCGAGGCGCTTTCTCTTGCTCGAGGATCTGAACGGTAGACAGCCTATTTGGGGAGACTATTCGATTAATTCCAGGGATCAAGTCCATGCTAACCTGATGGACGAGCTGGAGATAGGTGTCCTAAAGGGATATGATTTTACGCATCACTGCCAGAGAATTCCTTCATTTTCCTGCCTCGATCTATGTATTTTTGTGCTCTCCGGATGCACAGCCTGATTTTGGGTGTGGGTACTCGATGAACCCATGGCTGTGATCACTTTCCCATTCAAATATCATTTTCTGGGCCGCTACCGCCTGAGACCCCACCCCGGTGGTACTTGGCGCGGGCGCGGTGGTCCGTATTTCAGGTCATGACTGATTTCTCTATCTCAGTCGAGGAGCTTAAGTCGGTAGATGAGGCCGTTAGGTTCTTCTCCGGCAATCTCATCGCCGCTGGCCTAACTACTATTTCTAGAACGTCAGGACGTTTTTAATACCACCTGCTCCCGTGGTGGTCAGCCGAGTGTGAGGCAGTTCTCAAACCAAAACTTTAAAGCTTTATGCATACATGCGCTATAAGCGCCTCCCGAACGATTTCACTGTCGATGAACTTTGTCGAGCAAGGGCTAGGTTCTAGTGTATTTTGAAGCACGCTCACCGCTCTTCTTGGCGGGAATACGTGTCTTCACTTAACGAGAAGACCCCTCTAGCAGAGGTATCGAAGTAATTCAAAATGATTGGACGTAATTTATCGCAGGACCAACATTTCGTCGTCCATGAGAATGGGACCGCAATATCGGACCCCGCATCCGTGGGGGAATCCTTAGCGACCGCTTTCTCCGCATTCTCTAGCCGAGATGCTGCTCCGCCAGCATTCAATGCGCGTTGTGATGTCGAGAAAGGCCGCTGACTGGACTTTTAGTGAGTTGCGTTCCGCTTTCGCTTTGTGAGCAAACACCGGCTCTGAACCGGAAGATATCCATAAGCACGCTTCGACACCTGGGCGAGCAGGCATGGCCTTTCTGCTAGATTTGTTCCTGGCGAATCACTACTGGACTATCCTTTCGTACACCGAGGAGATATCACTCTATCCGTCTAGATTCCGCCAACTCTCTCTAATCTCCTTCGTGTGTAGGTTGATGGAGAAATCGGTAAATGTTAGAGTGGCTTTTTATGGACAGCGGAGGTCATCTGTTTTCTGCATAGTGCGGCTTCTGGCTGTTCAACTCCCCGTCGGATAGTCTGCTCTGACTGTAAAATACCGTCTATGAGGCCTTGCTACGCCAGGGTGTATTTTCAATCTGGCGAAGGCCAATCATACCGCATGAAGACTCTCTACACGATGGGGACGAGGGGGCGCCTCCGAATCTTCATATCTGAATTATTGCGAGATCGTCGATTCTGCCTACGGGTGGAGGGCGATTTCTCCGGCCCAATGTAGCAGGAAGACGGTGGTCTCAGTGTTCTCAGTCTCACATCTGCATCACTGCTGACGGAAGAATCTCTCGCTTCGCTCTACGTCGACAACCTTTAGATCTCATTTGGCAGGGCCCAGGGGCCAACTCTGGAGCATTGACTCTAAAAGGCATGAAACCGATTCTCTCACTATGCCGAAGTGCAAAAGCTTCGATTTTCCTTGGCCAAGACTAAGTTGGTGCACTTCTGCCGCCACCTACGGCTCCACCCTGACCCAGACTTATTTCTGGAAGTGGTGGACTAATACCATTTCCTTTTTCTAGTATTTGACCGAAGCCTTCCTCTGGAGGTTCATATTCGCAGCCTTACGGTCTCTTGTGCCCGCCTATGGATTTTCTTCGCTCCGTGACGTTCAGCGCCTGGGGCGCTGATAGAGCTACTGCCTTATATTTTATCATCCTTTGTTCGTTCAAATCTCAAATACAGATGCGAGTGTTATGCATCCGCAGCCGACCGTGTATTGCAGAAGGTGGACTCAATTCACCACAGCGGCCTTCGCCTGGCGACCGGTGCCTTCCGCACGCCCCCCAGTGATAGCGTACTTGTCAATACTGGGGAGATTCCACTCGTTCTACGGCGTGCACAGTGCACTATTCGCCTGTACGCGTAAGTCTAGCCCCTCCCTCGGTCGCCACTAGCTCTCACTGCATCCGCAACTGATCTCGACAGTGCCTATGCCGCCGAGATACGCCAGTCATACCCTAAACCGTTTGAATTTAGGGCTAGAGAGCTGGGTATAGCTCTCGGGCCGGTCACGCCTCTGGTTAAGCCCAGGACGTCGCTCCGGAGGTTACCACCTTTGACTAATTGTCGCCACGCCTCTGCTCCCAGAGCTTGTACAGCGCCGGGAGTATTGCGATCAGCCCTTTTGGAGCACACTTCGTGTCACGCTGGAACCGTGCCTATGTATACGGATGGCTCTAAGTCCCAAGAGTGGGTCGGTTTCAACGCCATATCCCTTCTGTTTGAAGTCAGCGGGGTTCTGCCAGGCGCTGCGTCTGTCTTCATGGCCGAGCTGGTTGCAATACACTTGACTGTACGATCCGGAGACCGGATTGTGATTTATACTCTCGGAGCATTGGAATCTCCGCATCCCCTGGTTCGCGATATCCGTGACGCCACAGTTTCGGCGAGACGGGCGGATGTTGAGATTATCTCCTACTGGGTTCCTGGACTTGTAGGAATTGCGGTGAATGAGCTCGCTGATGAGGGCGACAAAGTGTCTGCGAGACTGAGCCACCAGACCAGCATTTTGCTCTTCTTCACACTTATTACATAGCAAGAATACGGGCAGCTCTCCAGGCTGCTTGCTTGCTATTTGTTATTTTTTATACTGTTGTTTGTTTTTTTAATATAGCCTAGTAGTAGGCTTTGCTGAAGTACGGCGACTTATGCCCCAAGCTAGCAGTCGCCAGATGAGCTCCATAAAAAACAAAAAACCCGACACTTTCAAATATCTCTCCCCCCTGTTCCACTTTCGTTACCTCCTATGAGAAGAATCTTTCAAACCATTATTTTTTACATTTTTATCAAATAGTGGTCTTCTCACTTTTTTATAATTAATTTGCCCCGATTTTGACCCTGCTGCCATTTAAGATCCACTTAGATTAAGCAGCTTTCCAATTTCTTTCTTCTTTAAATCTTTAATCATAGATGACAAAACCGACCTGGGCGTATCAAAGGTAATCGTTTTCCCAGATTTATTAATTGCTCAAATAGAAATTGAATCTTTCATAAATCACACTTACATTAAATTTGAAATGTTCTTTCAACCCCTTAATGAAATCAGGACATTTACAAGTCCCTGGTTCCTTTAGATATAGCACACCTTAGCGACAAAAAACTTAGGTCCCACCAAAGTAAGAAATACTGGCACCTTTTTCTCTTATGAGATCATGTTACCAAGAAAATAGTTCAACTCTACTAAGATAAGTCTCAAAATCTTCTACGCCACCATCGAAACTATAAAAACTATAAGAGACAGTGACTTAAAAATTACTCTACAAAAATAGAAATATGACCTAGAAAACGCACAAATCCTCAATCTCCGTTGCCCAATGAATAGGCCACAAAATCAAAAACGTAAGAAGATAGTCTGCAGGAATTTATACCCAATAAATAGCCACAGGTTAAGAAATATAAGAAGGTAGTTCTCATGGATTTAAGCCCAATGAATAGAATAGGCCAGATATTCAGAATGTAAGAAGGTATTTGTACTCGATGAATGCAGGGCCGGTCCAAGCCTTTATGGGGCCCTAAGCAGAATTTCATTTTGGGGCCCCCTTCACCACCACAACCATACTAGATGAATGATCATTTCATAGGCTACACTGTCAATCTAACAAATCCACTATCATCTGTATTAATCGTATTTGGTTTACATCATACTCTCATTCATGTGTCATTATGGCCATTGCCAGAATGACACATCAATGCTGACTGCTGTAGTGGCAGCATTCAGAGGCAGGATTAAGCTATTACACCGCTCTGCGTGGTCTGCGTTGTTTTCAAGGTCAAATATATAATACCCGATTTTGGTTCAATTTTTTGCACTGAATCTGAAAATCATGCTCATTTTACCCAATCAGGTCAGGTTTTTGAAATATGAGCACATACCAAAAACTCCTATATTTCCAAATATTTGTTGTGAATGAAACACATAATAACAAATACTGAACCGAGTTACTCACAGAAGGTTTACATAATATTTTTGATAGATAGCATGAATAGTACAATGTACAAAATAAGCTACTCATGGCTGAATGGTATCTTCAGTGACCTCCGATTGTGCCGAGCAGACACCACATCCTTCTTAAGCCACCATCAGTAGTCAGCCAGAAAGTTCACATCCCATTGGCCTTGATAGCGTTCCTCCATGACACGGATGTCTTGATGAAAGCGCTCACCTTTTTTTCACTGAAGTCTCCGCAATTTGCTGGAAAATAGTCCAGATGGGACCGAAGAAAGTGCATTTTCACTGACATACGCGCACCAAGTTTGCGGAAATTCTCCATTAAATCATCAACCATCTTCTGTTACTGAGGACTTCTGTGGTTACCAAGGAAGTTTGCAATGACTAACTTAAGGGACAGCCAGGCAGAGAGTTCAGTAGGATTTAATGAATCATCAAATCTATTTATTTATAAGTTCTCTTATCTGAGGACCATCAAATATACCTGTCTTAAGCTTCTCTGGAGGAAGGAAAATCCTCCACCTTCCCAGTCCAGTGCTTTTACAAAGTTCTTCATTAGGACGAGTTTGATGTGTAGGGGTGGAAGTAAAACCTTGCTCGGTTCAACCAGCGGGTGGGACAGAACATTGTGTGACCTGGGTTCTAATTCTTGTCTTGATGGCCAGTCTTGTCTGGCATAATGCTGGTAGTCAGCCCGACTATACCACAAGCACAAAAAGCATGGATACTTTGTGTACCCACCTTGAAGTCCTAGGATGAGTCCAACAACTTTAAGATCTCTACAAATCAACCATTTATGTTCCTGGTAATTGAGAGCAGACAACAGATGTTCCATGCTGTTGTGGGATTTTTTTCATTTCAGCCTAGTCTCCAACAGGGATTGATGAAACTTTATTTCCGTTATTCAGAAGAACTGCCTTGAGATTTCTGTTAGATGAGTCAATAAAAAGTCTCCATTCCGTGGCAACATACTTCATATCCATTAATTTCATCAGTTCAGCAATATTGTTAAGGTAAATCAGTGAAGACGCTTCATCGAACATAAAGAATTTTCTGAATTTGCTCTCACGTTACCGATACCAATAAAACGTTGTTCCTGGGGCAAGTAGATGTTTCTCTCGAAGACGAGAACCCAGCAGATGGCCAGACTCCTTAGATAGGTTCAGATCTTGTGTCAAGTTGTTGAGTTCGGCTTGGGTCAATGGCACCGATCGGTCGTCCTCTTCTGGCTCGTATGCACCAGCCTCACCTGTATCAGTCATGTCAATAGATTCGGAATCAGAACTAGATTCCATGATGACATCCGGCTCAGGAACTGGAACATCTGGTTCATGGGGGATTGGCTTTATGGCAGAAGGAACATCAGTGTATTGAACATGGTGCTTGTCATGCAGAAGCAGCAGTCGGTAACGTGGTCTTTTCCTTTCCTCCACACCATTGGGACACCAAATGGTATACTCTTTCTTTTCCTATTCATCCAATCCCGTAAGTTCTCCACACGTGTTTTGCAGCAGATATGGGGAGCAAATGCCTTATCCTTGTCCCCTAGTTTGACTCCAAAATAAGCGCAATAAACCTTCTTCACAAAATCCGTGATTTTCTCTTGTCTGCAGATGAAACAAAATTTGTTAGAATAGTTCTTACACTTCCGATCCATTGTACTGCACAACTAGACCTGAAAAGAGAAAGAATATCTTGTTATTTAAGGTAACCCATGACCAGCTGTGGCAAAAGCAAAGTCCATATACACTTGGATGATAGCGCTATTTGGAAAAAAATATGCTGTAATAAAAATCGAGTGTATCTTAGAAACCAGACCTGAGCGAAGAAAATGAATGATATTTTTGAATTCAGCACGCAAAAAGGATCCTAAATCAGTTGGAAAACCCTTAACCTTTGAAAAAGTTTTGAAACGCAGGCCAGTGTTATTGTACCAACTATGCAAATGATATAAAATCGATTTTTCTGTAATACCTGTAATACCATTTCATTTATATTACTACTTATTGTTTTCCTTTTATTTAAAAATGTTTTATCACGACGTCTTGACATTTCAAGCGCTTAGTTCGCTTATGCCTCGGGCCGTCCCTGGATTTATGCCTAATAAATAGGCTACATATTCAGAAATGTAAAAGTTTAGGCAGTTCTCATGGGTTAATTATTGCCCAATGAATAGGCCACATGTTAAGAAATGTAAGAAGCTATTCTGATGGATTGATGCCTAATTAATAGGCTATACATTCAGAAATGTAATAAAGTTGTTCTCGTCGATTGCTGCTCAATAAATAGGTCTGCATATTTATAAATGTAAGAAGGAAGTTCGGATGGATTGATGCCTAATTATTAGGGTATAGATTCAGAAATGTAAAAAGGTAGTTCTCATGGATTGATACCCAATGAATAAGCCACAGATCACAATATCCTACCTACCACACCGCCTTCAAGAATTTCTGAGGATCACTGGAACTGCCCTTGTCCTGTTTCGCTCATGTCTTCTCATCCTCAGACTATTCAAATTAGAAATGAGGCGTCTGGTTCAACGGAAGTCAGGTTTGTTGTTACTCCGGGCTCAGATTTTGGCCTACTCATTTTTTTCGTATATACCTTCGGTCTATCATTTCACTTCTATGCCGATGACACGAGTATGAATCTCGCTCATTCTTCATTTCGCAAATATCTGCAACTCCTCCATTTTTGTCTCCTTAATATTAACAGAATCAGTCTCATTTTTACCACAACTTTTAAGCTGCCATACACGTATTTGTCACCTCTCGGCTTGATTATTGTAATTTCCTTCTCGCTGAAATCCGTACTTTCTCTAGCTGATATTCTAGCTGACAGTTCCGTAAAGCTGGCACCGCCCCCTAATCCCCATTAGAACATTTAAATTATGGAGTCGCAAAGTTGAACTCAAAAAAATGTTTTCTATTTAAGTTCCCAATGAAGCCATTAACGGGTATATTTAGACCGTGCAGCATAAAGGTTGCCTCCGCTGTCCAGGAAAAAGCCTATTTGCTAATTCCTCCATCAAATTGCAAACTCATGAAAGAGAAATGTGCGAACACCTGCCCGCTGAGAGTCATATCTCCCGAGTTTGTGAAAGAGCAATCAATGATCAATGATGTTTAAAGAGAGAAATTGGTGTGGTAATAAATAGAGAAAAAGATGGAGTTATATGTGCCAGGTCGTTTGGCAAACTCAGTATTTCTAATTATTTTTATTTATTCTTGCGTTGAAAAAGTTTTTTTAGCGTTCAAGCCTTTGTTTTCGTTTGTGTTTCAGTAGATTAATTGATCTTGGATAATTGCCAATGCATTTATTCTTCTTAATTCTTCTTATTTGTGTTAGCTTTCATTTAAGTAACTTATTGTGTCCACTTCGAAACTTTTAATATTATTTTGTACAGTTATTTCAATTTTTCAATTTAATTCTTTTTAATTATTTATTATGTATTAAAGCTTTTATTTGTGTCCTCTACGGATCTTTTATATTATCTTTGTTTGTTTGTTATTTTGTTTGTTTTTGTCCACCGGATTTTTTTTTTTATTAAAAAAATGTCCACTTCGGATCTTTTCTTGAGTTATGTTTGTTTTATTATTTGTTTTCCATTTTTGTCCAGTTCAAATTTGTTTTATCTTCTTTTATTTTATTATCTTTTAGGTATATATTGGTATTGTATTAGATAGTATTTTTAGCTGGCTACTTTTGAATGCCTGCTTAAAGTGCATGTTAGGGTGTTCATTTTCAGGTAGTCTTAATGGGTTTGTAATTTCCTCTGGTATAGTTCGATATATTTTGTCCGATAGATTGATTGCTCTTTTATGCAAAGTTACATTAATAGGATCTATATTGTTAATTTCGTGTAGTAATGTCGAGGGAAGACGGTCCTGATGATAAACATTTGTTATAAATCTCAGCGCCTTGTTGTGTACTCTATGCGCTTCCCTTAGTGCTGTATCGCCCATAGTGTGCGTTGGAACGACGGGGTACAGGAGTATCGGTTTCACAAGCACTAGGTATAATTTTCTTTTGTTAGATGCTTAAATCAGTCTAAAACGAAAGAGAGATCGGAGCGCCTTTTTGGCTCTGCCAATTTTCTCCTTAAGATGTGAATTATATCAATTCGTTGTTATTTTTAGACCTAGTGCTTTACCATCTGTGGAGTACTGGTAACGTACACCCTCTGCTATTACTTCCCTCGTACGTCTGCGTCCCATCGGAATCATTCTGAATTTGCCGATGTTTGTCTTAATTTTGTTCCTCCTTTCGTAGTTATTGACACTAGCAATTTCACCTCCTGTTCTGTTTGCCACATCTCTCGGATTAGGGTAGTTGCTCGTTACGATCTGTCTGACATCGTCTGACAATTGAACATATTGGGCAAAGCCGTAGGCAGGATGTGAGAGGTCGCTGGTATATATCGCGTATAGTGTGGGGCTCAAGCAACCACCCTGTGGCACTCCTGCTCTTAAGTTAAAGAGCTCTCCTTCAGTTTCATTAATGTTGACCATTGCTTTACGATTTTCAAGGTAGCTGTACAGGATCTTCGTCATGCCGTCCTCCATTACAAGGTCGTAAATTTTATTTTTCAGGCCCGGCACCCAGACCTTGTCAAAGGAAGAGGCCACGTCTCTAAGTACGACGTCAACATTATTGCCCCTGGCCTTTGCAACCACAATCTTCTCTGTTATGAGGGCTAATGCGGTTTCAGTTCCGAGCTTTTTCCTAAACCCGTGTTGTTGATCGTTATACAGGTTTTTGTTCTCTAAATAGCTCGTAAGTCTTGTGTCCAGGAGCTTTTTGAATAATTTACCGATGAATTCCAATAGGGAGATCGGTCTATAGCTACTTATCTCTTTTTTAGATTTCCTGGGCTTAAACAAAAATATCATCTTAGCCTTTTTCAATGAATCTGGAAAGTGGCCAATATTCATGTAAGCATTGAGGATGTTCAAAATTGCTTTATTTACGTCGGGGGGTGCTTTTATTAGGTGAGTCTTCGTAATTCCGGTCAACCCTGGAGCCTTTTGTTTGAAACTCTTCAGTACAGTTTCGTATTCCTCGTTTGTGAACGGCCTACCCTCCTCCCGAGCACGGCGAGTACGGTCAAATAGAAGATGAGGTGTGAGTTCTTCACCGAGCTCTCTCAACCTTGTCTCGACTTCATCTTCGTATTCCCCATCAAATTCTGCATTTTCCGCTTCGCTGATGCTAAATCTTTATTTCCAATATTCTCTGAAGTGATTCTCCACGTCCTCATCTCTGTTAACCTCAACTCCATTGATCGTTATATTTATTCTTTTCCTTGGAGGGGTTCCCATTAATCTTTTAATTTGACCCCAGAATTTGGGGGGATCCGTTTCAGTATCTAGGTTGCTACTTATATTGTCCCATGTCTCCTTGGATTTCTCCATGATGAGAAGTTTGATTGTTCCTCTTAGTTTACGTAGCTCTCTATAACGTTGATCTGTGTTGCCGTACATGTTTATCTTATTGATAAGGCGATCTAATCGGTCCATTCTTTCGGTAATTTCCCTATGGAGAGTTTTAAATCCGGTCCATGGGATAGCTTGATGTTCGGCCTCTTTTAATTTCACCATTATATTGTTAAGTTGATGGTCTATCTCCTCAATTGTGCCACCTTCCAGTCTATTCACTGGTATGGTGGTCAAGTGATCTTTATAAGTTTCCCAATTTGCCCTGTTCAGGCATCTCCGTTTGGGTATTTGGACCTGTATTGGTGAAGTTGATAACGTAGTTACCATGCTGATGTAATCTGAGGGTATGTAAGGACCCGGCACTGTCACTTGGTTGAGAGCAAAGTTAGAGTTAGTCAATACAACATCGGGTGTTGTGGAAGATCTTCCTGTTAAGAATGTGGCTAAATCAGGACCTACCTTTTGCACTATGTTCCTCCTAATTAGAAGGCTCAGTGTGTTTCCCGCTCCATTTAAAGCTGTAGTATATCCTTCATCTCTGCAGCGGGCATTAAGGTCTCCAATTAAAATTTTTGAGGTGTTTCTACGGAATAGGCGCATGAAATTAGGAACTGATAAATATGAGCGTGTAGGTGGTTGATAACCGACTGCCACTACAAGGTTATCATAGGTCATCTTGATCTTCACAGCCAGGTAAGACTCTTCCAAACCTTGAATTTCTTGGAATTTTATTCCTTTCGTGACTGCAATTGCGTCTCCATCAAATCTCTCATTAGAGTGGTTGGCCATCAGCACTTCATAATTATATATTTTAATATACTCTGTTCGCAAATCGACGCTATGCTCGGAAATGAGGACGATGTCTGGGTCCAGGTTCCTTATAATCTCGTTGTATATTCTTTTCTTATTTGTCCCTCCGTTGACATTGAGCGAGAAGATTTTCAACTTACTGATATATCTAATTTGACTGTCCATGATTTTTAGTTCTTATGTGGCTGTTTAGATTTATTCCCGGTTTCTCTTGCTGGTGATCTTTTCCTCCCGTTTCTCTTCTTTTTGAAAATCTCGTGTGCGAGATTAAAGCAGGATTCCTCGGTTATCACTATTATTCCTTGTTTCAGAGCCGCTAATAAGTTATCTTCGCTTATGTCCGCTTCATACTCATATTTATATTTCCCTTTCGTGATCCCTGAGATGATGTCAGCTGTTTTCGATATTTTAGGTAATGGTGCGGACGGTGAGCCGTATATCTTCATGCCTATTTCTTCAGTTGTTTTGTAGGTTTTTGGTGCTACAGTATTGTCCATTGGGAGGGTCTCGTCTTTATTCTCAATTTGCATTGAAACAGTGGCGGTTCCTTCTTCATTAGTGGAACGTGTTTCCGTCTGGATGGCACTAGGTATCGACGTTTTAGGTCTATTGAGGCGGGGGTCTCTAGATGAGGCGCGAGATCTTGGGGTAGCGTTTTGCATCGTTTTGATTTGAGCCTGGAACAACTCCCCTGATTGAGGATTGTCCGGATTGTAGGATGCACATTACTAAGTCAGGTCTTATTTCCGGGTCTATGTTCAGAAGTGTACTATTTTGTTTGTCCGTTTTAGCTGATTGTGCGTATGTTGTAGTAGCCTTCTTATTTCTGTCCTCTATAGCCTCATTTTTTTGTCTGCAACTATAGATTTCTTTAGTGGACAGTCCATGGATAGGGTACGATGTTGGTTTCCACAGTTAATAAATTTTTTCTGAAGACTCTTACACTCTTTTCATGTATGATCTTTACCAGCGCATTTAGAACATACTTTACCTTCTAAGGGGCACTCCTTTATAGAGTTTTTCTCTAGGGCGTAACACGAAAAACACACCTGGACTGGAACGAACATTTCACGCTCTATGCAGGATGCAGAGACTTTGGAGTTGAACATCACTAGTCCATTCTTGCAAGCTTTGTTCGCCATCTCGGTTGTTTGGAATGTCACTTTAAAAACGTGACTATACTGCTCTCCTTCGCGGTTTTTAAATTTATATATTTCTTCAATTTTGGCTTAATCTTGCTTGGACTCAATTTCCTGTTGCATTTCCTGTATAGAGTGCGAACTGACGTAAGGGTCTATGCGTCGACATACAATCGATCGCTGAGCTGCAACTTGAGGGCGCACCTTAGGAGCGAGGCCGATCTTCTCAAATTCTTCTTTAGACTTTGTACATAGTAACTTGGACGTTTCGCATATGGCTAGGTAACCATACGTTTGTTCTTTGACTCGGCAAAGTGCAATTCCTAGCTTTGAAAAGGCAAGTTCAAAAACCTTTTCCCGTGTAGGTTTCTGACAGCGCTTAATCACCCTAAGGGGAACTCGCTTCTCATCATAGGGGTCGTCCATGACGGCCCCAAGGCGGTGGTTTCCTCTGCGAACCTAACAGGTTTTTATTGCTGGGCGTTGACCTAATACTATTAACCAAGTTCTCCTTTATCTGCTTTACCTAAAATCGTATCTAACAGGGTCCACCTACCTGTCCTGACCACTCCACCCCAGACTGGGGTCCCCACCTTCGCGCCCCTTATAGGGCTTCCTTCGGGGGTTCGGACACGTCAGAGACAGGCGGTTTCTACAGACCTTGAATAGCAGAAAAGTTATCTGATCAAATTCTTCCGCTGGTGGTGCGAGCGAGGCTCTCAGGAGTGCGTTCGCGCGCACGCGAGCGCACGTGTGCAGCAAAGGTTCCTGTCGACTAGGTAGTAGGAATTCGGAGCAGAATAAACTTCTTCACCCACAATCCGTAGTGCAAAATCCGCTGGCAGCAGTAGAAAGTTTTCTTGCAGTTTTCCTCCTTTTCCTATGCACGGGCAGGTATCCAACGATGAAAGCAGTCTGTGAAAGACCACAGTAGCCCTTCGCCAAAGGTGTTGGAAGATAACTTCTGTAGGGATTCTTTTGAACAACTCAAAAAATATCCTGCCTCGCTTTACCCAAGTTTTGAAGTATGGGATACGAGACATCTCGAACAAAGGAAGCTGTTAAGAGATGTTTTTCGCGCAATGTATTCATTCAAAACCAACCTGCGCATCTCCGGCAGTTATTTTTAGAAGGGTTGTTCATATAGAAGGAATGAAAGTTACGGTAGGTGAAAATGTGTAGATGAGACATAACCCAAGTCAAATACTCTAGTATGGATGGGGCGCAGCTCTATCGAATCTACCCATATTTCACAATAAAGGTAGATCGACCCGTTCTGGGAGGAGGGATATGGGTGAATTGAAAATTCTAGGTGGATGCCCATTATCGCCATGTTAGACCCGGATGACCAGTTTGAGGACATACCTGCGATCTAGGCTAGCAGATAGCCATGACTCTATACTATCTCCCCCATATGTGACCCATTACCCACAAATAACCAATGAATCTACTTCACCTTAGAGATCTACACTCTTTTCGATTAATTTTCTTATCTTTTCGGATTACACTCTATTGAAGTTAGCACTGATTCCCGTGTAGTAAAATACGTCATCCTTTTCAATCGTGGACGAGATCCATTAGTGATATTTGTCATGGGGTTCGTGGGACATAATCGAACCAGGTGATATGTGGGTTGTTGGTACTTAACATTAACATCGCACGCCTCTGCGGATACATTGTTCTATTATGGCCTTTGGGCCTGAATAGCTCTTTACTAATACGGTAAATGTGCTCTTTTATTCAACGTATGCGAGCCAGCCGAGCGTTTTGGAAAAGTGGTTAAGGTTGATGATTGTGAATCCCTTTCCATAATTACGGCTGCGTGGGGGGTCCGATCCGAAAGTGGGGTAACAGGAGCAATAAGCCAAACAAAGTATTAATAACCTCTCACGAAACCAATGCATGAACAATTACTGTCTCATAGGGGAGATATATGGAAAACGGCGATAAATATTAATTAATGTTGGATAGAGAAATAAAAAATGTAATCGACAGCGAAATTTTGCTGCAGTAGCCAAAGTTGCCATAAGTTGTCGACGAAATCAAAGCGTACAGACACAAAAATTTCCTTTTATCGGTGAAATTTTTCTTTTTTTTACCGGTAATTTAGGTCTTTTTAGAATTTTTGTTATTCTTTTACCTTTATTTTTTGTTCTTGTTGATTCTTAATATGACACAAGTGTCCATGACCATGTATTCACATTCCATAACATAATTTAATGCATTACAAAAGCAGCAACGGCCTATCAAAGGTCAACTCACAATCAACCTTCACCCCCTAAAATCCATCGATAGGATTGTTTAAAACCATGGCTTTAGAAAGCATCACCACCATAACAGCCCTTCTTGCTATTTTTTTCAAAATCTGAGTATATATTTGTACGGCATCTGACTCAAAATAAATATCTAATAAAAAAAATCTCGTTCCTAAAATATATGGTAAGGGATAATAATCGACCTAAATAAACATGAGCATCTCCGGCAGTTATTTTTAGAAAAGTGATTCAAATAAAAAGAATGAAAGTTAGTGTAAGTGAAATTGTGTAGAGCATGGGCGGGCTCTTTTTCAGAGTGAGGGTTAGATAAGACTTTTGGGAGCAGGTCGCAGGCCGGAGTGACAAACGAAATCCCTAAAGTGACCATATATATACTAGATTACATTATAGAAGAATTTTAATGAAAAACATACAAATCAGTGAGACGCCTGGTGCTGCTTGCCATGAAGAGGTATTTCAATGTCCAGCTCGCTGGATGAGGTAGAAAAAAGAAGAATGTCATTGAAATGGCAGTCCGAGAGTTGGGGGCGAAGGTGAGACTTAATGTACTTCATTTTGGAGAAGAGAGGTTCGCAACAGTAGGTGTTGCCAAATATGGCCACGATGCGTTGAACATGTAATTTGGAAAATTGTTAGAAGAGATGACAAGGTTGCGGAAGAAGGATTTATCGCAGCGTAAAAATTCATAAGCATTTTTGTTTAGAATTGCATCCTATACAAGTTTGGTTTCAATGAAATTTTTTGTATCTGTGATGGAAATGCATTTTTGCCTCATATTTTACTCAATTCCACTGCCAGACGTAAGACTCATTCCCCGATCCCTCCACGAGACTACTGAGACATATGCTGTTTGACAGAATTTATTATTTTTTATTTGGCTGGGGATTCGCGGGCTGGATTGCAATATTAATGCCGAGCAAGGTGGTGGGCCAGACGCAAGGCCTTCGCGGCCGGAGGTTGGCTGCTCTTAGTGTAGAGGATACAACATATGTCAAATAATCCAGTCGGGAGGGGACGCAGCTAAGCCAAATCTACACACATTTCACAATAAAGCCAGCTTAACCCTGCCTGGCGAAGGGATTTGGGGGAGGTGTAAATTCTCTGTGGGTGCCCATTATCGCCATGTGGCACCCGGATGGCCAGTTTTGAGGTATGAGTTACACTTGGGTTCTAACTCTCGCACCTACACCACACAACCCTAAAATACCCATGCAGTCTACGTCAGCTAGAGAATTCTAGCATATATTGGGCAAAAAGCAAATGGCGGGAAATCTTCCTGTCACTCTATCGGCACTCGAAGGGGGAAGGTTGAGTGCTGCGATAAACACCTAACCATCCCCCCCTGCTGGGGGAGACTAATAGAATTTGGGTGAGCTTGGAGGTGGCTGAGGGAGTCAGGGAGTCTGGGGCAGTCCAAAGGTGTTTGAGATTGACAGAGAGAGAGTGGTGGAGCCTGGGATGTCTGGGGTGGGGGTAAATCTGAGGAAGTCTGGTAGAGTTTATGGGAGTCAAGGGTAGTCTGTGTAGCCTAGGGAAGGTTGAGGAAGTCTGGGGAAGACTGGGAGAGAGTATGTGAGGCTGAAGGATAATGAGAAAGACTGGGGGAGCCTGAGTGAGGCAAGGAGAGACTGGGGGAGTCTCAGCGTGGCAGAGTGCGTCGAGGGGAGAATCTGTGAGTCTAGGGCGTCTGAGGGATGTTGTAGTCTAGGAGAGTCTGGGTGTGGCAGAAGGAGTCAAAACCTATGAGAGGGAGACTGAGGGAGGCTGAGGGAGGCTGGGGAACTCATGTGGAGAATGGAGGAGCATTGGGGAGGCGGGGGAAGTCAGGGAGATGCTGAAGAAGAATGGGAGAAACTGGCTAGTCTATGAGTGTCATTGTGTCTATTGTCGCTGGAAGGGGCTGGGGAGTCTAAGAGTCTGACAGAGTATGAGGGAGATTAGGAAAGTCTGAAGCGGTCATAGGGAGACTGGGAGAGTTTGAGTGGGTCTGGCAGAGCCTTGGCGGCTGGAGAATTCTGAGACACTCTGAGGGAGACTGGTGAGACCGGAAGAGGCTGGAGTAAACAGAGGGAGTCTGATATAGACAGAAGAAGGCTGCTGGGGGCTGAGGATTTTACTTTACAGGCAAAATTCGCGTAAAAAATTTAAATTTCGATCATTGTAAGTAATAAAAAACTTTAAGTCTACTTCTCCTTTGCAATTTACTCTCCATTATATGTATGTATAATACTAAAAACAAATACTGACAAATTATTTCGTTTTAACACTAATATAACAAAAGACTGAATAGCAGGCTTAAAGATGATGGTGGTGTTTTGGCTCTTTGAGGGTATTAGAGTGTTAGGGGTCTCTGGGAGGGTTGGGCGCCACGTGTTCACTCGTCCTCCCCCTTTTGGGCTCGTCTGGGTGGGTTGCTTAATTTCGTGGGCATGGCAGTAGGCCTGCCACGTTTTGGGGCCCAATTGGCCTATGCGCGGTCTTCCCGGGTTGCCCTTCAGGCGGTCCTCCTCCCCTCGGGTTGGGTCTCCTGGGTCGGAGCACGAGTCGGGTGGGCCCCTCCCCCGCTCCCCGTCGCCTTCAGCGACGCCACTCCTTGGGTTTTGGGTTGGTTTTTCGACCAGAGGCAGGCCAGCTTAAGATTGTCTGCCCCCACCCATGCAGTCAAGGCGGAGTTCGCCGCCCTCTTTATTTTGTATTTTTGTAGACCGGAATATATGTTATACTCGGATTCCATTGCAAGTGTTATTTTACTTGGTAAGGGGGCCATTTTGGCTTCCCTTTTGCCCTTTATTAATCCGGTTGTTCTTCTTATGTATCATAACCTTTTCTCTTCCCATAGGCCGGCGGTAGCTTGGGTACCGTCTGAAGCAAACCTTGCGGATCCTCCTTCGCGTGGATTAAGCGCTGGTTAGCGTATGCGAATTTTCCAGTGACGTCATTAATGACGTCGCGATAAATCCATGACGTTCTGACTAGCGCTGACGTCACGCGCTCGGAGGGTATAAATGCAAGGCTTTGTGGTTCGACCGTTCATCCACGACTGACATCATACAGCGATCGATTTTCTACGTGAGCTCTACAACCTAAGAGAAGTTTTAGCCGGCAAAGGAGGAAACGTTGAGGGAAAGTCACCTCCAGGACACTCCCGCTCACCAACGGATTTTTCTCGAGGACGAGATTTCACCATCTACAAGTACCCCCGGACCTAAATAGGACCTTAAGTCACCGCCTGCCCCCGCCTCCCCCCCCCGAATAAAAATACCTTTATTTCCTTGGCACGTCATTCTGATATGACGTGCTAAACCCCCCCCCCATCCCTGCTCCGCCGTGATGTCTGGCTCCGTGAACGTGACTCTACACATATAGCTTCGTTGCAACTATGCCGTTCTATTTAGAAAAGGCATAATTGAAAACTCTGGGGAAAGGAGGTCTGAGGCTTACCACGCTGCGGAACCCAGAGGAAGAAGCAACCTGGTTTGGGATTCAGTTACAAACGTGGGGAGGCATAACAACCTACCCTGCGGCCACCGTCCAGGACCACAGAGGGAGACTCTTCCGTCTCTGTGAGATGTCGGACGTAACTGTTAAATAACCAAAACCCAATAGAGGGGGCGGCACCCCGACTGGAGTGAGTTGATTCTGGCTTCAGTCATCATTAAGTCCGCCATGTTTTTACACCCTCTGAGGAGCCCAACCAAGTCCATAAAATCATCCATCACCCTTCACCACATCCGAGTCATGTTTACGGGGTCCTCATCGGAAGGGTGGGGGGCCTTCCCATCCAAGAAAAAAGCGTATAGACCACAAAAATGGCAAACACTTCACACCTTATCCTAACGAGCACCACCGAACCAGCACCCGACACAATCGACCACCACACATTGCTCACGCTAGCCTCCACCCACGACACACCAATAACCAACATAATCAAACTACGCACAGGCCACAAGCTCGTCTTCCGCTCACAGGAGGACGCGCTAACTTTCCACCAAAATGCCACCACTACACTAAACACACACAACCTGCAGACGAGACTCGCTGACGGTATCATGAAACGATACCAAATACGTGTCACAAGGACCAACCCTTTGTGTTCGGCCTTCACTAATGAGGACCTTCGTTCGCACCTCCGTCAGGAGTACGGGGAGGAGTTCATCAAGGACCTGTACTTCAACAGGTCTAAAAACTGGGCAGTAATTACACTGTCCAACGACAACACCAAAAACATGCTGCTAGACCAAGGCATCAAGGTCTGCGGCAACCTCACAAACCGCACACACATTGAAGAACAGCACAACATAAGACTCACACAATGCCACCGGTGCTATAAAACCGGTCACAGTACCAACACCTGCACTGAGAGCCTAATCTGCTCCAAGTGCAGTGTAGTGGGGCACCACTACACGACCTGCACCTCCACCACAACCCGCTGTGCAAACTGTGGCGGCGACCATGTCGCCGTCAACCCCAGGTGCCCTTACCTAGGCAAGGCACGCCACGACGCCGTGGAGGCCATCCGGCACCCACAACCAAACACACGCACAACCACACACCCCGCCCCCGCACCCCCTCCCCTCACCATGCCATTCGCCGCTGCTGCCAGTCCTACGCTGCCGGCTCCCCCTGCTCTACCCCCGACGCACCCACCCACCCCTGCAGAAACCACACCCCACCCACACATCCCTCCCCCCCACCCCAGCTCATAACACTCAGAGACCGCCACTACTACCAACACCCACACACCACACTACAACCCCCACACCACTCTACACGCCCACCCCCACCCCACTCTACACCCCCACCCCCACCCCACCCCACCCCTGCGACAACACAAAAACCAAACTACACCTGGCCACCCTGCTCTCAGCGGTGGCAAAAGACATGTCGAGGGGTGACCCCCGACTATACGCGAATATACTAAACACGCTATTCGCCTCCAACGGCATAGAGCAAATCACCTTCCCCGAGAAGGTGTTCCCTCTAATAGACGCACACACATCCAGACCTGCACTCTTCCCCACCCCGACGGGTACACACCCCTGCCCGCAGGGAACCACCGCCCCCCACTCTCACCACTCTCTCCTCGCCGTCTGTCCTGTCCCTGCACCTTCCTTAGCCACTGCTCCAGCCCCCATTCACACAACCTATCCTCCTCGCGCTTCTTCCACCCCTTTATCAAAACCCCGCCTACCTCCCACTGCCACTCCCCCCCCTCGCACCCATCTCCGCCTCCTCTCCCACAGCCTCCACTGTCACTCCAACCTTCTCGCAGTCCACTACACCCCGTGCCAGCCCCCAAAACCCCACCCCCAAGCCCCATCCACGTAGACAGGCACGGGACAAACAAACCACCCTCTCTCCTGTCTCCACTCCTTCCTCGCTCCCTACTGCTTCCCCCTCCACTCCTTCTCAATCCTCCCCTTCTCAACACACCCCTTCTCACTCTACTCCTTCTCACTCCCCTCCTCCTCCGCCTTCCGCCCTTCACCTAAGACTCCTTCCCCTTCAACCCCCCTTCCTTCAACTCCTTCTTCTCCGACTCCTTCCTCTTCCTCCTCCACCACTCCTCCGCCGTCCCTACCTCCTCTCTCCCCCGACACCCCTCCTCTCATAATCTCTACCTCCCCAACCACTTCCAGCCCTTCATCCTCCAGCTCTACACCACCCACCTCCGTCACGAACTCCCCCCACCAAGACTCCACCCCACCCAAAGCCACCACCTCTACAGAACACACTCCTCCACCCACTACGGCTCCCCCACCCAATAACACGGCCGTGCCTCACAAACACACATCAACACGAGTCAAGGTACTCGCCCCTCACGCCTCCTGGGCAATAACCAAGGAGAAGGGGACGATTCCTGGCAAATCAGCCTCCCGCGCACTAAGACCACGACAATAGGTCGTATTAGTGTAATACAATTAAACGTACGCAGTTGGCACGGTATTCGCCATACGGTCGCCAACTGGGTACTCAACACACAAAGACCCGACATCATACTTCTGAACTCCACCAGCTTACACCCTCCCAATAACAGACTCCGCATTGCAGGCTATCACACATACCTATCCCCACAGGCGCGGCACCTAGGATCTGCGATCCTAGTAAAGCGCAACATACACCACTCCCTCGTCAACACACGCGACACGTCCTTTCTAGCCTGCAAAATCGACACAAGCTCTGGTCCCATAATAGTGGCCACACATTACAGACCACCACGATTACAGCTAAACTTAGAAGTCCCACTCCGGGCCCTTTCAAACTACAACCTACCTATCTTCTTTGCGGGGGACCTCAACGCTTTTCACCCGACACTCCTTTCTAACAACACGAACGATGCGGGCAGTTACTTGGCTGGTGCCTTGCGGCGTCACCGCTGCGAGCACATCGGCCCTGCCTTCCCCACGTTCTTTGGCACGCACGGAGGCACCACATCCCCGGATGTGGTCTTCCGTAACGACCATGCCACACGTTTCTACACTCACATTGCACCCGGTCCCCACGTACTATCAGACCACATACCAATATGCCTTCTCATATCCACATCCCCCATACTCATTCCCACATCACCTCTATACGACTACAAAAACACAAACTGGGCTGAATTCAGAGGCCACATATCCACAAACACAACACATAACCTCGACCTGGAGAACACCAATCCAGGACAAATAGACCACCACTGGTGCTCACTTTTAGACACCATCACCACCGCACGTAATCTACACTCACCACACAAAAACTACACCTGCCTAAAACATTTCACCTTTTCAATACACACACAGAGACTTATCACACAGTACAACAACCACTACACCAGAGGCCCACGACCACAGAACATCAACCAGCTACGTGCCCGCATCCTTCAATGCGTGCAGCTAGATAGGAACCGGCAGTGGCGTGAGGTCGTCCGCATCGCGGACGACACCCGTTGCATGGACCCTTCCTTCTTCTGGCGGCAAGTGAAAAGGATGCTGGGTACGGAACCATCCAAACCAATAACACTGAAAATAAACAACCACACACTCACAGACACCAATGACATCCTCGACGCATTCAGGTCCCACTGGGACACAGTACACACCCACAACCCACCAAAACCACATGCGCAGGAGCACTTCCAAGACATTCAGGAATGGTGCCGGACTCATGCTCACGAGCTGAGGCCTGCCCCCCTGATAGGTATGGAGGTGCTCGACTATACGTCCACACTTACCACTCCAATCACCGTCGAGGAAACAAAACACTACATAAAATCGACACCAAAACGCGCCCCCGGCCCCTCCGGTCTACCGGCCACACTAATACATAACCTCCCCGCAGACATATACCCCACACTCACACACCTATTCAATGCCTCTCTAGCCTCAGGCCACTTTCCTAAAATATTCAAAGTCTCTCACAATATACTCCTTCATAAACAACACAAAGACCCAAAACACCCAAACAATTACAGGCCTATTGCTCTATTAGAGCACCTAGGCAAAATACTCGAACGTATGGTCAACTGCCGCCTACGGGAGTTCCTGGAAGAGAGGGACTGGTTCTCCCCCCATCAATACGGGTTCAGGAGGGGCAGGTCCACTCAGGCGGCCGTGACCATCGTACACAACAGAATATAGAAGAAACGACAGATACACCAAAAGACTCTCTCCGTCAGTAAGGACGTGGAGTTACCTCTCTGCACCAGAAGGCTCCTCTCACACTACCTCACTGGACGGCGCTGCCACATCAGATATAACAACACCCTTTCAAGACCCTTCACACCACGCTCAGGCGTTCCCCAAGGAAGCGTTCTGGCACCCACACTCTACATCATGTTCACAAATGACACCCCACGCCCACCAGAAAACTGCGTTCACACTTACATAGTGGCCTACGCCGACGACGAGACCATTCTCGTCAGCGGCCGGGCCCCCGAAGAAATCGCGCTCCACGCACAAAGAATACTTGACGAGAAGACAGACTACGAGGACAAATGGCTGATTGCCACGAATCCTCAGAAGACACAGATGACACTCTACGGCGCTAGAGATCACTTCATGCACAACCTACAAATCTACTCACACACACCAGACATGATCCACCAAAACCCAACAAGGCTCGCATACACACAGTGCACCAAAATCCTGGGGGTAACATTCGACAAATCCCTCAGGTTCAACTTACACCAGAACATAATACAAGCAAGAGCCTCACGTACAAACGCATCGCTGGGTAGGTTCTACCCAGCGAGCAAAAAACTAAAACTACACTTATACAAAGCACTCGTGCGTCCCATTCTCACGTACGCCCCACTGTCACTCGTAGCTTCGAGCGACACCTGGAAGCGAAAAGCTCAGCGCATTCACAACTCTGCTCTGAAGCGCGCTTGCCGTTCGCCGCTGTACTCGAGAATGGACGCACTACACAACAACAACAAACTAACTCCTCTCAACACTTACGCTCACACCAGACTCACAAAACAACTCGGAAAACTCACAACAGACCCACTTTACACCTCGCTACACGTAAGAAGGTACGCGATGGCGCCGCGATATCCCGCGGCCCACGAACACCTGCCGCCCGTACCATTCTTCGCATAAAACCAATAAGGCATCATGTATAACGCGTTCCCGGTTGGACTGTCAGCCTCCCCCCCCCTGACTTGCCCCCTACCCTCGCCCAGTCAATTACCACATAACCTACACCCTCATAACAACACCTCGCTTCGGTGTATAGCCACCGACCTATCTACTCTCGCTGTCCCTTTCTTAATTATTTTCCGCAACGCTCCTCTCTGACTACCTGACTGCCGTGTTGCAGCAGTCCCTCTCTGTTCTTTTTATACACAAAATACAATACAATTCGACCGTTACTCGTGCTCCGCCTGCCTCTGGTTTTACATTATTTAACGTAAATATTTCTTTTGAGCAACTTCGCTTTGTGTTAAATAGTTTATAGTTGCTAAATTTATGTATCTGTGAATAAAGGCGCAGTGGCGCAAGGAGGTTGCGAGGAGGTCTGAAAAGGCCTTAGGAGTTTCAAAGGTCCTTCAGGATCTGGGGATTTAACAGGGTCTTAGAGGGCCTAAGATTGTCTTGGTGGGACTGTGATAGTCTGGCACAATCGATGATGGCTTGGAAGGGCGTGGGAAGGTGTGGGGTTTTCTGAAAGTGTCTTGGAGCCGTGTGAGGGTCGACTGGTTCTTGGAGGGTTTAGGGTATCGGAGGGCCTGGGGTCTCGGAGGGCCTGTGAGGGTATGGAAGGGTCTGGGGTGCCGAGGGAGGGATGGGTTGCCTGAGGTGGTCTGGGAAGGTCTGGGAGCCTAGTAGTGTCTCGAATGCTCGAAAGGTTTATTAACACCTGGGATGGTAAGGCGGGTCATACTCTAGAATTTTATAAAAATGGTGATGTGGGGTATTCAAATGATGAATATTGGTGAAAAGAACAACTTTTGGCAGAAAAGTTAAATTCTGATTGATCTAACTTACATCAATTTGAAGTTGAAATATTGTTAGTTGTGGGTCATTTACTATATTTTACTATTATTTTAGTTACCCATAAAAGATCAAATTTACCGTTTTCTATCATCAATCCATTTATGTAGTCTAAAAGATATTTGTCTATAAAAATGTAAAAGTGTATTAGAGAGACATGAGAAGTAGGAAACCTGTTAAAAATTACCTTTAATTTAGTTTGGTCTAACTCCCAAATTGCAAGTAGCCAGTACTCATTACTCAGTGGAAGGCAATATTCCAATAGTGTTGCCAGTTCTGTTGCGGGGTCGAAGATCGAACCTAGTAAACATTTGTTTGAAAAATTTAAACGGTTCACACATGAACCTAGTAAACATTTGTTAGAAAATTTAAACAGTTCACACATTGAACCTTATAAATAGGAAGATAAACTTCCCGCTGTTAATAGCTCTCTTTTGTAAATAGGAAGATAAACTTCCCGCTTTGCAGTATTTGTCCTTCGTATAGAGGAAGCTAGATTCCCCAGTACGCAGTACGATATCTTGTGTTGGCCATACGTAGCTCCGTACAAAAATAGATCTTGTTCATGAAGTCCCGTGGGGAAAAGGTAAAAATCGATGGCGTTCTTGATTTTCCTGCCCTCGACTTTTCCTCCTTTGCCGGCTGTGAACTTTTCGGTGAGCTCAATTTTCTTGTAGATTTCTTCCAAGTCTAAAAATTCGGAAATGATCAACGATCAACGAAGAAAAAGGTAGAAAATGTGTAAGAGTAATGAGAAAAGGTGTATAATAGAGAGAGAGTAGTTGTGCAAGGTTGTCTAGCTACTTCAGTCGTTTATATCTTTATTAGCTGTAGTTATTATCTCTTTGTTTCTTTCTCACCATTCAAGCCTTTGAATTCTTGTAGGCCTCTTGATGGTTGGATGACTTTACTTATATTAATATGTGTCGGCTTCGGATCTTTTGTTATATTTATTTATTTATTGTTATTTTGTTATATTTATTTATGTATTATCCACTTCGGATCTTTTATTTTATTTTTTTATTTATATATATATAAATATATATATATATATATATATATATATATATATATATATATATTAATGTATTGTCCACTTAGGATCATTTATAATCATTTTGATATCTTTATTTACGTGAAATAAATCATTTTTAGTTTTCTTTATTCGTCGTTTAATATTGAATTGTCAATGTGAATTGAAATAGAATTAATCTTCTGGTAGTTTCTCAATAAATCGGTTGAATTACTTGTCGAGATATTATTTGATGCTTTTAAAAGCTTGCCTGAACCTTAGGTTCTGCATGTCTAAATCAGGTAATCTATTTGGGTTCAGCACCTCTTCTGGCATATTATCATAGATTTTCTGCCAAATATTGCGTGCTCGTCTATTTAGGGTTATGTTTATTGGCTCGATGTCCGTCGCCTCATGTAGTAATCTAGTTGGAATGTTGTAGTCAAGCAGTGATTTTGACTTTGATGATAAAAGATGGGGAAAATGGGTGTCAGATAGTAGGAGAGGTTATAGAGAGAAAAGGTGTAACAGTAGAAGAATATGTGTGCCAGCTTTCCTGGCATTGTCTTCACGTCGTCTTCTTTGTTCGTAAGCATTTCTGATGAGAATAATAAAGCGTTCAAGCCTTTGTAAACGTACGGCTTGGAGCTTGTGGCTTAGAGTTTACTCGTAACTAAGCATTTACACATGTTAGATCGTTTCCTATTTTACTTTGTCCATTTCGGATCTTTTATATTGACTGCATTTATACTTTGTTGATTTAAGGATTCTTCTTTATTTGGGTGTTTGTTTGTCTTTTTTTTTTTGCACATCTGTTCGTATATAACGATCTCATTTATAATTTGTTAAATTCACGTTACTTTACATTGGTTGTATGTCCACTACGAATCTTTTTTTTTTCTTTTTTTTAAAAAAAAACATGTGAACTATGGTTCCTATGGTTCCCATTGTCCTTACTTTGAAAATTTTTGTTTTTTCCGGTAAATCTTTATCTGAATAAAGGTAAAACATCCTCCTGCGTACGCAGGCGGCTGCTCTTAAATCCACTTTTGTAGAGTCGTAATCGGTTTTCATAATATGGTTGTCGTACTTCTTCATTCGTCCACTCGTCGATTTTCGTCCAAATTGATTTTTCCCTATTGTGAAGGATCACATTTAGGGGTTCTATCTCCGCGAGGGCGTGGAGTCTGGTCGAAGGTATGAAGTCCATTTTGGACCAACCAAGGATGAAGCGGAGTGCCTGATTTTGTATCGCTTGCATTTTCCTTAATTGGGTATTACACTCCAGGTGCAGCGGGATAGCGGGATACAGCAAGATAGGTCTCACTAGGGCTAGGTATAATTTTCTCTTATTCCGGAGGGAGAGTCTCTTAAACCTATATAGTTGGCGCAAACGAAGGTTGGCCTGTGCGACTTTCGAGTTGACGTGTGCACCGTATCCCGATGACGTCACAATTAACCTGAAAACGCGGGCTTCGCGTGAATACGGGTAAAATTCGTCGCGCACTAAGATCTCTGCCGTCTTTCTGCGTCCTATGGGAAGAACCTTAAACTTCTCCACATTGGTGCGTATCTTATTCCGGGCTCCATAGGCATTAAGGTGGTCTATTTCCCCCGCCGTCCTGTTCGCAATGTCAATAGGGTTGAGGTAATCGCTGGTGATTAATTGCGATATATCGCCTGCTAGTTGAATATACTTCGCGTAATCTTGGGTAGGTTGGGGAAGATCGCTGGTGTAGACTGTGTACAGGGTCGGACTCAGGCAACCTTCTTGAGGCACCCCGGTTTCCATAGGGAATGGCTGACCATCGATGCTGTTGATTTTAATGGTCGCCTCGCGGTCCTCAAGGTAGTCGCAAAGAAGTCTGGTAATATTGGTGTCCATGTTCAGGTCACAGAGCTTCTTTTTTTTAAGTTCTGAGATCAGTACAATGTCAGGGTCCACTTCGCGTATGATGTTATTGTACGCGAATCTTTTGGTTTCCCATCCATTGACATTCAGCGAGAAGATCTTGATTTTATTCATGAACTTGATATTATGAGCCATGTTATTCAGATTGAACGTTCTGTATCTTTGCCTGATCGACGCGAGCTGGTGATCTCACTCTCCCTGACCTTTTTTTCTTAAATTGATCGTGAGACAAATTGTAACACGATTCGGGACAGACTACGATGCTACCTGCTTTGAGAGCCGATAGCATTTCTTCCTCTGTGTCTTCGCTGTCGTACTCATATTTGAATCTGCCTCTTAATACACCCTCAACAATATCTTTAACCTTAGCCAACCTTGGGAGCGGTGACGAAGGTGAGGCATAAATTTTCATGTTCACGTCTGTGGTCTTTCTCGAGGGTGGTGTGATCTTATCTTCTTTGGTAGGTTTGGTACGAGGAACCGGTCCTTTCTGGGCGTCCGTCTTTTGGGGCGGCAGGTCAGTTTCCATCACCTCGGGTGTCGTACTCTTCGCTTGTCTGGTCAGACGAGGATCTCTAGATTTCGATCGGGTTCTCGAGGCGGTTCTGGGTTTGCTACCCGTTTGAGTCTGGTAAAGTTCGTTTGAGGGGGGATTGTCGGGGAACCACATAGGCTTCATCCCGTTTTGTGTCAACATCTTATTGAGCTCCGTGGCATAGCTCCCAGGCTTCGCGATATTAACGAAATGTGCGTGAATCACGCACATGACCAAATCTAGATTCATAGACGGGTCTAACTGCAGCAAGGTTTTTCCTTTGTCTTGGCTCTGTGCTGCCTGGGCATACGAGGTGCTTGCCTTACGGGCCTTTTCTTCATGCAAGTTCTTCTTCTTATCGGCGACCAGCGACTTTTTCTTGGTGCACGACATAGGCAACGTTCGGTGGGGGCATCCGCAATTCAGGTATTTCTTTGTACCCCCGTTAGTACATTCCTTCCAGGTGTGCCCTGCTCCGGCGCACTCAGAACACACTTTACCCTGGAACGTACATTCCTTCGTTGTATGCTGCTCAAGAGCGTAGCAGGAGAAGGATACCTGTACAGAAACAAACGTTTCCCTCTCTATGCACGATGTCGCTATCCTGGTGCAGAACAAGATCCGTGCTGCTTCCGATGCTATCCGGCTTTGTTCTGGAAGGTTGTCTTACAGGAAGCTCCTGATTCTCATTGTAAGATTGGGATATAACACTGATTTGGGTGTGTAGTTTTTATGTATTTATTTAATGCATCAATCACTGTGTAATAAATACATTAGTGATTAATACTTTTGGGGAAGATAACTGGCAGCAATCCTGAGCAAGAATTTTTTTGGTGAGTGTTAACTTTTTCCTTAGTAAATTTCTGAGAGTATGGCTGTTTGTATAGATGGTGAGAGCATGCCGTTTGAAAGTAGTATGTATGTGGTGTGTGATGCATGTGGAGTTGAAAGGAGAGTGAATGTAACTGAATGCCGTGTGTGTTTTCTGGAAGGGGAGGTTAGGAGGTTGAGTGGGGAATGTAAGAGGTTGAATGATTTGGTGTTTGAGGTGAGAAGAGATGCAAGTGTGCGATTGAAGGGTGAGATTAGTGCTAAGAGGGTGTAAGATAGGGCTAGGACTGGGAACAGTGTGGAAGTTGTGAGTGATGATGAATGGTGGGTGAAAATGGATAGGATAGATAAGTTAGGACAGGTTAGGTGTGTGAATGAGAGGGACATAGAACCTGTTAAGTTGACTAACAGATTCAATGTCCTGAGAGAGGAAGAGTGTGAAAGTGATTTGCCTGGTGCGATTGTGGATGAAAGCAGGATGGGTGGTAGTGTGACTGAGAGCAGGAGGGAGGGTAATGTTAGGTCAAGACAGAATAGGAGAATGACTGAGTGCTAGTGATGGGTGACTCTCAGATAAGGTATTTAGATAGGAAGTTGAGTGATAGCAAGTGGAAGGGAATGAGAGTTTGTCTGCCGGGTGCTGGTGTAAGTGATGTTTGTGAGAGGTATGATAGGCTGGTTTCTGGGTGTGAGAGGGATGCAGTTGTGATTACGCATGTGGGAGTGAATGATGCAAAGAAGGTGGGTACATGTGAGTTACGTGAGCAGTATAAAAGGTTAGTTGAAAGGATGAGTAAAAGCAGGGTAAAAGGTGTTGTTTCTGGTGTGCTTCCGAGATTGGATGTGGGGGTAGAATGGTTGTCGCCTGCAATTGGTTTGAATGAATTTGTGAAAGGACTGTGTGAGGAGTTAGGATTGGTGTTGGTAGATGTCTGGGGAGGGTTTTACGGGAATAGGAGGTTGTATGCGATGGATGGGCTCCATCTTAGTCGGGCAGGTGTTGAGGTTCTATGGGGGGAGCTGGATAGTGTGATTAGGACCTTACGGGTGGGAAACTAGAAGCTGTTAGAGGTAAGGGAATAACAGGAATAGAGGGCAAGTGTAGGAAATGGAAGGGATGCAGAGATAGAGGAATAGCTAGGGGAGAGGGCATACTTATGTGTTATAGGGGGACTAATGCACAAGTGAATGAGCAGATAACTAGGAATAGAAAAGCACGATGTAATGAAGATAGGAATAATAAAAAAAACTTAAAAATATACTACACAAATGGTCGGAGTATAAGGAATAAGATAGATCTCTTAAGAGCGTTAGCAAGTGAAGAGAATTTTGATATAATTGCGATAACAGAGTCATGGCTTGATTTGGCAGGTAATCACTTTAAACCTGAGGTTGAGATTGAGGGCTTTAACATGTTTCATACAGATAGGAATAGGAAGAGAGGAGGAGGAGTTATTATTTAGATTAAAGATAATCTCCAGTGTTGTGTAAACAGTACAATTAAATTAGATGATAACACAGAGTCATTATGGCTGAATGTAAAGGAAGGTAAACACAAGCTTGTCATAGGATTATTATACAGACCACCAAATCTTAGTAAGGAAGCTTCAAATCTTCTGTGGCAGGAGATTGAACGGGCATGTAGAAGTAAGCATGTGTGTATAATGGGCGATTTTAATTACAGAAATATAGACTGGGAAGCTCATGTGGGTGATCAGGAGGCTGAGGAATTTTTGAATGTTGTCCAAGATAATTTTCTGAGGCAGATTATTAACGAACCCACTAGAGGTAATAATATACTGGATTTAGTTCTGACAAATAGGGAAGAAGTTATTAAGGATACTGAGATTGGAGGAAATTTGGGTAATAGTGACCATTGCGAAATTAGATTCAAGATGAAATGGAATGGTATTGATAGTAGCATGAACAATGTTAAAATTCCCGACTTTAGAAGAGCAAATTATAATGGGCTAAGGACTTACCTGGAGCTAGTTGTACAGAAACCAGGCAATGAAATCAAATCAGGAATAGATTCAATGATATCAGTTAGAGGAGACAATAATCACCAGGAGGAAGAGATTACAATTGAAGAGGAGTATGAAAGAATAATTGAGCAATTAATTACAGGTCAGATGATTAACATTCCATATAAGAAGATTAGGACTAAAAATAATGACCCAAAATGGATGACAGATAAAATTAAGCATTACATTGGCATTAAAAAGGGCATTTATAGGAAAATAAAAAATGGAGAGGATCACTTAAGGCAGATATATAATGAACTAGCAAGAGATGTTAAAAAGTTAGTTTAGAGTAGCAAAGAGAAATTATGAAATTAAAGTGGCAAATAGGGCAAAGGAAGATCCTAAAAGTTTTTATCAATTATACAAAACTAAGGTTAGAGATAAAATAGGCCCACTTATAGATTCCAATGGAGAATTAGTGAGTGATAGGGACTCGATGGCTGGAATGCTAAATGACTTTTTTCTCTCAGTATTTACACAGGAGGATACTCTAAATATACCCGAGGTGTCAATGATCTTTCGGGGTAGTGATGAAGAGAAATTAAAGGATATCTTGATCACAAAGGAGATAGTGACAAAGGAAATTGATAAAATCAAAAGTAGTAAAGCACCCGGTCCTGATGAGGTCTTTCCTAGAATTTTGAAAGAATGTAAGGATGTGTTAAGTGAGCCCCTAGCATGCATCTTTAGAAAATCATTGGAGAGTGGCATTGTGCCAGTGGCATGGAAGAAAGCCAATGTGATACCTATATTTAAGAAAGGAGATAAAACAAATATGTCTAATCACAGACCAGTAAGTTTTGACATCAGTGGTAGGGAAAATGATGGAATCTATTATAGCAAGGAATATTAGAGATCACTTGGATAAGCATAAGTTGATAAAAGAATCACAGCATGGCTTTAGTAAGGGTAAATCCTGTCTGACTAATTTGCTGTCTTTTTATAGTAAGGTGTATGAAGCAGCAGATAATGATGAAAACTATGATATTTTATACTTGGACTTTAGTAAGGCTTTTGATCGAGTGCCACACTTACGGCTTCTGAGCAAAGTTAAAGCACACGGGATCGATGGCAGTATATTTAGGTGGATTCAGTCATGGCTTGGTGACAGACAGCAAAGAGTTAGTATAGATGGAGTTAAATCTGAGTGGGGGCGGTGTTAGCAGTGGAGTTCCGCAAGGATCTGTTTTGGGTCCCTTGCTATTCTTAATTTATATTAATGATCTTGACATAGGTATAAGTAGTGACCTGAGTAAATTTGCTGATGATACTAAGCTAGGTAGGGCCATTAGGGCTGATTCTGATGCTGTTGTAATGCAGGAGGAATTGACCATTCTGTCCAATTGGGCCGAGAAATGGCAAATGAAGTTTAACATAGACAAATGTAGTGTACTTAGTATAGGTAGTAATAATCCATTGAATAGTTATAAATTAAATGGGAGAATTTTAGGGAGGACTGATTGTGAGAGGGACTTGGGTATTTTGGTAAGTTCAGACCTTCGTCCTAGAAAGCAATGCCTAAATGCTAAGAATAAAGCTAATAGGATATTGGGATTCATTAGGAGGAGTGTAAGCAATAAGAGTGCTGAAGTCATTCTAAAACTGTATCTGGCGCTAGTTAGGCCTCATCTAGACTATGCAGTACAATTTTGGTCACCATATTATAGGAAGGATATTGATTTGCTTGAGTTTGTGCAGAGAATGATGACAAAGATGATTGGTGGGCTAAGGAACTTACCTTATGGTGAAATGCTCAGAAAACTAAATCTACATACATTGGAAAGGAGAAGAGTCAGAGGGGAATTGATTGAAGTCTTCAAATGGGTAAAAGGATATAATAAAGGGGATCTGGGTAAGGTTCTTATACTTAGTGAACATGACAGGACACGTAGCAATAGGTTTAAGCTTGATAAGTATAGGTTTAGGAAGGAGATTTTGAGGAATTGGTTTACAAATCGTGTGGTAGATGAATGGAATAGGCCCACTAGACATGTGATAGAAGCATCCTCTCCGGGTAGTTTTAAGGAATAGATTAGATAAATATATGGATGAAGCTGCTAGATGGGACTGACTTTTTTTTATGTACATATGTATATATTTTTCTAAGGAGTGGGGAGATTATATTTTGCGGTTGCATGAATGGACATAATCCTCTGGATGCATTTTATGTATATTGTAGATTAGATCTGACGAACTCCTGTAAAGGGTGACAATGTTGATGACTTTTCTCTGGTAAGAAATCTTTTGTGTGTTGACTGGAACAGGAGCTGCCAAGTGTAGGCCATGAATGGTCTTTTGCAGTCTCCTTCTTTTCTTATGTTCTTATGATGCCTTGGCAGCCATCTCCGTTGTCTGGAACGTTGCCTTGAACAGGTGGGAGTACTCACCAACCTCGCGGTTCCTGAATTTGTAGATCTCATCGACCTTAGCCCAGGATTGCTTGTCTTCGATCTCGTCTTTGATTTCCTCTGCACTGTGTGTCCCGACACAGGGGTCGAGGCGGCGGCAGATGATCGACCTTTGCGCCGATACGTGGGTCGGAACCTTGGCTGACAGGCCAATGTTCTGCAGTTTCGTGCGGGATTCCACGCCCAGCAACTTGTCTACATCAAGGTTGCCTTTGCATATGGCCAAGTAGCCGTATGACTGATCAACAAGTCTGCATAGTGCGACTTTAATGTCTGAGAAGATGCTCTGGAAGAGAGTCTCCCTCGTCGGTTTGGCGTGCCGCTCCATGACCCAGAGCGGGATTCTTTTCTCACCCCTGGGGTCGTCCATGACGACCCGCTGAGGGAGTGTCTTCTCCACGGGACCTACCAGTCTATTAAGGATGTTTGCCTAATTTACAGACTTGTTCCACCTTGTACTGCCCAACCTATACTAAAATGTCTAGCAGGGCCCAACTGCCGGTCCTGTCCACTCCGCCCCCTACTGGGGCCCCCTTCTTCGCGGCCCCTGTAGAGCTTCCTTCTGGGGTTCGGACACGACAGAAACCGGTGGTCTCTACAGGCCTCAACCAGCAGACAAGTTATGAGGAACGAGGTGTGCTGCTGTGTAATGGAAGAAATCCGAAACGAGATGCGTCGGCGTCCAACGGGTGCTCTTGCGTGCACGCCCGCGACACTAAAATCGAGTAACAGTAAATCAGCGGTCTTGACGCGTAAGGACAATTTTCACCTTTCCAAATCTTGAAGCCGAAGCTTTTGCAAAAAGGACATGAGAATTCTTCGAATGCGGCTAGAGAAACTCTATTCAGAGTGAAGCGCAGTCTAATTCGGAAAAGGATTCAAGGATCTTAAAATATATAAAATGGGGTGTGATAGTAAGAGAGGTAAAGATAGAAAAAGTGGTATTTTAGTAGAAGAATGTTGTGCCAGTACGTCTGGCTATGGCTTTCCATGCGCTTGTACGATGCTTCCGTGGTTGTTATTCAAGCATTCGAACCTTTGTTCTCGTACTTTTGCATTTTTTTGTGGCGAGAGCTTTCGTTACTCTTCGATCACTTAGTTTAGTCAATGCAGTTTGTCCTCAACTGATAGTTATTGTGCCTTATTAACAATTTGTCCTCTACGGATCTTCTTCTTTTTTTTCTTTTTTTCTTCTTTTTTTTGTCCACTACGGATCTTTTTATCTTTTTAATTTCCGTCTAACGTCCAATCATTCGGGAGTTTACTTTAATTGTCTTTGGGGTGAGAGATAGTTATTTATATATTGGCTCCAGGTTTTCGCGCAACCGCTGTTGGCTGCTGGCGAATCCTGCTTTGAAACGTCTTTCCGGGTAGTCATCTTCGGGAGTTGTTACATCATGCATGACTCTTGCTGGTAAATAGCTGTGCATGTTCCTCCATATTTTCGTAGCTCTTTTGTGCAATGTCACATTCAGGGGGTCGATATCTGCGAGTTCGTGCAGCCTTATCGATGGGACCATGTCTAGCAGGGTGAAATCAAGGATGAACCTCAACGCCTGATTTTGCACCGCCTGTGCTGTACGAATTTGCGTCTTGCTCGCCAGATGCAAGGGAACGGCGGGGTATAGAAAGATTGGTCTAACAAAGGCCAAATATAGCTTCCTCTTATTGCGGAAGGAGAGTCTGCGGAAACCTGTAGAGTTGGCCAAGTTTGCCCTTGGCTTGCGAGACTTTCTCCTTGATGTGATTACTGTACCCATTTGAAGTTATCTGTAATCCCAGAACACGGGCCTCTCGCGTGTAGGGATAGTATTCACCATCAGCTATGATGTCGGCCGTTGTGACACGTCCGATCGGGAGGATGTTAAATTTGTCCATATTGGTGCGAATTTTGTTCCTTTTTTCGAAGAGGTTGAGGTTACTGATCTCCCCGGCCGACCTGTTTGCGACGTCTATAGGGGCTTGATAATCGCTTGTGATTATTTGCGTAATGTCATCGGCTAATTGTACATATACGGCATAATCCTGAGTAGGAAAAGGGAGGTCGCTCGTATAGAAGGTATAGAGCGTCGGGCTTAGACACCCCCCTTGAGGCACTCCCGTGTTTAACGAAAAGGTTTGCCCCTCGTAGTTATTAATTTTTATGGATGCCTCTCTGTCCTCTAAGTAATCACAGAGGATCCTGGTGATATTTGATTCCATCTCGAGGTTACAGAGCTTGATCTTTAGCCCAGGCACCCAAACCTTGTCAAATGCGGAGGCCACGTCTCTGAGCACGACGTCCACCCTCCTATTTTCGGCCTTCGCGTTCGCAATGTACTCAGTCATGAGAGCGAGGGCAGTCTCCGTACCGAGGTGACTACGGAAACCATGTTGTTGCCTATTGTAAGCGCCCCTAATCTCTAGAAGGTTCCTGAGTCTGTTGTTGAGAAGCTTCTCCAAAAGTTTCCCGATGAACTCTAGAAGGAAGATGGGCCTGTAGCTTTTAACTTCTTTCTTTGGTTTCCCCGGCTTCAAGATAAAGACCATTCTGGCCCTTTTTAATAAATCCGGAAAGTAGCCAACGTTAAGACAGGCATTGAAGAGACTAAGCAAGGCTTCGTTGATGTTGGGAGGGGCATTCACCAAATGCACCTTAGTAATACCAGATATGCCAGGGGCCCTCTGCTTAAAGCTCTTTAGGGCCGACTCGAACTCCTCATGGGAGAACGGTTCACCCTCGTTTTCTGCTCGCCGGGTGTGATCGACGAAGTGGTATGGCGTTATAGATGGTCCTCGCTCTTCCAGGTTTGACAGAATTTCTTCCTCGTACTCCCCATCAAAGTCGTCATTCTCCTCTTCGGTTATATCGAACTTCCTCTTCCAGTGTTCTCTGAAGTGGGATTCAATAACTCGGTCCTCGGTGATGGTTCTTCTCTCAGCTGTAATGGTAATATTGGATTTGGTCTGCTGAGTGCCTCTTAATCTCTTAATCTCTGACCAAAATCTTCTGGGGTTGGTTTCAAGGTCCATCTTATCGATCATGCCATCCCAGATTGTCTTGGACTCCTCACAGATGAAATGTTTAATTTCCATGCGCAGATCCCGAAATTCACGGTATCGCGCCGCCGTGTTCCCATTCTCATTAATCTCCGCAATAAGCTCCTCCAGTCGGTCCTTCCTTGATGTAATCTGTAGATTCCATCGTGGAGCAGGGAGAGTTTTATATTCGACCCTCGGGATAGCTATTCTATCAGCTTCCGTAATCTTGGTGGTGAGGTCCTCGAGGTGCCGATCTAAGTCCTCGAGGGTAGACCCGTCCAAGGGTTCTATGCGAAAGTCTTGGAGGACTCTTTTGTACTCGAGCCAGTCAGCTTTGGGCAGACATCTACGGGAGGGGACCTTGACCTGGATAGGTGAGATTGAGATGGTGGTGATCATACTCAGGTGGTCAGAGGGAGAATAAGGGCTAGGGACGGTAATATGGTTCAGCGCGAATCTGTCGTTCGTCAGCACTATGTCGGGGGTAGTTGATGACCTTCTCGTCAAGTAGGTGGCGAAATCCTGACCCGCTCTGTTAACTACGCCGCGTTCTATTAGAAGTCTCAAAGAGTTGCCCGCCCCATTGAAGGCCGTGGTGTAGCCTGCGTCCCTGCAGCGAGCGTTTAGGTCACCGATGAGAATTACGGAGCAGTTTCTTCTGAAGAGGTGGAGGAAATTGGGTATGGGCAAATACGATCTCCTTGGTGGCTGGTACCCTACTGCAACAACTAAATCGTCGACAAGTGTGCTAATTTTAACTGCTAGATACGACTCTTCTAGGTTGCTTATTTCTTTAAATTTGATGCCCTTACGAACTGCAAGGGCGACGCCATCGTATCTCTCATTAGAGTGACTAGCCGTGATGGTGGTATAGTTGAACAATTTAATTGGGTCTGTTTCCGGGTTAAGTCCGTGTTCGGAAATAAGGACGATGTCAGGGTCTACCTCACGGATTATATTGCAGTAGACGTATTTTTTACCCATCCAGCCATTAACATTAAGGGAGAAGATCTTAAGCTTGTTGATATATTTGATCTCATTTTCCATATTATTCCCCGTGAAGGTTCGACACTTTCGCTGGCTCCGCCTGTGCGGGCGACCTCACTCTAGCAGATCTCTTCTTCTTAAATTGGTCATGGGAAAGATTGAGACATGACTCGCCACATATCTCAATTCTGCCTTGTCTGAGTGCCGAATTCATTTCCTCTTCGCTAATATCGAAGTCGTAGTCCCATTTAAACTTGCCTTTGATCATCCCATCAACAATGTCCTTGACCTTCGCCGTTCTCGGGAGAGGGGCAGATGGGGAGGCATAAACACGTAGGTTGATATCTGTTGATTTGTAAACTAGGGAGGGTTGCTTGGTCTTCTTGGGGCTCCTATTTCTTTGAGTCGTCCTCTGGGTATCAGCGTCCTTTTGAGAAGGTTGTTCCGTTTCCATAATTGTAGGGGAGTCTGACGTAGTGGGCTTATTAAGTCTCGGATCCCGAGATTTAGAGCGTCTCCTTGCCTCAGCGGTAGGTCTAATTCCCGTCTGGGTCTGGTATAACTCGGTTGAGGGGGGATTGTCCGGAAACCACATTGGCTTCATCCCATTCTGAGTTAGCATGCGATTTAGGTCTGTAGCATAACTTCCTGGCTGTGCGATATTTACAAAATGAGCGTGTATGACGCACATCACGAGGTCCAAGTTCATTGAAGGGTCCAATTGTAAGAGGGTCTTCTCTTTTTCCTGAGTCTGGGCTGCCTGTGCGTAGGAGGTCGTTGCCCTGCGGTGTTTTTCCTCCTGTAAGTTCTTTTTCTTCTCGGTGACCAATGTCTTCTTCATAGGGCACGCCTTCGAGAGGGTACGGTGTGGGCCGCTGCAGTTAAGGCACTTTTTGGCAGACCCGCTGGTACACTCACGCCAGGTGTGGCCATCTCCGGCGCATTCGCTACAAACCTTTCCTCGGAAGGTGCAGTCTTTGGTGGCGTGCTGCTCCAGGGCATAGCAGGAGAAACACACCTGAACCGATACGAAGGTTTCTCTCTCTATACACGATGCGGAAATCTTTGTATAAAATAAGACAAGACCTGATTCAGCTGCTTTAGCGGCCATCTCAGAGGTTTGGAAGGTGGCTTTAAATAGGTGGGAATAGTCACCCACTTCACGATTCTTGAACTTGTAAACCTCTTCGACTTTCGCCCAAGTTTGACCAGCCTCAATCTCATTTCTTATTTCCTCGATGGTATGGGAGCCAACCCATGGGTCTAGGCGACGACAGATTATGGATCTCTGAGCAGAGACGTGGGGAGGGATCTTCGGGGCCAAACCAAGTCTGTCGAGTTTCGCTCGGGCATATTCACTGAGGAGTTTATCCACGTCGAGATCCGTCTCGCAGATTGCTAAGTAGCCGTAAGTTTGGTCGACCAGACGGCATAGTGCAACCCCGATCGAGCTGAAGATGGTTGAGAATACCGCTTCCCTCGTAGGCTTCGGGCAACTCTCTTTAACCCAGAGGGGGATTCTTCTTTGTCCCCTGGGGTCGTCCATGACGGCCCGCTAGGGGGAGTCTTCACCTGGGGTCAACCATGCTCCTACTAAATGTGTCCCTATTATAAAGCTCGCACCACCTTCTCTGCCCTACCTATATTAAATTGTCTAGGAGGACCCACCTGCCGGTACTGACCACTCCGCCCCCTAATGGGGCCCCCTTCTTCGCGCCCCCTGTAGGGCTTTCTTCCGGGGTTCGGACACGTCAGGTACCGGTGGTCTCTACAGGTCTTAAGTGGCAGAGAAGTTATCAGGACGCGAGATGTGCTGCTGGTCTTATGGGAGGAACAAAGCGCAGGCCCGAAGGTGGGGTTCGGTGGGGGGCTTCCCCGGTAGGCACGCGCGCGCGCGCGCCTCCGCTACTGATTCAAGGGGCCAGGGACGTTGGTCGTCAGCGTTCTTGAGAAGCGCGTAAGATTCTTCACCTACTATCTCTCGTGGAAATACAGATGAAAGAATGAAGCAGGACTTTTACTCTCTTCAGATGAGTGTTGAAAGCTCTTGAAGTGAAGCGCAGTCCAATTCGGAAGGATTCAAGGATCTTAAAAGATAGAAAATGGGGTGTGATAGTAAGAGAGGTAAAGATAGAAAAAGTGGTATTTTAGTAGAAGAATGTTGTGCCAGTACGTCTGGCTATGGCTTTCCATGCGCTTGTACGATGCTTCCGTGGTTGTTTTTCAAGCATTCGAGCCTTTGTTCTCGTACTTTTGCATTTTTTTGTGGCGAGAGCTTTCGTTACTCTTCGATCACTTAGTTTAGTCAATGCAGTTTGTCCTCAACTGATAGTTATTGTGCCTTATTAACAATTTGTCCTCTACGGATCTTCTTCTTTTTTTTCTTTTTTTCTTCTTTTTTTGTCCACTACGGATCTCTTTATCTTTTTAATTTCCGTCTAACGTCCAATCATTCGGGAGTTTACTTTAATTGTGTTTCCGGTGAGAGATAGTTATTTATATATTGGCTCCAGGTTTTCGCGCAACCGCTGTTGGCTGCTGGCGAATCCTGCTTTGAAACGTCTTTCCTGGTAGTCATCTTCGGGAATAGTTACATCATGCATGACTCTTGCTGGTAAATAGCTGTGCATGTTCCTCCATATTTTCGTAGCTCTTTTGTGCAATGTCACATTCAGGGGGTCGATATCTGCGAGTTCGTGCAGCTTTATCGATGGGACCATGTCTAGCAGGGTGAAATCAAGGATGAACCTCAGCGCCTGATTTTGCACCGCCTGTGCCGTACGAATTTGCGTCTTGCTCGCCAGATGCAAGGGAACGGCGGGGTATAGTAAGATTGGTCTAACAAAGGCCAAATATAGCTTCCTCTTATTGCGGAAGGAGAGTCTCCTGAACCTGTAGAGTTGGCCAAGTCTGGCCTTGGCTTGCGAGACTTTCTCCTTGATGTGATTACTGTATCCATTTGAAGTTATCTGTAATCCCAGAACACGGGCCTCTCGCGTGTAGGGATAGTATTCACCATCAGCTATGATGTCGGCCGTTGTGACACGTCCGATCGGGAGGATGTTAAATTTGTCCATATTGGTGCGAATTTTGTTCCTTTTTTCGAAGAGGTTGAGGTTACTGATCTCCCGGGCCGACCTGTTTGCGACGTCTATAGGGGCCTGATAATCGCCTGTGATTATTTGCGTAATGTCATCGGCTAATTGTACATATACGGCATAATCCTGAGTAGGAAGGGGGAGGTCGCTTGTATAGATGGTATAGAGCATCGGGCTCAGACACCCCCCTTGAGGCACTCCCGTGTTTAACGAAAAGGGTTGCCCCTCGTAGTTATTAATTTTTATGGATGCCTCTCTGTCCTCTAAGTAATCACAGAGGATCCTGGTGATATTTGATTCCATCTCGAGGTTACATAGCTTGATCTTTAGCCCAGGCACCCAAACCTTGTCAAATGCGGAGGCCACGTCACTGAGCACGACGTCCACCCTCCTATTTTCGGCCTTCGCGTTCGCAATGTACTCAGTCATGAGAGCGAGGGCAGTCTCCGTACCGAGGTGAATACGGAAACCATGTTGTTGCCTATTGTAAGCGCCCCTAATCTCTAAAAGTTTCCTGAGTCTGTTGTTGAGAAGCTTCTCCAAAAGTTTCCCGATGAACTCTAGAAGGGAGATGGGCCTGTAGCTTTTAACTTCTTTCTTTGGTTTCCCCGGCTTCAAGATAAAGACCATTCTGGCCCTTTTTAATAAATCCGGAAAGTAGCCAACGTTCAGACAGGCATTGAAAAGACTAAGCAAGGCTTCGGTGATGTTGGGAGGGGCATTCACCAAATGCGCCTTAGTAATACCAGATATGCCAGGGGCCCACTGCTTAAAGCTCTTTAGGGCCGACTCGAACTCCTCATGGGAGAACGGTTCACCCTCGTTTTCTGCTCGTCGGGTGTGATCGACGAATTGGTACGGCGTTATAAATGGTCCTCGCTCTTCCAGGTTTGACAGAATTTCTTCCTCGTACTCCCCATCAAAGTCGTCATTCTCCTCTTCGGTTATATCGAACTTCCTCTTCCAGTGTTCTCTGAAGTGGGATTCAATAACTCGGTCCTCGGTGATGGATCTTCCCTCAGCTGTGATGGTAATATTGGATTTGGTCTGCTGAGTGCCACTTAATCTCTTAATCTCTGACCAAAATCTTCTGGGGTTGGTTTCAAGGTCCATCTTGTCGATCATGCCATCCCAGATTGTCTTGGACTCCTCACAGATGAATTGTTTAATTTCCATGCGCAGATCCCGAAATTCACGGTATCGCGCCGCCGTGTTCCCATTCTCATTAATCTCCGCAATAAGCTCCTCCAGTCGGTCCTTCCTTGATGTAATCTGTAGATTCCATCGTGGAGCAGGGAGAGTTTTATATTCGACCCTCGGGATAGCTATTCTATCAGCTTCCGTAATCTTGGTGGTGAGGTCCTCGAGGTGCCGATCTAAGTCCTCGAGGGTAGACCCGTTCTAAGGGTTCTATGCGAAAGTCTTGGAGGACTCTTTTGTACTCGAGCCAGTCAGCTTTGGGCAGACATCTACGGGAGGGGACCTTGACCTGGATAGGTGAGATCGAGATGGTGGTGATCATACTAAGGTGGTCAGAGGGAGAATAAGGGCCAGGGACGGTAATATGGTTCAGCGCAGTCCGTCGTTCGTCAGCAATATGTCGGGGGTAGTTGATGACCTCCTCGTCAAGTAGGTGGCGAAATCCTGACCCGCTCTGTTAACCACGCCGCGTTCTATTAGAAGTTTCAAAGAGTTGCCCGCCCCATTGAAGGCCGTGGTGTAGCCTGCGTCCCTGCAGCGAGCGTTTAGGTCACCGATGAGAATTACGGAGCAGTTTCTTCTGAAGAGGCGGAGGAAATTGGGAATGGGCAAATACGATGTCCTTGGTGGCTGGTACCCTACTGCAACAATCAAATCGTCGACAAGTGTGCTAATTTTAACTGCTAGATACGACTCTTCTAGGTTGCTTATTTCTTTAAATTTGATGCCCTTACGAACTGCAAGGGCGACGCCATCGTATCTCTCATTAGAGTGATTAGCCGTGATGGTGGTATAGTTGAACAATTTAATTGGGTCTGTTTCCGGGTTAAGTCCGTGTTCGGAAATAAGGACGATGTCAGGGTCTACCTCACGGATTATATTGCAGTAGACGTATTTTTTACCCATCCAGCCATTAACATTAAGGGAGAAGATCTTAAGCTTGTTGATATATTTGATCGCATTTTCCATATTATTCCCCGTGAAGGTTCGACACTTTCGCTGGCTCCGCCTGTGCGGGCGACCTCACTCTAGCAGATCTCTTCTTCTTAAATTGGTCATGGGAAAGATTGAGACATGACTCGCCACATATCTCAATTCTGCCTTGTCTGAGTGCCGAATTCATTTCCTCTTCGCTAATATCGAAGTCGTAGTCCCATTTAAACTTGCCTTTGATCATCCCATCAACAATGTCCTTGACCTTCGCCGTTCTCGGGAGAGGGGCAGATGGGGAGGCATAAGCACGTAGGTTGATATCTGTTGATTTGTAAACTAGGGAGAGTTGCTTGGTCTTCTTGGGGCTCCTATTTCTTTGAGTCGTCCTCTGGGTATCAGCGTCCTTTTGAGAAGGTTGTTCCGTTTCCATAATTTTAGGGGAGTCTGACGTAGTGGGCTTATTAAGTCTCGGATCCCGAGATTTAGAGCGTCTCCTTGCCTCAGCGGTAGGTCTAATTCCCGTCTGGGTCTGGTATAACTCGGTTGAGGGGGGATTGTCCGGAAACCACATTGGCTTCATCCCATTCTGAGTTAGCATGCGATTTAGCTCTGTAGCGTAACTTCCTGGCTGTGCGATATTTACAAAATGAGCGTGTATGACGCACATCACGAGGACCAAGTTCATTGAGCGGTCCAATTGTAAGAAGGGCCTTCTCTTTTTCCTGAGTCTGGGCTGCCTGTGCGTAGGAGGTCGTTGCCCTGCGGTGTTTTTCCTCCTGTATGTTCTTTTTCTTGTCGGTGACCAATGTCTTCTTCATAGGGCACGATATCGAGAGGGTACGGTGTAAGCCGCTGCAGTTAATGCACTTTTTGGCAGACCCGCTGGTGCACTCACGCCAGGTGTGGCCATCTCCGGCGCATTCGCTACAAACCTTTCCTCGGAAGGTGCAGTCTTTGGTGGCGTGCTGCTCCAGGGCATAGCAGGAGAAACACACCTGGACCGATACGAAGGTTTCTCTCTCTATACTCGATGCGGAAATATTTGTATAAAATAAGACAAGACCGGATTCAGCTGATTTAGCGGCCATCTCAGAGGTTTGAAAGGTGGCTTTAAATAGATGGGAATAGTCACCCCCTTCACGATTCTTGAACTTGTAAACCTCTTCGACTTTCGCCCAAGTTTGACCAGCCTCAATCTCATTTCTTATTTCCTCGATGGCATGGGAGCCAACCCATGGGTCTAGGCGACGACAGATTATGGATCTCTGAGCAGAGACGTGGGGAGGGATCTTCGGGGCCAAACCAAGTCTGTCGAGTTTCACTCGGGCATATTCACTGAGGAGTTTATCCACGTCGAGATCCGTGTCGCAGATTGCTAAGTAGCCGTAAGTTTGGTCGACCAGACGGCATAGTGCAACCCCGATCGAGCTGAAGATGGTTGAGAATACCGCTTCCCTCGTAGGCTTCGGGCAACTCTCTTTAACCCAGAGGGGGATTCTTCTTTGTCCCCTGGGGTCGTCCATGACGGCCCGCTAGGGGGAGTCTTCACCTGGGGTCAACCATGCTCCTACTAAATGTGTCCCTATTATAAAGCTCGCACCACCTTCTCTGCCCTACCTATATTAAATTGTCTAGGAGGACCCACCTGCCGGTACTGACCACTCCGCCCCCTAATGGGGCCCCCTTCTTCGCGCCCCCTGTAGGGCTTCCTTCCGGGGTTCGGACACGTCAGGTACCGGTGGTCTCTACAGGTCTTAAGTGGCAGAGAAGTTATCAGGACGCGAGATGTGCTGCTGGTCTTATGGGAGGAACAAAGCGCAGGCCCGAAGGTGGGGTTCGGTGGGGGGCTTCCCCGGTAGACACGCGCGCGCGCGCGCCTCCGCTACTTCTTCAAGGGGCCAGGGACGTTGGTCGTCAGCGGTCTTGAGAAGCGCGTAAGATTCTTCACCTACTATCTCTCGTGGAAATACAGATGAAAGAATGAAGCAGGACTTTTACTCTCTCAGATGAGTGTTGAAAGCTCTTGAAGTGAAGCGCAGTCGTCCAATTCGGATTCAAGGATTTCAAGGATCTTAAAAGATAGAAAATGGGGTGTGATAGTAGGAGAGGTAAAGATAGAAAAAGTGTTATTTTAGTAGAAGAATGATGTGCCAGTACGTCTGGCTATGGCTTTCCATGTGCCTGTACGATGCTTCATTAGTAGTTTTTATCAAGCATTCGAGCCTTTGTTTTCGTGCTCTTGCTTTTTTGAGGCGAGAGCTTTCGTTACTCAACGATAGCTTAATTTACTCTGTGCAGATTGTCCTTAACTGAGAGTTTTGTGCCTTGTTGACAATTTGTCCACTACGGATCTTTTTTTTTTTTTTTTTTTTTTTTTTTTTTTTTTTTTTGTCCACTACGGATCTTTTTATCTTTTTAATTTTCGTTTAATCATCCAATCATTAGGTAGATTATTTTAGTTGTCTTTCCGGTGAGAAATAGTTATTTATAAATTGGTATCGGGTTTTCGCGCAACCGCTGTTGGCTGCTGGCGAATCCCAGTTTGAAGCGTCTTTCCGGGTAGTCTTCTTCGGGAATAATCAAGTCATGCATGACTCTTGCTGGTAGATAGGTGTGCATGCTTCTCCATATCTTCATAGCTCTTGTGTGCAATGTCACGTTCAGGGGGTCAATATCTGTTAGTTCGTGCAGCCTTGTCGAAGGGACCATATCTAGGAGGGTGAAATCCAGAATGAACCTCAGTGCTTGATTTTGCACCGATTGTGCCGAACGAATTTGTGTCTTACTCGCTAAGTGCAAGGGAACAGCTGGGTACAGTAAGATCGGTCTTACCAAGGCCAGATATAGCTTCCTCTTATTGCGGAAAGAGAGTCTCCTGAATCTGTAGAGTTGGCCAAGTCTGGCCTTGGCTTGTGAGACTTTCTCCTTGATGTGGTTGTTGTACCCATTAGAGGTTATCTGTAGCCCCAGAACACGGGCCTCTCGCGTGTAGGGATAGAATTCACCATTGGCTACGATGTCTGCCGTAGTGACACGTCCGATCGGGAGGATGTTAAATTTATCCATGTTAGTACGGATTTTGTTCCTCTTTTCGTAGAGGTTGAGGTTACTTATTTCCCCAGCCGATCTATTCGCGATGTCTATAGGGGCCTGATAATCGCTTGTGATTATCTGTGTAATATCATCGGCTAATTGCACATACACGGCATAATTCTGAGTAGGAAGAGGGAGGTCGCTCGTATAGATGGTGTAGAGCGTCGGGGACAGGCACCCCCCTTGAGGCACTCCTGTGTTTAGCGAGAAAGGTTGTCCCTCGTAGTTGTTAATTTTGATGGATGCTTCTCTGTCCTCTAAGTAGTCACAGAGGATCCTGGTGAAATTTGACTCCATCTCGAGGTTACACAGTTTGAACTTTAGCCCAGGCACCCAAACCTTGTCAAAAGCGGAGGCCACGTCTCTGAGCACGACGTCCACCCTCTTATTTTGGGCCTTCGCGTTCGCGATGTACTCAGTCATGAGAGCGAGGGCAGTCTCTGTACCGAGATGGCTACGGAAGCCATGTTGTTGGCTATTGTACGCGCCCTCAGTCTCTAAGAGGTTCCTCAGCCTATTGTTGATAAGCTTCTCCAATAATTTCCCGATGAACTCTAGTAGTGAGATGGGTCTGTAACTCTTGACTTCTTTCTTTGGCTTCCCCGGTTTCAAGATAAAAACCATTCTGGCTTTCTTTAGTGAATCCGGAAAGTAGCCAACGTTCAGACAGGCATTGAAAATACTGAGCAGGGCTTCGTTGATGTTGGGTGGGGCGTTCACTAAATGCGCCTTAGTAATGCCAGATATGCCAGGGGCCCTCTGCTTGAAACTTTTTAGGGCCGACTCGAACTCCTCGTGGGAGAACGGTTCACCCTCGTTTTCCGCTCGTCGGGTGTGATCGACGAAGTGGTACGGTGTTGTAGATGGTCCTCGTTCCTCCAGGTTCGTCAGAATTTCTTCCTCGTACTCCTCATCGAAGTCTTCATTCTCCTCCTCGGTTATATTAAACTTCCTCATCCAGTGTTCTCTGAAGAGAGATTCAATTTCTCGGTCCTCGGTGATGGTTCTCCCCTCAGCTGCGACGGTTATACTGGATTTGGTCTGCTGAGTGCCACTCAGTCTCTTAATTTCTGACCAAAATTTTCTGGGGTTGGTTTCCAGGTCCATCTTGTCTATCATACCATCCCAGATTGTCTTTGACTCTTCACGGATGAAATGTCTAATCTCCATGCGCAGATCCCGAAATTCACGGTATCGCGCCGCCGTGTTACCACTTTCGTTTATCTCCGCAATAAGTTCCTCCAGTCGGTCCTTCCTTGCTGTAATCTGGAAATTCCAACGTGGAGCAGGGAGAGTTTTATACTCGACCCTCGGAATAGCTAATCTGTCAGCTTCCGTGATCTTGGTGGTGAGGTCCTCGAGGTGTTGATCTAAGTCCTCAAGGGTAGATCCGTCCAGGTGTTCTATACGAAAGTCTTGGAGGACTCTCTTGTACCCGAGCCAGTCAGCTTTGGGTAGACATCTACGGGAGGGGATCTTGACCTGGATAGGGGAGATCGAGACGGTGGTAATCATGCTGAGGTGGTCAGAGGGAGAATAAGGGCCAGGGACGGTAAAATGGTTTAACGCGAATCCGTCGTTCGTCAGCACTATGTCGGGAGTAGTTGACGACCTCCTCGTCAAGTAGGTGGCGAAGTCTGGACCCGCTCTGTTCACCACGCCGCGTTCTATTAATAGTCTCAAGGAGTTGCCCGCCCCATTGAAGCCGGTGGTGTAACCTGCGTCCCTGCAACGAGCGTTCAGGTCACCGATGAGTATCACGGAGCTATTTCTTCTGAAGAGGCGGAGGAAGTTGGGAATGGGCAAGTATGATCTCCTTGGTGGCTGGTACCCAACAGCAACAATCAAATCATCGACTAGCGTGCAAATTTTAACCGCTAAGTACGACTCACCTAGATTACTAATTTCTTTAAACTTGATGCCCTTACGGACTGCAAGGGCGACGCCATCGTATCTCTCATTAGAGTGATTAGCCGTGATGGTGGTAAAGTTGTATAATTTGATTGGGTCTGTTTCTGGGTTAAGTCCGTGCTCAGAGATAAGGACGATGTCAGGGTCTACCTCACGGATTATATTGCTGTATATGTATTTCTTACCTGTCCAGCCATTAACGTTAAGGGAGAAGATCTTAAGTTTGTTAATATATCTGATCGTACTTTCCATATTATTCCCCGTGAAGGTTAGATACTTTCGCTGGCTCCGCCTGTGCGGGCGACCTCACTCGAGCAGATCTCTTTTTTTTGAATTGGTCATGGGAAAGATTGAGACATGACTCACCACATATCTCAATTCTGCCTTGTTTGAGAGCCGAAATCATTTCTTCTTCGCTGATATCAAAGTCGTAGTCCCATTTAAATTTTCCTTTGATCATTCCGTCAACAATATCTTTGACCTTTGCCGTTCTTGGGAGGGGGGCAGATGGGGATGCGTAAACACGAAGGTTGATGTCTGTCGACTTGTATACTAGGGAGGTCTGCTTGGTTTTCTTGGGGCTCCTATTTCTTTGAGTCGTCCTCTGGGTATCTGCGATCTCTTGAGTGGGTTGTTCGGTTTCCATGATCGTGGGGGAGTCCGACGAAGCTGGCTTATTAAGTCTGGGATCTCGGGATTTGGAGCGTCTCCTTGCCTCAGCGGTTGGTCTGATTCCCGTCTGAGTCTGGTACAGCTCGGTTGAGGGGGGATTATCCGGAAACCACATAGGTTTCATTCCGTTCTGTGTTAGCATACGATTCAATTCAGTAGCGTAACTTCCCGGCTGAGCAATATTCACGAAATGAGCGTGTATAACGCACATCACTAGGTCTAAGTTCATAGAAGGGTCAAGTTGTAGAAGGGTCTTTTCTTTTTCCTGGGTCTGAGCTGCCTGAGCGTAGGATGTCGTTGCCCTGCGGTGTTTTTCCTCCTGCATGTTCTTCTTTTTGTCTGTGACTAATGTCTTTTTCATTGGACACGACATTGAGAGGGTACGGTGAGGGCCGCTGCAATTAAGGCACTTTTTGGTAGACCCGCTGGTGCACTCACGCCAGGTGTGCCCGTCTCCGGCACACTCGCTACAAACCTTCCCTCGGAAGGTGCAGTCTTTGGTGGCATGTTGTTCTAGGGCATAGCAAGAGAAACACACCTGGACCGATACGAATGTTTCTCTTTCTATGCATGATGGGGAGATCTTGGTGTAAAATAGGACAAGACCGGATTCAGCAGCTTTAGCGGCCATCTCAGTGGTCTGAAAAGTGGCTTTAAAGAGATGGGAATAGTCACCCCCTTCACGGTTCTTGAATTTATATATCTCTTCGACCTTCGCCCAAGTTTGGCCTGCCTCGATCTCGTCTCTTATCTCCTCGATAGTATGGGATCCAACCCATGGGTCTAGGCGTCGGCAAATTATGGATCTCTGAGCAGAGACGTGGGGGGGGATTTTCGGGGCCAAACCAAGTCCGTTGAGTTTTGCTCGAGCATCTTCGCTGAGGAGTTTATCTACGTCCAGGTCCGTATCACAGATCGCCAAGTAGCCGTACGTTTGGTCGACCAGACGGCATAGGGCAACTCCGATCGAGCTAAAGATGGTTGAAAAAACCGCTTCCCTCGTAGGCTTCGGGCATCTCTCTTTGACCCAGAGGGGGATTCTTCGTTGTCCCCTGGGGTCGTCCATGACGGCCCGCTAGGGGGAGTCTTCACCTGGGGTCAACCAGGCTCCTACTAGATGTGTCCCTATTATAAGCTCGGACCACCTTCTCTGCCCTACCTATAATAAATTGTCTATAAGGACCCACCTGCCGGTACTGACCACTCCGCCCCCTAATGGGGCCCCCTTCTTCGCGCCCCCTGTAGGGCTTCCTTCCGGGGTTCGGACACGTCAGGTACCGGTGGTCTCTACAGGTCTTAAGTGGCAGAGAAGTTATCAGGACTCGAGATGTGCTGCTGGTGGAGGAACAAAGCGCAGGTCCAAAGGTGGGGTTCGGTGGGGGCTTCCCCGGTAGACACGCGCGCGCGCGCGCGCCTTCGCTGCTTCTTCAAGGGGCCAGGGACGTTGGTCGTCAGCGGTCTTGAGAAGCGCGTAAATTTCTTCACCTACTATTTCTAGCAAAAATGCAGACGAAAGGATGAAGCAGGACTTTTACTCTCTTCAGGCGAGTATTGAAAGCTCTTGAAGCTAAGCGCAGTCGTCCAATTCGGAAAACTGACTTCGGCCGTTTTTATGTGTAAATGGTTGGAGCGTTAGTAACATTTTAAATCTACCCTGGCGCCTGATTGGTTGAAATGTTATAGTGTTAAGTTTAGATAGAATAACTATTTATATAGGTGAATTTTGTATAAAAATCAGACTGCGCTTCGCTTCAAGAGCTTTTCAATACTCATCTGAAGGGAGTAAAAGTCCTACTTTATTTATCATCTTTATTTCCACGAGAGATAGTAGGTTAAGAATCTTACTCGCTTTTCAAGACCGCTGACGGTTAACGTCCCTGGCCCATTGAAGTAGTCGCGGGTGCGCGCGTGTTAACGGGGGAAGCCCCGCACCAAATTCCATTTTCGGACCAGCGTTTTTTTCCTCCCTTAAGACCAGCAGCACATCTCGCGTCCTTATAACTTCTCTGCCACTTAAGACCTGTAGAGACCACTGGTATCTGACGTGTCCGAACCCTGGAAGGAATCCCTACAGGGGTCGCGAAGAATGGGGCCCCACTAGGGTGCGGAGTGGTCAGTACCTGCAGGTGGGTCCTGTTAGACAAGTTAATATAGGTAGGGCAGAGAAGGTGTTCCGAGCTCTATAATAGGGACACAACTTAATAGGAGCCTGGTTAACCCCAGGTGAAGACTTCATCTAGCGGGCAGTCATGGACGACCCCAGGGGACAGAAGAATCCCCCTCTGGGTTAAAGAGAGTTGCCCAAAACCTACGAGGGAAACAGTGTTCTCGACCATATTCAGCTCGATCGAGGTTGCATTATGCCATCTAGTGGATCAAACTTACGGCTACCTAGCAATCTGCGACACAGATTTCGACGTTGACAAACTTCTCAGTGTCGATGCACGAGCGAAACTCGACGAACTCAATTTGACCCCAAAGATCCCTCCCCACGTCTCTGCTCAGAGATCCGTTATCTGTCGCCGCCTGGATCCATGGGTCGGCTCCCATACCATCGAGGAGATTAAAAATGAAATTGAGACAAGACAAACTTGGGCGAAAGTCGAAGAATTTTATAAGTTTAAAAATCGTGAAGCGGGTGACTATTCCCATCTGTTTAAAGCCACCTTCCAAACCTCTGAGATGGCCGCTAAGGCAGCTGAAGCTGGTCTCGTCTTGTTCTATACAAAGATTTCTGCGTCATGTATCAAGCGAGAAACCTTTGTGTCGGTTCAAGTGTGCTTCTCCTGCTAGGCCCTGGAGCAGCACGCCACTAAAGACTGTACCTTTCGTGGAAAGGTTTGCAGCGAATGCGCCGGAGATGGCCACACCTGGCGTGAGTGTACGATCGGGACTATCAAGAAATGACTAAACTGCAGCGGCCCACACCGTACCCTGTCGATGTCGTGTCCTTTGAAGAAGACACTAGTCACCGACAAAAAGAAGAATATACAAGAGGAAAGGACCGCAGGGCAACGACTTTCTACGCACAGGCAGCCTAGAGTCAGGAGAAGGAGAAGACCCTCCTCCAATTAGATCCGTCGATGAATTTGGACATTGTGATGTGTGTCATACACGCTTAGTTTGTGAACATCGCACAACCGGGAAGTTATGCCACAGAATTGAACAGCACGTTAACTCAGAATGGGATGAAACCGATGTGGTTTCCGGACAATCCCCCCTCAACCGAGCTATACCAGACCCAAACAGGAATTAGGCCTACAGCTGAAGCAAGAAGACGTTCCAAATCTCGGGATCCGAGACTTAACAAGCTCAGTACATCAGGCACCTCTACAATAATGGAAACAGACCAACCTTCTCAAAAGGATGCTGATTCCCAGAGTACGACCCAAAGAACTAGGAGCCCCAAGAAGACCAAACAACCCTCATCCGTTTACAAATCTACCGATATAAACCTACCTGTATATGCCTCCCCTTCGGCCCCTCTCCCGAGATCGGCGAAGATCAAAGACATCGTTGATGGGATGATCAAGGGCAAGTACAAATGGGACTATGGTTTTGATATCAGCGAGGAAGAGATGAATTTGGCACTCATGCAAAGCAGAATCGAGATCTGTGGCGAATCATGTCTCAACCTTTCCCATGACCAATTCAAAAAGAAGATATCTGCTAGAGTGAGGTCGCCTGCATAGGCGGAGCCAGCTAAAGTGTCGAATCTTCATGGGGAGTAATATGGATAATACGACTAAATACATCAACAAGCTAAAGATCTTTTCTCTTAATGTTAATGGCTGGATGGGAAAAAAATTCGTCTACTACAATACAATCCATGAGGTAGACCCGGATATCGTCCTTATTTCCGAACACGGACTTAACCCAGACACAGACACTATTAAACTGTATAACTATACCACCATCACGGCTAGTCACTCTAACGAGAGATATGACGACGTCGCCCTTGCAGTTCGAAAGGGCATCAAATTTAAAGAGATAAGCGACCAAGAAGAATCATATCTAGCGGTAAAAATTAGTACGCTTGTCGACGATTTAGTTATTGCAGTAGGGTACCAGACACCAAGGAGATCCTATTTGTCCATGCCCAATTTCCTCCGCCTCTTTAGAAGAAACTGCTCTGTGATTCTCATCGGTGACCTAAATGCTTGCTGCAGGGACGCTGGCTACACCATGGCATTCAATGGGGCAGGTATCTCCCTGAGGCTTCTTATAGAACGCGGCGTGGTAAACAGAGCAGGTCCAGATTTCGCTACGTACTTAACGAGGAGATCCTCAACTACCCCCGACATAGTAATAACAAATGGCGGATTCGCGCTGAACCAAAATACCGTCCCTGGCCCTTATTCTCCCTCTGACCATTTTAGCATGATCACTACAATCTCGATCTCACCTATCCAGGTAAAAGTCCCCTCCCGTAGATGCTTGCCCAAGGCTGACTGGTTCGAATATAAGAGAGTCCTCCAAGATTATCGGATAGAGCCGTTGGACGGGTCTACCCTCGAGGACTTAGATCGGCACTTCGAGGACCTCACCACCAAGATCACGGAAGCAGATAGAGTAGCTATCCCGAGAGTTGAATATAAGACTATCCCTGCTCCACGATGGAATGAGGAGATTACATCAAGGAAAGACCGACTGGAGGAGCTTATTGCAGAAATAAATGAGAATGGGAACACGGCGGTAGGATACCCTGAACTTCGGGACCTGCGCATGGAAATCAAATATTTCATCAGCGAGGAGTCTAAGGCAATCTGGGATGGCATGATTGATAAGATGGACATCGAAACCGACCCCCCAAAATTTTGGCACTCAGCAAAGTAAGTCCAATATTACCATCACAGCTGAGGGAAGAACGATCACCGAGGACCGAGATATAGAATTTCACTTCAGAGAGCACTGTAAGAGAAAGTTTGACATAACGGAGGAAGAAAATGACAATTTTGACTGTGAATACGAGGAAAGAGTCTTGTCAAACCTGGAAGAGCGATGACCAACCATAACACCATACCACTTCGTCGATCACACCCGACGAGCAGAAGCCAAGGGAGAACCGTTCACCCATGAAGAATTCGAGACAGCCTTAAAGAACTTTAAGCAGAGGGCCCCTGGTGTATCAGGTATTACCAAGGCGCATTTAGTGAATGCCCCTCTAAACATCAATGAAGCCTTACTAAGTCTCTTCAATGCCTGTTTAAACGTTGGCTACTTCCCAGATCTACTCAAAAGGGCCAGAATGATCTTCATCTTGAAACCAGGGAAACCAAAACAGGAAGTCAAAAGTTACAGGCCCATCTTCCTTCTACAATTCATTGAGAAACATTTGGATGGATGGATGGATTATTTACAAGTCCCTTGGTGCTCACTGCGAGGTGATTGCACCGTAATTTGTTTTGTAGTAAAGGTTTTAAAGATGAGTTATAAAAGTTGTGTCTGATATCATGAGGTTGTGATTATGCAGTGATGATTGAAGTACTAGATGAATAAATGGTATGATAATGTGTTAAAATAATTAAAATTCATTAAAATTTAGATCGTGCTACTGGAGACCAATCTATAGCTTCTTTAATAGTCCTTTCTCCTCGAGGTAGCGGATGATTCCGCTGCCAGGGCAGATATTTTCAGCTGTTAGTGCAAATCTTAGGATATCAAGGGTACCCCCACCATCGATGGGTATGTATCTTCGTCGGAGTTCTCCATAGGTTGGGCATTCCGCGATGAGATGTGCAATTGTGAGGGGTAGAATGCAATCTTCACAGTAGGGGGGATAGCCTTTCTCCATTAGGTATCCATGTGTGAGTAGTGAATGTCCGATGCGTAGTCTACATACGGATACCTCTTGCCAGCGGGTAAGTTCTCGAGGCTTCCATGGCGATAACTTTTGGAAAATGTGTCGCATCTTATTTTGTCCGTATAAATCTGCCCATCTGGCCATCCAGTTTTTCCGAAAGGCGGCCTTTATTGAAATGATGTAGTCCTCATATGGTATTGGGATATCATTGGGCCTGATTGGACGAAGGGCGGCATTTTTTGCCGCTCTATCAGCTTGCTCATTTCCAGCTTCCCCTACGTGTGCTGGGACCCAGCAAAAGGAAATTTTCTTTCTTTCGCATGCTGCTCTATATACGTAGTTTCTTATTTCTAACAGAATTGGATGGATGTCAGTCATTCGTTCTAATTTTTGTAGGCTGCTGAAGGAGTCGGTGAAGATTGTGAATTCATCTGATGTTGGGTTATTGTATGCCCAATGTACTGCATGTTTTAAGGCATAGCACTCGGCAGTGAAGATTGATAATGTTTGGGGTAGTTTTTCAGAAAACGTGTAGTTATCTGATATCACCGAAAATCCTGTTCCGTCTATGAATTTTGATCCGTCGGTGTATATATGTATACCCATATGTGTTGCTGCGTGGGTAAGGAATTGGATTTTCTCTCCCAGGGGAGTAGTTGTTGATTGTTTTATTATGTTACCATGGCATATCTTTAAAGTTGATTTCCAAAATGGAATATCTGGGAAAGCAAGTGGATGGATGGGGTTCATCGTTACTCCGATTTCCTCCATCCATAGTCGCACTCTACTTCCAAATGGTCGTGGGAGAGTTAGGCGTGTTGTAAAAATATTATCCATTTGGTCATTCATGATGGCGGTCGAAGTCGGCGGTGTTGGGAGTCGCTGAATGCGGGTAAAGAGGCGTAGAGAGAGTTCCATCCTACGGAGGTCTAGTGGTGTCTCCCCGGTATCGCATTGTAGGCTCGGTATGGGTGATAATCGGAAGGCTTCGGTAGCCATGCGGAGACATTCATTCGCCACCGTGTTGATGAGTGCAAGGCGCCTCTTGGAAGTAGAGGAGTAGATCTCGCATCCGTAGTCCAGTTTGGGTCGCACTAAAGAGCGGTAGAGAGTCAGAAGTGTTTCGCGATCAGCTCCCCAGTTGTGGCGTGACACTGTACGTAGGACGTTCATTTCTTTCTTACAAGAGTTTTTAATGCTTCTTATATGTGATTCCCATGTCAACCTTCTGTCAAATGTTAGTCCTAGGAATTTATAGCTCTCAACGACTGCAATCCTCTTTTGGTATAGGTATAGGTCAGGTTCCCTAATACACCTTCTACGACGGCAGAAGTGGACCACTTTGGTCTTCTCAGCTGAGAATTGGTAGCCGTGGGTAGTAGACCATATCGTGTTGTTGTTGATGGCGATCTGGAGGCGACGTTCTATTGTTGCCATTTCGGAACCTGCTAGGGAGATAGAGAAGTCATCTACATAAAGGTTGGCTTTAATGTCTTGATGGAGGTTTTGTGAGATATCATTGATTCCTATAGAAAACAGGGGTACGCTTAAGACGCTGCCTTGTGGAACGCCTTCTTCTTGTATAAATGATTTGGATTTCGCGCTACCTAATCTTACAGAGAAGGTGCGGTTGGTTAGGAACTTTTGGATGAAGATTGGTAGTTGTCCGCGTAATCCAAGGTTATGGAGGGCTTTTAAGATGGCATAATGCCATGACGTATCATATGCCTTTTTGAGGTCGAAGAAAACAGCTACTACGTGCTGTTTCCTGGCGAATGCGTTACATATCGCCGATTCCAGACCGATAAGAGCATCCGTGGTCGAGTGAAATTTTCGGAATCCGCACTGCGATGGGGATATGCTGGATTTCGTTTCAAGGAACCATGTTAAGCGTACATTCACCATTTTTTCCATAAGCTTACATATGCAGGAGGTTAGAGCGATTGGGCGGTAGTTTTGGGGACTGGTTGGGTCTTTTCCTGGTTTCCGGAAAGCTAGAACTGTAGCCCTTCTCCAGGTGTCTGGGAAGGCATTTTCCATCCATATTTTATTGAATATATCTAAGAGGAAGCGTTTACCCCCTTCCCCTAGGTGGGGTAGCATTGCATAAGGTATATTGTCTGGGCCTGGAGCAGTGTCTCTACATGATGCAAGAGCTGTATCGAACTCTTTTTTGCTGAATTCTTCGTTGTAAGATTTGTACTCTTTTGATGCGAAGTTTAGAGGTGAGCACTCCCTCTCCAACCGGTATTGGGCGAACTCGGGGGTTGTGTTCGCTCTACTTGATATTTTGGCGAAGTGAGTCGCTAGCGTGTCTGCTGCATCGATCGGGTTTAAGATAGTGTTTCCATTTATCCGAAGTACGGGGGTAGGATCCCGGCTGGGTTTACCTAGCATCCCTCGGATTTTGCTCCTTTTGCGGTGGATGGGGGTTTTAGAGTTTATCGTGGAGACATAAGCTCTCCATGAATTCCGGCGGGTTTGTTTAAGTATGTATCTATATTTAGCTTTCTTTTTTATTAAATTCCATTTTAGTCGTCGGATTTGGCCATCGTTTGTATGTTCGGTAGGCTTTCCTTTGTTTTTTCAGTGCGGCAGAACATTCTGGGCTCCACCATGGGGTAGATCTTTGACTGGGTTGTCCTGAGCTGATTGCAATGGATGTTTTACCTGCTTGATATATAATGGATGTAAAGATTTCCAGCGCTTCCTCCGTCTCCGGGATGTCATCAACTTGGATATCAGTGATTTTGTTGAATTTTAGCCAGTTTGCTTGGTCCAGTCTCCATCGTGGTATACCCGAGGTGAGTAAACCCTCGTCTGAGGAAAGGATGATCGGGTAATGGTCGCTTCCTTTTAGGTCATCCAAGATTCTCCATTCAAAGTCTGCTGTGATGTCGGGTGAGCAGAGGGCCAGATCAAACGCTGATAGGGTACCTGTTTGTATGTTAAATCTAGTACCTTCGCCCTGGTTCATGATTCCAAGTTGCTGGTTTTCTATTAGCTTTGATAGCTCGTTTCCTCTGGCGTTGCATATTCTGTCGCCCCACTCAATATGACGACTGTTAAAGTCCCCCATTAGAATGAATGGAGTTGGTAGTTGCGAGATCAAGTCTCGTAAGGCGGTGACTGGAAGGGGCCCTGTGGGTGGGAGGTAGACATTTGCGATCGTGTATCGTTTCTTGATGTACATGGTCACGGCGATTGTTTCCAAAGATGAATTTAATCTGATGGGTAATGTGGGGACATTTTGATGGGTGTATATGGCACAGCCGCCGGATGTGCTGCCATCATTTTGGTATTGAGGTGGTTACGCAACTGTAATTCGGTAGCTTTCGTGGTGGATCTATTCCCAACATGGTTTCTTGGAGACAGACGCAGGCGAGGCTCTCGTCCGCTACAAGAAACCTTAAGTCTTCCCAGTTGGCTCTGATTCCGCGGATATTCCACTGGATTATTTTCATTATTCTTTTGGTTTGGTTCGAGAAGTGAGCAATTTGGTTTTTGCGGAGGTCGTGGTGCCCATTGGTTTATTAGGGCCCTGTGGCCCCTGGAGTCTGGTGAGGACTGGTCTTTGAGGTTTTGGTTCTTCTTTGTCACCGTTTTTCTTGTTTGTGTCTTGGGTATCTACTGTTAAAGGCGGTGTTGGTGTTCCGTCAATAATAGGAGGACGGATTATCTTTTTTTTTGCTTTTGTTGGTGGGTAAGGGAGGTGGCTCGTTGGAGGTATGATTCGAGCTTCAATTTGTTTGGTGGGGACGAGGTCTGTTCCATGTGGGTCTTGGGTCTCTTTTTCCTGTTCTACCTTCTCTCTCGTAGATGATGTCAGTGGTAGTCATTTTGATTGGTGGTGGCAAAACGCTGTCACGTAGTGACCGAGATTGTGGGCAGACGATCTCTGGTATAACCTGAGTGTCCATTTGTTCGGTGTGGGGGTCAATGTGCTTAGGGATTTGCTGTGATTGCGATTTTAGGTTTACCTCTCTGCTAGGGATGGGGTTTAGCATCGAGGTATCGGGTGCAGGTGCCTCGCGATGCGGCAACTGCTATTGGGGGTGCGGGGGAGATGGTCGATTGTCGACCATATGCGTGGGGTAGGGGAGTTCAATATTCGGGGCCTGTGGTGCAGGCTCCTTGGGAAGGGGCGGTTGAGTTTTGCTTTAACCCCGTGGTATGGGGGTCTAGTCACTCTGCTCATTTCAACTACAGAGGCATAAGAGTTTCCTCTGGTTCCTATAGAGGTCTGTGCCTTTTCTCTGGCATCTCTAAAGTTTAGTCTTTCTTTTTCACGTATGGATGCTACTTCTTCTTCGAATTTGTAGACATTACATTTTTGCTTGATGCTGGGTGGAGCTCTCCACAGTTTACACATTTCGTTGGGCAATTTTCGATTTGTTCAGGTGTAGTGCATTTGCGCAGTTGACGCAGGTGGGCGCAAAGCCCTGATTCCTGCGACGACAGGTGTTTGTAGAGTGCCCAAAAGCTTGGCAGTAGTAGCATCTTCTGGGGCTAGGTTTAAATTCTTTAACTGTGAAGCGGCGCCATCCTAAATATATATATATTTTGGTAGGATATCTAGGTCAAATGATATGAAGTAAGTGTTCGTTGGTATCTTGCTGTTGTTGATCGTTTTATGGACTCTGCGTACTTGAGTGACAGAGTACTCGCTTAATTCTTCAAATAATTCCGCTTCTGAGTATTGGGCGAAGTCTGGTTCTATTATTACGCCTTTACGCATGTTAAAGGAGGGATGTATTGTTACTATTACCTTATCTCCTGCCAGTTCTTTTAATAATAAGGTTTTTTTCCGCTTGCTCTTTTGTTTTAACTTCGACTAGTATACTACCATCTGATTGAGGCGAGAGAGGTGGAAATTGTGATCTGGGAAGTTGAAATAGTTTTTGGAAATCTTTACTCTGATTAACCATGCATGTCTTCATTGGGTTTGTTTATTGGCTTTCTGGTTTTATTAAGTAAAATCTTCTGAAAGATCGATCAACAAATTGTCCTGGGAGTACCTGCAGTGAGAGCAGTTCAGGCAGCGTTTTGGTGGATCGTCCTGGACCTGCTGCTTGCTGGGAGTTTGAAACTTCCGGCGGATTTCTTACTGACTTTGTTCGTTTTTGCGGTGGTGAATTTCGATTTCCTGAGACCTTGCTCGTTTCTATGCAATTTTCTTCTATCTGTGCAGTTGTTTTGGGGGGCGATCTTGTGGTAAAAGTTCTCACACCAGTTTTATCCACGTCTTATGTTCTTTTCTTTCCTCGAGTTAGTAGGTTTATATACATTTTCTTCGACAGACTGGGAAGTAAGGGGGGGGTGAGGAAAGAGGAAGGGATGCGCAGCTTAAGACTTTCTTTGCTGGTTTCATTGGGTTTTTTAAGAGGGATTTGTTAAAGAATTTGTTCGAACATGAACAGGAATCTACCGCCCGCGAAAGTACCGTCTTGCCAGATCCACTAAACGAGCGGACCCGAGACTCTAGTGAAAGGCCTATGGCTTGGTTTCCATTAACCCCGCGAATGCCCATTGGAGCAGACAACGGGCCGGTTCTAAACAACGCAGTCAGCGTGTAGGCGCGGGCGCGGGGCCACTTACAGAGGTGGCCAAGGACTTCACCGCCAGGTAACCTCAGGGTAAGCCTGGCGGACCATACAGGATGTACCTGGTGGGTCTTAACCCTTTCCTCGTCCACCCCGGCCACGGCCCGGTCCCGCGAACCGAACGCCAACTGTGAAGTTTTACCCCTTCTTGGTGGCCAAAAAAGGGGGGGAGGTGATGGTTTGGTAGCCGCCAATATTCCGCAGGTATTGATGGAGGGGGATCAAGCCAGGACATACTCCCGAGAATCAGACCTCTCGCCGACCGGAACTAGCACAGGCTCGAACGCGAGTAGAGAAGTCCAATCCCATTGGAACAAAGACTTTGAAGAGAGGGAGTAGTAGAGTTGGGAAAGATTTTGCCAGATAAGGCTAAAGGGTTGTTAGCAGAAAGGGGAGAAGTGGCTAGGCTGGGGCCGGACGGGGCGCTGATGCCCGTCAGCACGGCGGCCAAGAAGGCAAATCGCCGCGCTCTCTACGGGGTGCCAACCATGGCTAACGAGCGACATCTGCCCGGGTTTGAAGTCAGAGTTGTCCTTCTCCTAGGTGGAATGTCAACCAAGACTATGAGCTCCACCTGCCCAGCCAGGTTATACCGCCAAGCACTCGGTCGTTGGACACAATTTCTGTATAAACACTGGCACCACGAGCAGGTAATGCGCCAACAATTAGGGTGCAGAGGCTAAGTAGCCTTAAAGGCTATATATTGCGCATGCAGCCCCGAAACCCCCGGAAACTTTTGGAGAAACTTCTTAACGACAGACTGAGGAATCTTCTAGAAACTAGGGACGGCTATAACAGACAACAACATGGATTCCGTAGTCACCTCGGTACAGAAACTGCCCTTGCTCTTATGACAGAGTACATTGCGAATGCGAAGGCCGAAAATAGGAGGGTGGACGTTGTACTCAGAGACGTGGCCTCTGCATTTGACAAGGTTTGGGTACCTGGATTGAAGATCAAGTTATGTAACCTCGAGATGGAAAGCAATGTCACCAAGATCCTCTGTGGTTACTTGGAGGATAAAGAGGCAACCATAAAAATTAATGATTACGAAGGGCAACCCTTTTCGTTGAACGCAGGAGTGCCTCAAGGAGGGTGTCTGACCCCGACGCTGTATACCATCTACACGAGCGACCTCCCTTTTCCTACTCAGGATTACGCTATATATATATGTTCAGCTAGCCGACGACATTACGCACATTATAACAAGCGACTACCAAGCTCCTATAGACGTCGCAAATAGGACAGCCGGGGAAATCAACAACCTCAACCTCTACGAAAAAAGAAATAAAATTCGCACCAATATAGATAAATTTAAAATCCTCCCTATCGGACGTGTCAAAACGGCCGAGATTATAGCAAATGAGGGGTACTATCCATATACACGAGAAGCCCGTGTTCTGGGATTGCAGATTACGTCAAATGGATATAATAATCATATTAAGGATAAAGTCTCTCAAGCCAAGATCAGACTTAGACAACATTACAGGTTCAGGAGACTCTCCTTCCGCAATAAGAGGAAGTTGTATTTGGCCTTAGTTAGGCCAATCTTGCTATACCCCGCCGTTCCGTTACATTTGGCAAGCAAGACACAGATTCGCACGGCACAAGCAGTGCAAAATCAAGCTGTACGATTCATCCTTGATCTCAGTTTATTAGAAATGGTCCCATCGATTAGACTACATGAACTCGCAGATATCGACCCCCTGAATGTGACGTTGCACAGAAGAGCGACAAGAATATGGAAGAGCATGCATAACTACTTACCCGAAAGAGTCATGCAAGATATAGAAATTCCCAAAAATGACGACCCGAATAGACATTACCAACAAGGATTCGCCAGCAGCCAACAGCGGTTGCAAGAATACCTGGAACCGATTTACAGATAACTATTTCTCACCGGAAAAACAATTAAAATAAATATCCGAATAATTGGATGTTAAACTGAATATTACAAAATAAAAAGATCCGTAGTGGAAAAAAAAAAGATCCGTAGTGGACAAGATGATAAATGAATAAGGCACAATAAAATTATCAGTAGTGGATAAAACTACATCAAAATAACTAAGTGACCAAGAAATAGTGATAGCTCTTGCTACAAAAGTTCAAAAGTATTAAAACAAAGGCTCGAATGCTTAAATAACATGCACGGAAGCATCATACAAGTGCATGGAAAGCCATAGCCAGACGTACTGGCACATCATTCTCTTACTAAAGTACCACTTTTTCTATCTTTTACGATCCTTGAATCCTTTATAAAAATCAGTCAGAAGAATCAGAAAATTATTGTTGTTTTAAGAAGAAACGTTATATTCCTTGTTCACCATATTCAAATCTTATTCTGGCTATAAATACATAGGAATAAAGAATCCAGATAATATATATATATATATATATATATATATATATATATATATATATATATATTTTTCCTTCATCCCATAGGGAAGCTGATGATCACTTAACCCAGCCTGCAAAACTAGAGAGAGAGAATACTATAACTTACTCAGACCCTATAACTGGTGACCCCTCTTCGTCGTACGATATAAGTGATCATTCTACAAAATGGATTCGCTAGGTGATGCATCAAGACTTCAACAAGCTGCTCAATTTCTCCCACACCAAGAAGTGGAACTCGCAAACGCGATCTCAATCAGACCTCCTGTTTTTAATGAAGCAGCAGTCGCTGTATGGTTTAAAATTGTGGAGGCGCAATTTCACATTTCGAGGATACAACGAGAGGAGACGAAATTTTACCATATTCTGGCTTCGTTACCTCCCGAGACGGTCGATCGCCTCCCAGCTGCAGTACTCTCGTCGCAGAATTACTCGCTCCTACTAACAGAAATCGTAGGACTTTTTGAGAGGACAAAACCTGAGCTCTTCGACAAGTTAATCGCGTCTTCTCCGCAGACCAAACGACCTTCAGTGAGTCTTGAAGAGCTACAGAGGACAGCGCTGCAAGTTGAAGTGGGGGAGGACTTGGTGAGACACAAGTTCATCCAGTTTCAACCTCCCAACATCGCCCCCATCTTTGCCACGCAAAAGGACTTAACTTTTGCCCAGTTGGGGAAACTCGCTGATGAACTCATGCCGTTTTACAAGGCACAGTGCTATAACATAAATAAGAGTCAAACTAGTGATGATTGTGCGTTCCCCGATATAGGTGCTCTTAGTGTCAACCCGCCGGTAAATAATGTGCAATTTAAAAATTCGCGTTCCGTGCCCGTCAGCGTATATCTTAGGGGTGATCAACCTAGGTTTGTGCATAATAAGTATAATAGAGATAGGAATTATTCAAAAGGTATACCGTTTGGGATACGCCCTTTTCATCGGAATCAAAAACCAATGGTATCTTACGTCTTACGTCTTGAAAACGATAGAAATTTTTTTTAAAGTGAATAGTCATAGTATAGTGGATAGGATAGTTAGGATATAGTGGTGAAGAGGAATGAGTAAGAGTTAGAGTTAGTTGCTGGGTGACCAGCCATCTCTTTGATTCTTAATCTTTATTTTTTCCTATTATTTTTCAGTTCTTTGTTGGGGCTCTCGCGCCTCTGTTGTTCGTCGATGTTTTTCATTTTTTGGTTCATTTTTTCTTGCGGATTTCCTTTGGTGCTATTTTTTCTTGATTCTGCAATCTTACCTTGCAATATACCTTGGGGGCTGTTCCTCCCTCGAGTCGGGTCTACCACTTCTGAAACTGTCTCGGTTGTTCTCTCTGTGGTTTTGTGGTATTTCTATGGCTCTTTTTTTCGTCGTCAGACATTATGCGATCTAGTTTGTCCCACACCTTTACTGCTCTTCTGTGTAGGGACACATTTGTACTTGAGAGCTCTATTTCATTGTGAAGATCTCTTTCTTCTGTGTTCACGCCTTCTCGTATTAGTAATAATATACACCGCTGAGTTTTGTACGTGTTGTAGTTTAATTGCACTTGATTTTGAGAGGCGGTTCAGTGGTATAGCTGGGTAGAGTAATGTCGCTTTGCAGATGGCGTTATATATTTTCCTCAGTTGAAATAGCTTTGCTACTTGTACCTTAGCCTGGTTTATTCTATTCGCAATATGTTTGTAGTAGCCATTCCGGGTGATTTTTAGCCCGAGCACTGTTCCTTCTTTCACATATTGATATCTTTTCTCTTCAATCTCTACCTCGAAGTCAGGCGTCTCCCTACTGGAATGATTGAGAACTTTCCCGGATTTGTTCGGATTTTTCATTTGCGCTTGAATTCATTGATTTTGGCAATTTCTGCAGCTGTAATTCTGGCCATGGTTGGGGGATATCTGTAAGTGCTGTTTGCTACTATTGTGATGTCGTTGGCGAATTGTATATAGGTTGTGGTTTCGTGGACTGGCCTTGGCAGATCCATTGTATGTACACTGTAGAGAGTTGGGCTTATACGGCCCCCTTGGGGGACACCTTGTAGCACTTCGAATTCCGGGCCCTCGTAGCCTGCTACTGAGATAAACGCTGTTCTATCGGTGACATAATCGCAAAGGCATTTTGTTAGGGGGGAGGGTAGCTCTAGTCTTTTGACCTTGTACTTTAGACCAGGTCTCCATACCTTATCAAACGCCTTTTGGACGTCTCTAAGTACGATTTCAGTATAGTTTTTCTCATACTTTGCCTCCGCAAGTGCTTCTACCAGAATGGCTAGGGCATTCTCGGTGTTCGTATTTTTCCTGAATCCGTGTTGGTGGTTTGGAATCAGCACCCTCTCTTCCAAGTGCTTGACGAGCCTGTCATTAATCGCCCTCTCCATTAATTTTGCCACTGTTTCTAGGAGCGTTATTGGCCTGAAGTTTCCGGGGTTGTTTGGTGGCTTGCCGGGTCTTGGTAGAAAAATAATTTTTCCCTTCTTTAGCGCATCCGGAAAGTCTCCTGCGCTTAGGGAGGCGTTAAACACTGCCGCTATCCGCGGCAAAAAGTTGGCTGGTGCGCGTATCAAATTCTCCTTCGTTATACCTGATGCCCTAGGTGCCTTCTGTTTGGTGTTCTTGAGCGTTCTTTGAATCTCTTGTAGCGTTATTGGCTCGATTCCTTGGTCTGCTAATAGCGTTGGTGAAGCAGCTATGTTGGGTACTATTTCTAGGCGGTTTTGCTCCAGTTCTTCTACCACTCTTGTTTCGTGGTCGCCGTCAAAATCCTCGTTTTCATTGGGGGAGATATCAAATATCCTCCTCCAATGTTCCCGGAACGCTTCTTCAACTTCCTGGGGTTCCTTCTCCCTTCCATCCTAGTTCTGAAGTTTGATTTTTAGCCTCTGTTTTCTCTTTCCTCTGGCTATGTTGATTTTTTCCCATATTTTGGTAGGGTTCAAATCCTCGTCCATGGCTTCCACGAAAAGGTCCCATCTTCTGTTCCTGTCTACTTTTATTTCTTCTAACAGCTCGTTCTTCACTCGTCGCAGCTTTGCACGGTCACCTCTCTGTAGGCCATTTTGCTCGATTGAGTTCCTCGTGATTTCATACTCATTCTCGAGATTTATTATCTGGGATGATCTTATTGGATGTGGCAATGTTTTGTATGTTGTTGTAGGAATGTATTTCTTATCAGCCCTGACAAGCGCCTCCATGATGTCACCGATCTCTTCGTCAATTTCCTCCTGCGAGGCCTCGGTCAGGTCTCTCTGTTCGTAATTAGCGAGCTCTTCTTCGTAGTTGGTCCAATCGTCCTGTCTATACGATTTTCTCGGCGGGCACTTGACTTGGATGGGCTCCATGGACAAAGTCATGACCACCATCTCATGGTTGCTAGTTGAAGGAGGACCTCTCTCAATAATATAGTTGAACTGAAGGTTCGGGGTAGCCAAAACTAAATCCGGTTTTGTAGCGTTGTTCTGGCTTAGATATGTTGGAAAGTTGGGTCCCAGGCGCTCTGCTATCCCTCTTTCCAGTAGTTGGTCGAGGTTTCTCTCGGCTCTATTGTAGTGACGATTGTAGCCTGAGGCTCTACTCCTGGCATTTAAATCGCCCATGATACCGTTTGGTCTCTGTGGCCAAATATATCTGTAAAATTGTGCAGGGGTAAAAAATCTCTCCTTGGGGGTTGGTAGCCTGTCGCTGTTTTTACGCTTATTGCCAGATATGATTCGTCTAGGTCCTTTAGGTTTTTGTAGACTATATCATTGCGGATTGCCATAGCGACGCCGTCGTAATTGATATCGTTAGTGGTCTTACTGATTATGGTGTAATTTATCTCGCTTAGCAATATGATGTCTGGATCTTCTCTTAGGTACGTATTGCTCAGAGAGAATCTTTTATCGTTCCAACCAGCCACGTTGTGACATATTATCTTAAATTTTCTTCCCTGGGCCATTACTTATGTTTTCCTTCCTCCCTGCTTCCTCTTCTCTCTGCCTTATACGCTTCGCGCTCGGTGGGCGATTTTGTCCTTCCACTTCTCTTCTTCTGTAATTCCTCGTTCTTCAGCGTACTGCGCATTTCCTGCGGGATTTCTAGTTTGCCTGTTGTTAGCATTGTGAATACTTCCCGTTCTGAGTATGGGCCTTCGTATTCGTATTTGTATACTCCCTTTTTAATGCCTTGGGTTAGTTCTTCATTGTCGTCGGGGAAGGGTTTTTCCTCGGAGGCATAGATCTTCAAGTTAAATCTTTGTTGCTCTTCATTCTCTTCTCTTGCAGGCTTTGTGGGGGGGGGGGGGGAGCTTGGCTCGGTTCTTCTCGGGTCTGGCTTGCTGCTTTTTCATCTTTGTTATTTTGGTTGCCTGTGGCAACCTCTATTTCCATTACATCCTCATGTTCTTTCTCTGCATTCTTCCTTAGCCTCGGGTCTCTATTCGCTGCCCTGTTGGCTTCCGTGGTTTTCTCCTGGCTAGCGGCCTTTTGCTGTGCTTGGGTCTGGTTTGGTTTCGTTGGCTTATACTGGATGCTTAGGATATCCGCTGATGGTGGGTTCTCCGGGAACCACATCTCCTCTAAGCCGTTATTTTTTAGCATCAGATTTAGTTCTCTAGAGTAAGAGCCTGGATTAGTTACGTTTAACGCAAGCTAATATGTTGAGTGACTCCCCCTGTTTGACTTTAATCACATTCATCACCGGCTGGATCTTTTCAGCTGTGGCTATAGCTACCTTGGCGAATGTGAGGTTCTGCCTTTCCTCCTCTGCCTTCGCCTTCTCTCTTCTCTTATTCTCAATTTGTTCTCTTTTCAACGGGTGCGGTGATTCCCACTGCAGTTCAGACATCTTTTTAACTGTGACCTGCATTCCCGCCACGTATGGTTCTTCTCGCTGCACTCGGAGTACCATTTTATATCTCTGGCCTGGCAGTCCCTTGTATTATGCTTCTCGAGCGCGTAGCAATTGAAGCATGTTAGTATGCTAATGAATTCGTCGGTTTTTACTTGCTCAGGTGTAATTTTCAAATTAAATGCGATAATACCCGACTCTCTTGCCTTTGCAGCCATACTAGTTTCCCAAAAAATAACCTTAAATACGTGAGAGTATTCTGTATTGGTTGCTTGATTCGTAAACTTAATCATCTGCTTTACCCCCGCCCATTGTTGTGCTGTCTCGATCTCTTCCTTTATCTCGTCTGCGTTGTGGTCCCATATCCAGGGGTCAATTTGGCGGCAGTAAACCGTCTTCTGGGCTTCTATTTGGGGGGGCACTTTTGCTTCCAGCCCAATCCTTGTGAATTCCTCGCTCGCTCTTCCCGAAAGGATTTTGTCAACATCTCTGTCGTTTTGGCAGATTGCTATATATGAATTCGTGTAGTCTAGTAACTTAACTTGCACTACTCCAAGTTCCCCGTAGATTATTCGGAAGACGCTGGTTCTGTCGGGTTTTTGCGCGCCCTTCAAGACGCGCAAATGGACCCGTTTAGTGATGTCCATCTTCTTATTATCAGAGTTCTTTTTTTTCCATTAGCTAAGAGGATGAAAAGAGTAGGTAGATATAGGTGCTGCTATATCCGTTTATGTTCACCAGCTTATTCAGCTGGCGAGTCGTTATTCCCTACCTACCTACCTAAACCCTAGCCCTATGAGTTTTTGCTCCACCAAACTTGTGTCCGCCGCTCACACGGGGTCTAACCCGTCTCGGGCTAAGCTTCGGCCTGCGCCGAGTTAGCCGCCCGGTTCAGATATGGCTCCTGCACAAGAAGGTATCTATGGAGACTTCAAGCTTCCCTACCCGACTCGCCATAAAGAGGGTGGATAGGAAAGAGAGAGTTCGTCCTTTTGTAAGAGTCCAGTAATCGTCTCGTCTGACAGTTGTGGTATCTTCTGTTTCTTCAATCTTGAATTGGCAACGATGCAAAAACGATCAATTTCGTCTCCCAAAGTTGAAGGTGTAGATTGCGTATGGTTCTTCTTAAGAAATTTTTTTCCGCTATCCGGCAAAAAGCCAATGGTATGCCGTACATACTTATACTATGAGTCTAGTGCGAGGTACTGTAAACCGTGGTGCACATGGCCAAAGCAAGGTGAGAATCTTCAAATGTAGCCATCGTCTAGACCGTCTTCCCCATCACTCGGAAAACGAGATCAGCAAGCCGCAGTAAATGCGACGACCGGCGTGCCGACTCTTCTCACTGTCGCTGCACGTATTAATGAGAGGATGTGCGAATTTCTAATAGACACTAGCGCGAGCGTGTCCTTAATTCCATTTAATTTAGTGCAATTATGTGTGATGCGCAATTTTGGTGTTAACATTGCGACGGCTAATGGAGGAAAGATAAGAGTCCACGGAGAAGTTCAATTGGAAATAGGCATCCCTACCCTGCGACGTTGATTTAAATGGACGTTCGTAGTAGCAGATATTACGTCGCCATTATTAGGCGCCGATTTTCTTGCTCATTTTAACCTATTAGTAGACTGTGCTCGTGGTGTCCTAATTGATAACCAGACTAGCCTAGTTTCTAAAGTGAAGCAGTCAAACAAACCAGTGATCTCGTTAATCATTAATGACCTCTCGCATATCCCACCTAAGCGCAGGACATTTCTCCGCAAATATGAGTGTATATATAACCCGAGGTGTGTTGACGTTTGTTCACCACCGGCTAATTCGGTTGTTCACACAATTGAGATGGGTAGCGCCCCGCCAGCTTTCGCTCGCCCCAGGCCACTTCCAATGGAGAAACTACAAATTGCAGAAGCGACTTTCGAGACTGTTGAAAGAAGGTGTGGTGCGGCCGTCGAAATCTTCATGGTCTTCACCCATTCCAATGCGATGACGAAAGCGGACAGATATCCCCTGCCAAGGATTCAGAGCATGGTAGACCATCTTCATGGCAAGAAAGTTTTCTCTCGCCTGGATTTAGTACAAGCCTACCACCAGATTCCAATGAATCCAGCGGACATTGAGAAGACTACTGTCTCAACTCCCTTTGGGCTGTGGTAATATTTAAGGCTACCATTTGGTCTGAAGAATACTAGTTGCACCTTCCAACGCCACATGGACAATTTATTTCGAGGCTTGGCGTTCGTTTTTGTCTATGTTGACGATATTTTGATATTTTCGGAGAATATAGACGAGCATGTGGAGAATATAGAGCAAGTTTTCAAAATATTGGCAGAAAACAACCTTCGAATTTCTATGGAAAAGTGCGAGTTCATGAAGGAAGAAATCGATTACCTGGGCCACCATGTCTCAGCTGCAGGATTGAGCCCTCCAGCTAGGAAGGTCTCCGAGATCACCGAAATGCCCTTACTAACTGATTACAAAGAACTTCATTGAGTGTCGGCCATACGTAGCTCCGTACAAAAATAGATCTTGTTCATGAAGTCCCGTGGAGAAAAGGTAAAAATCGATGGCGTTCTTGTATTTCCTTCCCTCGACTTTTCCTCCTTTGCCGACTGTGAACTTTTCGGTGAGCTCAATTTTCTTGTAGATTTCTTCCAAGTCTAAAAATTCGGAAGGGTTTAAGGATCATAAGAGATAGAAAAAGGGTGTGATAGTAAGAGAGGTAAAAGATAGAAAAAGTGTTATTTTAGTAAGAGAATGATGTGCCAGTACGTCTGGCTATGTCTTTCCATGCACTTGTGTGATGCTTCCGTGCATGCTATTCAAGCATTCAAGCCTTTGTTTTCATACTTTTGCGTTTTTGTAGTCAGAGCTATCTCTGTTTCTTGGTCACTATTGTTATTTTGAAGTAGTTTTGTCCACTACTGATATTTTTATTGTCTTACTCATTTATAATTTTGTCAACTACGGATCTTTTTATTTTGTAATATTTAGTTTAACATCCAATTATTCGGATATTCATATTTATTGTTTTTCCCGATGAGAAATAGTTATTTGTAAATTGGTTCCAGCTATTCTTGCAACCGCTGTTGGCTGCTGGCAAATCCTTGTTGGTAATGTCTATTTGGGTTGTCAATTTCGGGCATTTCTATATCCTGCATGACTCTTTCGGGTAAGTAGTTATGCATGCTCCTCCATATTCTTGTCGCTCTTCTGTGCAACGTCACATTCAGGGGGTCGATTCCTGCGAGTTCGTGTAATCTAATCAATGGGATCATGTCTAGTAGGCTGAGATCGAGGATGAAGCGTAGTACTTGATTTTGTACTACTAGTGCGGTGCGAATTTGTGTCTTGCTGGCCAAATGTAATGGAACGGCGGGGTATAGCAAGATTGGCCTGACTAAGGCCAAATATAACTTGCTCTTATTGCAGAAGGAGAGTGTTTTGAACCTATAGAGTTGTCTCAGTTTGATCTTGGCTTGCGAGACCTTCTTCTTAATATGATTGTTATACCCATTTGACGTAATCTTCAATCCCAGAACTCGGGCTTCTTGGGTATATGGATAGTACTCGCCATTTGCTCTAATGTCGGCCGTTTTGGTACGTCCGATAGGGAGAATTTTAAATTTATCCATATTCGTGCGAATTTTATTCCTTTTTTCGTAGAGGTTGAGATTGTTGATTTTCCCGGCTGTCCTATTTGCGACGTCTACAGGAACTGGTAAGTCGCTTGTTATAATTTGAGTGATGTCTTCGGCTAGCTGGACATATATAGCGTAATCTCCGAGTAGGAAAAGGGAAGTCACTCGTGTAGATGGTATACAATGTCGGGCTCAGACACCCCCCTTGACGCACCCCTGCGTTCAACGAAAAAGGTTGCCCTTCGTGATCATTGATTTTTATGGTTGCCTCTCTATCCTCCAAATAATCACAAAGGATTCTGGTGATATTAGTTTCCATCTCAAGGTTACATAATTTGATCTTTAATCCAGGCAGCCAGACCTTGTCAAATGCAGAGGCCACGTTTCTGAGTTCTTCGTCCACCCTCCTATTTTCGGCCTTTGCATTTGCAATGTACTCTGTCATAAGAGCAAGGGCAATTTCCGTACCGAGATGACTACGGAATCCATGTTGTTGCCTGTTGTATCCGTCCCTTGTTTCTAGAAGGTTCTTTAACCTGTCGTTCAGAAGTTTCTCCAGAAGTTTCCCAATAAATTCTAGAAGGGAAATGGGCCTGTAACTCTTTACTTCCTTTTTTGGCTTCCCTGGTTTCAAGATAAAGATCATTCTGGCCCTTTTGAGTAGATCTGGGAACTAGCCAACGTTTAAACAGGCATTGAAGAGACTTAGTATGGCTTCATTAATGTTTGGAGGGGCATTCACTAAGTGCGCCTTGGTAATCTGATATGCTAGGGGCCCTCTGCTTAAAGTTCTTTAAGGCTGTCTCGAGTTCTTCATGAGTGAACGGTTTTCCTTCGGCTTCTGATTGTCGGGTGTGATCGACGAATTGGTACGGCGTTATGGTTGGTCCTCGCTCTTTCATGTTGGACAAGACTTTTTCCTCATATTCCCAGTCAAAATCGTCGTTTTCTTCCTCCGTGATGTCGAATTTTCCCCTCCAGTTCTCTCTGAAGTGGAATTCTATCTCTTGGTCCTCGGTGGTCGTTCTTTCCTCAGCTGTGATGGTAATATCGGTCTTACTTTGCTGAGTGCTACTTAACCTTCTAATCTGAGATCAAAATTTCCTGGGGTCGGTTTCCACGTCCATCTTATCAATTATGCCATCCCAGTTGTCTTAGACTCCTCGCTGATGAGATATTTGATTTCCATGCTCAGGTTCCTAAGTTCACGGTATCGTACCGCCGTGTTCCCATTCTCGTTTATTTCTGCAGTAAGTTCCTCTAGTCTGTCTTTCCTTGACGTAATCTCCTCATTCCATCGTGGAGCAGGGAGAGTTTTATATTCAACCCTCGGGATAGCTACTCTATCTACTTCCTTGATCTTGGTTATAAGGTCTTCGAAGTGACGATCTATGTCCTCGAGGGTAGACCCGTCCAACGGTTCTATCCGATAATCTTGGAGGACTCTCTTATATTCAAGCCAGTCAGCCTTGGGCAAGCATTTACGGGAGGGGATTATGACCTGGATAGGTGAGATCGAGATTGTAGTGACCATGCTAAGGTGATCAGACGGAGAATAAAGGTCAGGGACGGTATTTTGGTTCAGAGCGAAACCGTTATTCGTTAGTATGATGTCGGGAGTAGTTGAGGATCTGGACCTGCTTTATTTACCACGCTGCGTTCCATAAGAAGCCTCAGGGAGTTACGTGCCCCCATTGAATGCCGTGGTGTAGCCTGTTTCCATGCAGAGAGCATTTAGGTCGCCGATGTTAATCAGTGAGCAGTTCCTTCTAAAAAGGCGGAGAAAATTAGGCACGGGCAAATACGATCTCATTGGTGGCTGGTACCCCACTGCAATAACTAAATCGTCGATAAGCGTATTAATTTTTACCGCTAGATACGATTCTTCTAAGTCGTTTATCTCTTTAAATTTGATGCCATTCCGCACTGCAAGGGCGACGCCGTCATATCTCTCGTTAGATTTGATAGTCCTGATGGTGGTATGGTTATACAGTTTTATAGGGTCGGTTTCTGGGTTAAGTCCGTGTTCAGCAATAAGGACAATATCCGGGTCTACCTCACGGATTATATTGTAGTAGACGAATTTTTTTCCCATTCAGCCACTGACGTTAAGAGAAAAGATCTTTAGTTTGCTGATATGTATACTCACGTTGTCCATATTACTCCCCGTGAAGATTTGACACTTTAGCTGGGTCCGCCTGAGCGGGCGACCTCACTCTGGCAGATCTCTTCTTTTTGAATTGATCGTAGGAAAGGTTAAGACATGATTCGCCACAGATCTCGATTCTGCCTTGCCTGAGTGCCGAATTCATCTCTTCCTCACTGATATCAAAATCATAGTCCCATTTGTACTTCCCCTTGATCATCCCATCAACGACGTCTTTGATTTTCGCCGATCTCGGCAGAGGAGCCGATGGGGATGCATATACACGTAGGTTTATTTCGGTAGATTTGTAAAGTGGGGAGTGTTGTTTGGTCTTCTTGGGGCTCTTAGCTCTTTGGGTCGCCTTCTGGGAATCAGTATCCTCTCGTGCTGGTTGATCGGTCTCCATTATTGTAGGGGTGCCAGATGTGCTAGGCTTGTTACGTCTCGGATCCCGAGATTTTGAACGTCTTCTTGCCTCAGCCGTAGGCCTACTTACTGTTTGGGTCTGGTATAGCTCGGTTGAGGGGGGATTGTCCGGAAACCACATTGGTTTCATCCCATTCTGAGTCAACATGCGATTTAATTCGGTAGCATAACTTCCCGGTTGTGTGATGTTCACAAAGTGAGCGTGTATAACACACATCACAAGGTCCAGATTCATCGAGGGATCTATTTGTAGGAAGGTCTTCTCTTTCTCCTGGCTCTGGGCTGCCTGTGCGTAGGAAGTCGTTGCCCTGCGGTGCTTCTCCTCTTGAATATTCTTCTTTTTGTCGGTGATCAGCGTCTTATTCAAAGGACACGAGATCGATAGGGTACGGTGTGGGCCGCTGCAATTTAAGCATTTCTTGATAGCTCCACTCGTACACTCACGCCAGGTGTGGCCATCTCCGGCGCATTCGCTGCAAACTTTTCCACGAAAAGTACAGTCTTTAGTGGCGTGCTGCTCCAGGGCAAGGCACGAGAAGCACACTTGGACCGACACAAAGGTTTCTCTCTAGATGCATGACGCAGAAATATTTGTATAGAACAAGACGAGACCAGCTTCAGCTGCCTTAGCGGTCATCTCAGAGAATGGAAGGTGGCTTTAAACAGATGGGAATACTCGCCTCCTTCACGATTTTTAAATTTATACACCTCTTCGACTTTCGCCCAGGTTTGTCTTGTATCTATTTCATTCTTAATCTCCTCGATGCTGTGGGAGCCGACCCATGGGTCCAAGCGGCGACAGATAATGGATCTCTGAGCAGAGACATGGGGAGGGATCTTCGGGGTCAAGTTGAGTTCGTCGAGTTTCGCTCTTGCATCGACACTGAGAAGTTTGTCAACGTCGAAATCTGTGTCACAGATTGCTAAGTAGCCGTAAGTTTGATCCACTAGACGGCATAATGCAACCTCGATCGAGCTGAATATGGTCGAGAACACTGTTTCCCTCGTAGGTTTTGAGCAGCTCTCTTTAACCCAGAGGGGGATTCTTCTCTGTCCCCTGGGCTCGTCCATGACGGCCCGCTAGGGGAGCTCTTCACCTTGGGCCAACCATGCTCCTATTAAGTTGTGTCCCTATTATAGAACTCGGACCACCTTCTCTGCCCTACCTATATTAATTTGTCTAAGAGGACCCACCTGCCGGTACTGACCACTCCGCCCCCTAATGATGCCCCCTTCTTCGCGCCCCTTGCGGGGCTTCTTTCCTGGGTTGGACACGTCAGATACCGGTGGTCTCTACAGGTCTTAAGTGGCAGAGAAGTTATAAGAATGCGAGATGTGCTGCTGGTCTTAAGGGAGGAACAAACGCTGGTCCAAAAATGGGGTTCGGTGCGGGGATTACCCCGTTAACACGCGCGCGCCCGCGACTTCTTCAGTGGCCCAGGGACGTTCGCCGTCAGCGGTTTTGAAAAGCGCGAAAGATTCTTTACCTACTATCTCTGGTGGAAATATAGATGATAAATCAAGTAGGACTTTATACTCTCTTCAGATGAGTGTTGAAAAGCTCTTTGAAGCGAAGCGCAGTCTAAAAATTCTGGAAGTTTCAGTTTCAATAAAAGATAAGAAATAGGTGTGGGATAGTAAGAGAGTAAAGTTAGAAAACGTGGTAATTTAGTAGAAGAAGTAGTGTGCCAGTACGTCTGGCAATATCTCCATTTTTGCTTCTTAGGTTTTATCCATGTTTCAATTACATGTCAATGAAGCATTAAAACCTTTGTATTCTTGAATATTTCAATTGTGGCAGCAGAGATTGCTCATTTTTATTGTCTTACATGTGCGTTGCGTATGTACGGTTTCCATTTTGGATCTTTTACTTTTGAATAATATTTGCTCTTTACTTCAGTAATTAGTTTGTCCACAACGGATCTTTTGTTTAATTTATTTTTATTTATTTTTTGTTTTAAACATACATGATCACATGTATTAAGTTCATGATCGGGTGTCCTATTAGGATTTACGATTTTTTTCCGGAGGTAAATTTTTCATCTATATAGTGGGACAGCGTCCTCCTGCGTACGCAGTTGGCTGCTGCCGAAATCGCGTCGGTAGTGTCTATTTTGGTTTTCGAGATCTGGAAGTCTGATTTTTCGAAGAACTTCTTCAGGCATGTAGGCATTGATCTTGGACCATACATCCTTTGCTCTCTTGTGCAATGTCACATTAAGGGGATCGATCCCGGCAAGGTCATGTAGAGCACTTGGGGGGATGAAGTCCAACAGGCCTTCATCTAGAATATACCTTAGTGCCTAGTTCTGCACTGCTTGCGCCTTTTTGAGTTGGGATGTACTGGCTAGATGCAGAGGGATGACGGGATATAATAGAATTGGCCTCACTAGGCTCATGAAGAGTTTCCTCTTGTTCTTGGGGGAGAGTCTTCGGAATCGATAGAGGCATTGCGGACCTCTCTTGGCCTGTTTGACCTTTGTTTCCAGGTGTTTACCGTATCCTCTCGATGTAATCTCGAGTTCAAGGACCCGAGCTTCGCGTGCGTATGGGTATATTTCGTCTCTAACCAATATGTCTGCTGTATTTCGATGCCCAATGGGGAGGACCTTAAATTTTTCAATATTGGTGCGTATTTTGACTCGGTTCTCGTAGGCGTTAAAGTTTGGGATCTCGCCCGCCATCCTGTTCGCTATGTCGGCTGGGTTTCGATAATCGCTGGTTATTACCAGTGATATATCGTCTGCCAGCTGAACATATAGGCCGTAGTCCTGGGTGGGCGTGGGAAGGTCACTCGTGTACAGCGTCGGACTTAGGCACCCTCCTTGAGGTACCCCGGTGTACATGGTAAAGGGCTGCCCTTCGTAATCATTGATTTTAATGACATCCTCCCGGTCCTCAAGGTAGTCGCACAGGAGCTTTCTTATGGTAGTCTCCATGCTTAAATCGCTTATTTTCTTTTTGAAGCTAGGTACCCACACTTTGTTGAATGCTGATGAGACGTCTCTCAGCACGACATCGACATTTTTGTTTTCGGCTTTCGCTATAGCGATGTACTCTGTCATCAGGGCGAGTGCTGTCTCCGTCCCGAGATTTTGTGGAAGCCGGTTGCTGTGTGTTATAGACCCCATTAGCATTTTTTGAATAGTTTTTCTATGAATTCGAGCAGGGATCTTGGCCTATAACTTTTGATTTCATTTTTGGGTTTACCTGGTTTTGGGAGGAAAATCATCCTGGCTCTCTTGAGCGAGTCAGGGAAGTACCCAACGTTCAAGCACGCATTGAAGAGGTTGAGTATCGAGAGGTTAAAGTCTGCTAAGGCATTCATCAGGTGGGTTTTGATGATGCCAGAAATCCCCGGAGCCTTTTGTTTAAAACATTTCATTGCCGTCTCGTACTCCTCTGGGGTAAAGGAACGGGCTTCCTCCGTCGCCCGCCGAGTGACGTCCACATAATGGAAGGGTGTTAGGGCCGGTCCACGTTCCTCTAAATATGCCATGACTTCCTCCTCATACTCCACGCTGAAGTCCTCATTCTATTCTTCCATGATGCTAAACTCCCTTTTCCAATGCTCCCTAAAATGATGCTCGATGGTCTGATCATCGGTGACCCGTACTCCGTCGATTTTGATGGCAATTTTCGATTTGGTGGGCAGAGTGCCGCTTAGCCTCTTGAGCTGGGCCCAAAATTTCTTGATCACTTTCGGTGTCCATTCCTGCGATAATGTCTTCCCAGAGAACCCTGGATTTCTCGCTGATCAGATGTTTAATTTCCAAGCGAAGATTCCGGAACTCCCTATGACGATCGGCTGAGTTGCCGTAATTACGAATTTCCTCGACTAGTTCTTTTAGTCTATCCTTCCGCCAGATAATGGTCGCGTCCCATCGTGGCGCTGGGAGGGTTTTGAATTCCACATTTGGGACAGCCGCTCTGTCCGCCTCTGTTATTTTATTCATGATCATTTCTAGACGCCTATCGAGATCTTCGAGCGTAGGCTCGTCCAATCGCTCCTCCTGGTGTTCACGTAGAATCCTCCTGTATTCTTCCCAGTTTGCCTTGGGTAAACACCTGTGAGTTGGGACACTGATCTGTATGGGGGGACGTCGAGATCGTGGTGACTATACTAATATGGTCTAATGGAGTATAAGGGCCTGGGACCGTCATATGATTTAGGATGAAGTTGGCATTAGTAAGGACGATGTCAGGTATCGTGAAGGGCCTCCTAGTCAGGTACGTAGGGAACTCTGGACCGACTCTTTGCACTACCTCCTGTTCCATAAGAAGACTCAGGGAGGCTCCTGATCCATTGAATGACGATGTATAGCCAGCTTCTCTAGATCGGGCATTGAGGTCTCCAATCAGAATGGCAGAGTGATTTCTCCTAAATAATCGCAGGAAATTGGGGATAGGGAGGTACGAGCGTCTTGGGGGTTGGTACGCCACTGCTACAATGAGGTCATCGATTGTCGTGCTAATCTTTATCGCAAGGTACGACTCTTCCAGGTTGGGGACTTCTTTATACTTGATGCCCTTTCGCACGGCTAATGCGACACCATCGTATCTCTCGTTGGTGTGACTAGTTGTGATGGTATCGTAGTTGTAGATCTTGACGGGGTTGGAGTTTGCGTCGAGACCGTGCTCCGAGATTAGAACAATGTCCGGGTCTACCTCTCTGACAATATTGTTGTACACGAACTTCTTGCCTTCCCAACCGTTCACATTGAGTGAGAAGATCTTTAGTTTGTTGACTATTCTTACGTTATATGCCATCTTTATTTACCTTGGAGGTTTTGAACTTTGGCTGGCTCTCCTCTTGCAGGTATTCTCACTCTGCCAGACCTCTTTTTCTTGAACTGTTCCTGAGTGAGATTGAAGCAAGATTCTGGGCTTAGCTCGATGCTTCCATCTCTTAACGCTGAGAGTAGTTCGTCTTCACTAGAGTCGCAATCGTAGTCCCACTTGTATTTGCCTCTGACTACTCCTTCAATAATTTCCTTTACCTTCGTCAGTCGTGGTAACGGAGCTGACGGTGAGGCTTAGACCTTTAGGTTAAAGTCGATGGTCTTGGGTTTGGACATTGAATGCGTGCTCTCCTTAGTATTCCTATTCTGTTGGCTTTTCTTCTCGGTCGGGGTCTCTTTTTGGGTCTGTTGATCAACTACCATCCTTCCGGACGACACGGAGGCATCTCTTTTGTTCAAGCGGGGGGTCCCTCGATGAAATTCAGAAAAATGACTTAGCCGTGTTTATGTGTAAACGGTTGGAGCGTTAGTAACATTTTAAATCTATCCTGGCGCCTGATTGGTTGAAATGTTATAGTGTTAAGTTTAGATGAAATAACTATTTATATAGGTGAATTTTGTGTAAAAATCATTCAGAAGAATCAGAAAATTATTGTTGTTTTAAGAAGAAACGCTATATTCCTTGTTCACCATATTCAAAGCTTATTCCGGCTATAAATACATAGAAATAAAGAATCCAGATAATATATATATATTTTTCCTTCATCCCATAAGGAAGCTGATGATCACTTAACTCAGCCTGCAAAACTAGAGATAGAGTACTATAACTTACTCAGACCCTATAACTGTTAACCATTGTAAATGGTAACTGTTTATAGAGCATTTACATATTATTTAAATGCTAGTAAAGGCTGTGGATCATTTTAGAATAACATAAAATTATTTGGTAGGTCCAAATCAAGTTCTCATCTGACTAATTTTGTTTGGATTGGGAAAGAACTGATGGTATCTAAATTACCAACAATAAGACCTATTTTGAGGTACGGCATCTACCTGACGGAGCAAAGTGAAGATGAGCAAAAATTATGAAGTGGACCAGCTGGTAAAAGACATGTATCAGGGTTTGATTAATCAGTGGACCAAAGCTAATGCTCTCTTCAAACCATCTGCTGTAAATCAAAAGGTCACAATAATATCAAAGCTTAAGGAGGTGTGGACGGAGGCAGTAAAAGTTTCCCTTGGTAAAGGAAAAATTGAAGTAAAAGAGAGGTATATTGCAAAACTAAATAAGTTATTTGATATATTGACATGCAAATGTCAAATTTCCAGTTGTGGGGAAGTAGGTTGTAATGGCTGTGAGACTGAAGCCCATATTAACTGCCGTTGTAGTAAAGAGAAAAAGATACCTACTAGGGAACTGGCCTTTATTAAAGGACAAAAGGAGAAGGTTGGAAGTAAAGGTACTTTTCAAATTGGAGAGCGTGATATTCCAGAGCATAATATACAATTAAGATCTTCAGAAAGGAAAGAAAAAGAAAGGATAGCAGAAAGAAAGAGAAAAAGTAAGGAGAAAAGTGCTGTTTTAGCAGGAAGGGCAGCAAGAAAAGAAATCGAGCATTTTTTTGGTAGAAGGTGAAGATCTGGAGGCAGAAAATTCTGATAGTGACAACAGTTTGGGTGATGAAGTAGCTTTTGAAGCTGTTCAAGAGCCGGAATCTTCCACCAGGAATAAGAAAGAATTAATAGATGCTGGATTCATTACTGAGGAAGATACAAGTAAAGTAATTGATAAGAATAAAGTTAAGAGAGCACAGGAAAAGCTAATGACAGTTATTGAAAATGAGTTTGAGAAAAACTTAAGAAAGGATGGGGAAATTTCTTTTGTTCTCTTTGATGGACGAATTGATGTGAAAAATTTTATGATGGAGGCAGAGAGAAGGGAAAAATTGTTTCCAGCAAAAACAAAAGAGGAGCATTACACTGTCATCAGTGAGCCTGGGAGCAATTACCTCTTCCACTTTGTCCCAGAAAAGGCTACAAAAGAAGAATCACATGCAAAGAAGATCGCTAAGGCTATGTTTGAATGGCTGAGGGAAAGGGGTTTGGATAAAAGCCTAATGGTCATTGGAGGAGACTCCACGAATGTAAACACAGGTGTAAATGCTGGAGTAATGCTAAAAATGGAGCTCCATTTGGGCAGAAAGCTTGTTTCGTTGGTCTGTAACTTGCACAATGGGGAACTCCCTCTCCGTCATCTAATTATCAACCTGGATGGCCCAACACTATCTCGCAACAGGTATTCCAGATCAATAGGAAAGCTCCTTGACTCTGTTACAGACTTGGATATCAATCCAAATTTCACTCGAATATTTTTAGTTCCTCCTCTTACCAAGATACCTCAGGAAGTGGTGCAAGATATTTCCACTGTTCAACACTACGGCTATATAATTGCATCGGTAATCATTGATGGATGGCTTCCTACAGGGCTTTCTCTATTGGAAATAGGACCAGTAAACCACAGTCGCTGGCTGACCACAGCTAACAGAATTCATCGGCTGTGGGTGTCAAAGCATGAGCCCAAAGGAAAAGCCTTTAAGAATCTACGACTGATTGTTGAGTTCATCATTGGTGTATATTACCCATGCCGGTTTAACGTTAAGATTAAGCACTCTTGGACCGAGGGACCTAGGCATAAAATTTATCAACTTCACTGACATACAGTAAAGCCATCAGGGGAGAAAGGGACCCAGATACTGAACGGGGAGACTCCTTTGTAAGGCTTAGAAGGACACCAGACATCAATTGTGATGCTACCAGGATTGGAGATCTGATCAATTGTTAAGAAGATGTCTCTGAACCACCTCTCACTTGCTCTTTAAGTACTTCTGAATTGAAAAACTTCATTGACTCTCCTATCAAAGTACCTGACTGGCCTTGTCACACACAGAGCATTGAGACGGTTGTAAGAATGGTGACTGAAGCTTCTTCCAAGTATTTCTCACGTGAAATGAGGGATGGAGGAATCAGGGCACAAGAGACAAGTAGACGTCTGATGTCAAGGAATGAGTCAAAGCAAGATTTGTGTGATCTGGTGAAGTTTAGCTTTTGAATATGACCCAAAGTGACCCAAGCAGCCATATGTGGAGCTTTGCATACACTTTTCTCACTGAATAAACATGTAAATTTGAGGTTACTTTGTGTTTGTGTGTAATTGGATTAAATAAAAATAGGTCACATAAGCTCGTGACGAAAGGAAAAAATTACTTTTATTTAAATAGAAATTGATTAGGTAGGAGCAATTGTGTAACAAAATGAAGTTTTCATAGAGCCTCCACGACTATCCAAACCCCTCCCAGATCCTTAGACCACCAGACACTCTCAAATCCCCATACCTTATGTGTTGCCAGATACTTTAACTGTGTCACGCAATCCTAGACCTCCAGACCCCCTAGATATTCATAAGAGATCAAGGCCCTCTCTAAAAACCCAAAGCCCTCCCACGCCCTCCCAGAACCTCCAAAACCCCAGACCCTCCCTGATTATCCCAGTTCCTTCTAGAACCCAAACTTTATCAGACCGCCAGAAACCTAAAGCCATTAGGTACTCTTAGACCCTCCCAGCCTCTTCCGGATCGCCAGTTCTTCCCAGGCCCTCCCTGACGGTCACAGACACTAATACGCAGGACAGGCCCTCCGGGGCCTCACCTTACCTCCCACACTTATCAGAATCCCCAAATCATCTCAGAGATTCCAAACCCTCAGAGGGCATCATAGACCCTTACAGACCATCAGAGACCCTCCTAGGCCACCTGACCATCCCGAGCATTGCCCGAGCCTCTTAGGCTCCCAGACTTTCTCTGGACATCCAAGACTATTTAAATCCCTTTCAGAACCTCCCAGGCCCTCCGAATCCGGCAGACCCTCTGATAGCCCCCGACCCTCTAATGAGCTCAAGAACATCTAAATCCCTCCCAGACCCTCCAAACACCACAGACCCTAAAACCCTCAGACCTTCCCAGGCCCAAGACCCTCCTAGGCCATTCCAGAATCTCCCAGAGCCTCCAAGGCCCCATACCCGGCACACCTACTAAAATCACCTAGCACCTACCATTCCCCAAAATCCCTACAGACCGTCACATATACACCTAGGTGTCATTAGCCCTTCCAGCCCTTCCTAGGTGCTCCCAAGTGTTTCCAAAGATAGAAATCACGGGCTGAGAAATCAGGGGATCTGGGAGGCCACTCCACAGGACCACGCTGACCCATCCAAGCATTCGGAAACTGATGATCCATATACCGACGCACGTGAAGACCATAATGACGTGGAGCTCCATCTTGCTGGAAGTAAACTGGGAAGTTAACTTCCTCGTTTAGCAGGCATGGAAAAATTTCTTCTTGCAACAAGTTAAGATACCTTCGGCATTAAGATTTCCACTGACAAAAATCGGTTCAATAATTCTGTCACTCCATATCCCGGCCCACACCATCACTTTACTGGCACCTTGCATCTTCATCGGACTCAGTCAGGACGGTTAGCATTACTCCAATAACGTATGTTTTGTCGATTAATCTCTCTATTAACGTAAAGATTTGCTTCATCAGTAAACAAGATTTTAGTTGAAAAATTTGCATCCTCATTCACTTTGGTTAATGCCAATTCAACAATTGCATCGGTCTATCCGGGTCATCTTCACTCAAATGTTATGACAAATGCAATTTCTATGGATGCCATTTGTTTGCTTTCAAAATGCGCCTGATACTCGATCTTCTGACACCAATTTCTGCAGACAACCATCGTGTACTTTTTCTGGGACACCGTGTAAGCGCTGTAAGTATCGTAGCTGTTGTATCTTCATCGGTGGCTGTACGTCTTTGACCCCTTCTCGGTTGATCTCAAAATTTCCAGTTTTCT